>CAWUFW010016599.1:0-301884 GCA_963921515.1 Calotriton arnoldi | reverse complement strand
ACACAAGTTACTAACTTGTGTAACGATATATCTGTAAGAGACAGTAGTTAGTGACAGATTCCTTACCTTAGAATATCCCCAGGCGTCAGGCTGGATCCGGAAAGTTTTTGCGTAGCAGTACCCTTGCACGTCGGTAGGCGGCGTCGTGCGACTCCGCGTCCGTCGTCGGCGTCGTGATCGCTGGGATGGCGTCGCGGGCAGTACTTAGACGCCGCCCCTGCGCGCTGACGTCAGTTCTGTACACGACTTTCCGCGCCAGGAACGCAGAGCCATGCAAGAAGCTGACATAGGTGTCTGAAAAATACTAGGGCCCTGAAAGGGATGTCCTTAACCCTAGAAATCAGTTCGCAGAACGGGGAGGATGGGTGGGGCGGTAGGAATCTGTCACTAACTACTGTCTCTTACAGATATATCGTTACACAAGTTAGTAACTTGTGCATCTGAAAGAGACACGTTAGTGACAGATTCCTTACCTTAGAATAGATACCCCAGCAATACCAACCCCGGAGGTGGGTCTGCGAACAAAGATCAGACAAGGAAGTCCCGGAGGACAGAACGGCCAAAGAAGCCGTCCCTCCGGACCTGGCTGTCAAGGCAGTAATGCTTGGTAAACGTGTGCAGCGAGGCCCACGTAGCTGCCTGACATATATCCTGCAGCGGAACACCGCGGCCTAAAGCCGTGGTAGCAGCCGTTGCCCTGGTGGAATGGGCACGCAGCCCAACAGGAGGCTCCTTCTTTGCCAAAGAATAGCAGGCTTTGATACACAAGGTGACCCAGCGGGAGATGGTTCTCTTGTGCACCGCCCGACCTTTTTGGCGCCCACGTAGCCAACAAAGAGCTGGTCATCCACCCGGAAGTGTTGTGTGCGGTTGATATAAAAAGAAAGCGCACGTTTTGGGTCCAGACGGTGGAGCCTCTCTTCCTCTCTGGAAGGATGCGGAGGCGGAAAGAAGGTGGGCAAAGTGATGGTCTGCCCAATGTGGAAGGCAGTAACCACCTTTGGCAAGAAGGACGGACGCGTCCTGAGAACAACCTTGTCTGGATGGACAGACAGAAAGGGAGGTTTGCATGATAGAGCCTGGAGCTCACTCACCCGCCGAGCGGAGGTGATAGCCACCAGAAAGGCTGTCTTCAAAGTAAGAAGACGAAGAGGACAGTTATGTAGAGGCTCAAAGGGAGCGCACATAAAAAGGTAAGAACCAAGTTTAAGTCCCACTGAGGCATGACAAACGGAACAGGAGGGAAGAGGTGTGTAATGCCTTTTAGAAACCTGTTAACAACAGGGGACTTAAAAAGAGAGGGCTGATCAGGGAGCCTGAGGAAGGCCGAGATCGCACAAAGATAGTCCTTGATGGTACCCAGGGCAGAACCCTGTTGGGCCAGAGAAAGAAGGAACAGAAGAACCTCAGAAAGAGGGGCAGAGAGGGGATTCACAGCCTTTGCTGTGCACCATGCCACAAACTTGTTCCACCTGCAGGCATATACCACCTTAGTGGAGGGACGCCTGGCTGCCAGAATCACATCACAAACTTCGGGAGGCAAGTCGAAAGGAATCAACTGCCGCCGCTCAATCTCCACGCAAGCATGGTGGAGACTGGACAGGTTCGGGTGGAGGACCGTCCCCTGCTGCTGCGACAGAAGATCCTCCCGAAGAGGCAGACGGATCGGGGGATCGACGCTCATACTGAGTAGCTCGGGATACCAAACTCTTCGAGCCCAGTCCGGAGCCACAAGGATGACTTGGGCCCGGTCGCGCCGAATCTTCTTCAACACTCTGGGTAGAAGTGGTATAGGCGGAAAAGCGTACAACAGACCGCAACTCCACTCGCGACGAAAAGCGTCGCAGAGCGAGTGCCGCCTTGGAAATTCCAATGCGCAGAACTGATGACATTGCGCGTTCTCTTCGGTGGCGAATAGTTCTAACCAAGGCTCTCCCCACTGTAGAAAGAGTCCTTGCGCCGAGTGAAGACGCCATTCGTGATCCATCATGCACCTGTGGCTGGGTTCGTCCGCCCTGGCGTTCAGGGAACCTGCCAGGTGTTGAACCATCAGGAATATGCCCTGATGTTCCAGCCATGTCCAGAGGCGCAGAGCCTCCTGACATAGGGTCCACGACCCCACCCCGCCTTGTTTGTTGCAGTACCACATGGCGGTGGTGTTGTCCGTGAACACCTGCACTACCTTCCCTTTGACAGAGGGAAGGAATGCCTTGAGTGCAAGTCGGATCGCCCGGAGCTCCAGAATGTTGATATGGAGCCGGGACTCCGCCGGAGACCAGAGGCCTCTGATCTCCGCCTCTCCCATGTGACCGCCCCATCCCACAAGGGACGCGTCCGTCACGACTGTGTGCTCTGGCTGGGGAAGGGAGAGGGATCTGCCCATGACCCATTGCCGGTTCGAGAGCCACCACTGCAACTGTTTTGCAGTCCCCTCCGAGATCTGGACGTGATCGGACAGGTTGCCCTGGTGCTGCGCCCACTGGAACTTCAGGTCCCACTGCAGAGCCCGCATATGCCATCTGGCATGATCGACCAGCAGGATGCAGGAGGCCATGAGGCCCAGCAGCCTCAGGGTCATCCGTACCGAAACCCAGGATAAAGGCTGAAAGATGGGAATCAGAGCCTGAATATCCCGGACTCGCCGTTCGGGAGGATAGGCCCGAAACTGCGTCATGTCCAGAACTGCTCCGATGAAAAGGAGCTGTGGAGAAGGAATCAGATGCGACTTCGGCACATTGATGGAGAACCCCAGCGAGTGCAGGAGTTCGGCCGTAGTCTGGAGGTGGGAGACAACTGCCTGGGACGAACCCGCCTTCAGCAGCCAGTCGTCGAGGTAGGGGAAGACTGGAACCCCTGCCCGGCGCAGATGAGCTGCGACCACCGCCATCACTTTCGTGAACACCCGAGGGGCACTTGTAAGGCCAAAGGGGAGCACGGTGAACTGAAAATGCTCGGGGCCTACGGTGAACCGCAGGTAACGCCGATGGGCCGGCAGGACGGGGATGTGGAAATAAGCGTCCTGTAAGTCCAACGCTACCAACCAGTCTCCAGGGTCGAGGGCAGTCAAGACCTGAGCTAAGGTGAGCATCTTGAACTTCTCCTTCCGGAGGAAGCGATTGACGTTCCGGAGGTACAAGATAGGACGCATGTCCTCCTTGTCCTTTTTGGGCACCAGAAAGTAGTGGGAGTAGCAACCACGTCCTACTTCTGGGGTCGGAACATGCTCGATGGCCCTCTTGGCCAAGAGGGCCCCGACTTCCTTCTGCAGAAGCACCAAGTGAACCCCTGACATGCGGTGGAATTGAGGTGGCATGGCTGGGGGGTGGTCTCGAAGGGGAGGGAGTAGCCCCTTCGGACAATGTCCAAGACCCACCTGTCCGAGGTGATGGCACGCCAGTGGTGAAGGTGATGGCGGACCCTGCCCCCTACTGGCGTGCTGTGCACCTGAAAGGAGGGACTAGGAGGGCTTGGAGGCCGCGGACGGGGCGGAGGTGGTGGCCTGACCCGCACGCTGGTTGCCCGAACCGCCACGGCGGTAGCCACGTCCCCCGGGTTAGCGGAGGGCGCACAGCAGAAAGGCCCAGGGACTTGGCAGTAGCCCGTGAGTCCTTAAAGCGCTCCAGCGCATGGTCTGCTTTGGAACCAAAAAGACAGACTCCATCAAAGGGCATGTCCATGAGTGTATTCTGGACATCACCCGAGAAACCAGTTGTCCTCAGCCAGGCGTGGCGCCGCAGCGCCACCGTCGTTGCAAGCGATCTGCCCAGCGAGTCGGCGGTATCAAGGCCACAACGGATGGTGTACTTTGCCGCATCCCTTCCTTCCGCAATGGCGCAGGAAAGCAGTGTCTGGACCTCCTCAGGACCCTGGGGCAAAACAAGCGCCACCGAATCCCACAGAGAGTGGGAATATCGGCCCAAAAGGCAAGCGGTGTTGACTGACCGCAAGCCAGCACTGGAGGAAGAAAAAGCCTTCTTCCCAAATTGGTCCAGGCGTTTGGATTCCCTATCCGGAGGGGCGGTAGGGAAGGCGGTTTGGGAGGCAGAGGCTTGGACAACCAAGCTCTCGGGGTGGGATGTTGAGAGAGAAACAAGGGGTCGCCCGGAGCAGGGCGATGGCGTCGGGCCACGTTCCTATCCACAGGAGCCCCTGTGGCGGGCTTGGACCAGGTGCCCAAAAGAACGTCAGACAGTGCGTCATTGAACGGCAGCAATGGCTCCGAGGAGGTAACTGCCGGCTGAAGCACTTCCGTCAGGAGGTTAGTCCTGACAGCCACTGTAGGCAATTGGAGGTGTAAGGCTCCAGCTGCTCTACGCAACACCGTTGCGAAATTTGCTCCCTCCTCCGTAGCCACGGAAGGAGGAGCAGCATGCCAGTGTCAGGAGAAGTGTCCAGACCACTGGCATCCCCAAGTTCCTCTGCCCAGTCCTCATCATACTCACACTGCTGTGTGAGAGGGTCTTCCGACCCCTCCCAGCTCTCCTGGTCCTCCTCCGATAGAAAATAAGGAGGAGGGGGGACGTCAGGGACCCAAGGTCTCAGTGGCGCCGGAGCCGGCGTCGGGCGACGCCGCGTCCGGATCCGGAGAGAACGACGCTGCCCGGAGACCCAGGCGGCGTCAGGAATGGCACCGGGGACATCGGCGTCGGCGGAGGCGTAGTTAGGTCAACCGGCGTCGATGGTGGTTGCGGTATCACCGGAGCCGGGTTCGAGGCCGGGGCCGGGAGCGAGGCTGGTGATACAGGCGGCGCCGGGACCGGAGTCGTCGGCGGCGCCGGGGCAACCGGATCAGGGCCCGCGGGGCCCGAAGGCGCACCGGAGGGGCCTTGAGGCCCGAAGAGGCGGGCCATGGCCGACAGGAATTCCTGTATCTCGGCCGGAGTCGCCCCGAACCCGGGAAGGACGGGTAATGCGGGGGCGGCGCCACAGGCACATCCGGAGCCGCGGGGACGGTGCCGACAGGGGCCTCAGCCGAGTCGCGAGACCGGCGAGGCGAAGTCTTAGAGCGATGGTGCTTCTTAGACTTTTTGTGCTTCGACTTACCCGAAGAGTGCGAAGACTTGGATTCCGATGACGGGCGAGGACTCCGAGGCCGGCCCCTCGACCTCTCCCGTGACCGGGGCTTGGTGCGGCGCGGAGCCGACTGCCGGACCTCGAGTAGCTTTCGAGACCGCTCTCGCAAAGCCTTCGGGTGTAAGGCCCGGCAGTCGGAACACGACTTTGTGTCGTGGTCGCGGCCGAGACAGTAGAGACACTCTAAGTGCGGGTCTGTGATCGACATCATTCGACCACAGGCGTCGCATGGCTTGAAGCCGGGCATCCCTACCGACACCTCGGAGCCTAGATGACTCAAAGAAAAGACAGTGAAAAAATCACCCAAAAAGTCGTCAAAAAATGACTAGGGCACTGCTCTTCCCGGATCTGCGCTTTCTGGCGCGGAAAAAGAAGAACTGACATCAGCGCGCAGGGGCGGCGTCTAAGTACTGCCCGCGACGTCATCCCGGCGATCATGACGCCGACGACGGACGCGGAGCCGCACGACGCCGCCTACCGACGCGCAAAACTTTCCGGATCCAGCCTGACGCCTGGGGATATTCTAAAGTAAGGAATCTGTCACTAACGTGTCTCTTTCAGATATATAGATATATACACACATACATACACACACACATATACATACACATATATACATATACATACATATACATATATACATGTATACATATACATACACATATACATACACATATATATATACATGTATACATATACATACACATATATATATACATGTATACATATACATACACATATATATATATACACACACACACACACACACATATATATACACATATATATATATATTGACTGGTTTACCAAAAAAGTAGTACATCTATAACTATAGAAGTACTCCTTGAATAGGTTCAAATCTACTACTTTTTGGAATTCAGAAACATTGGTAGTAGTAGGCTTACAAAGTTGCACCAGTCTCACATTTCCAGGCATACGGCTGGCAATCAAACACCCAATCGCTTGGGGGAGCATTCCAACCTATTGTTTTTTGCCCACTGTGCTACTCTAGACAGAGGCCTGCGGAAACAGCATTCCCAAAACTGGAGGTCTCAAAGGGAAATTGCTTGAGTTACATACGTAACCCACTCCTCTGACTTCTGCATTTTTAATACCTTGATGTTACTAATGGTCATAGAGGTTCAGAGTATTCCATGTTTACTCAATGTAGGAGACATCATTAGTTTACCAGTATTATAGGAGTTACAGATTCCAAAGTGCTCAATTATTTTGTGCTCCGAGCTCAATGTGGCATACCTCAACTTTCAAATCCAGTGCCCTAACTCTGCCTTATCCAGACCTCTCATTTGCCACCTCACCAAGACACACTGTTTCACTTAGAGATTGCCTTTCCAATTTCCACAGGACCAGTAGCAGCATTTTCATTGTAGGACATGGTGGGGTTCTCAGAGTGCAGTGAGCGTAAAATGGCAGAGAAGCTTACAGGAGTTGTGCTAGATGTATGAGAAGATTACGCCTTTGCTGACACAAGTTTGAAGGTCAGCTTTACCAATGGTCCAGTGGCATATTCTTCTCCAAACTTTCTACAGTTGTACAATAGCTACTGGTGCCATTTATCGGCTGTTTGGCTTGTATCACTCTTAGGCAAAACTGCTGAGAGGATCGTAGGCCTCATTAATGATGGATAAAGGATAACACTGCTACACTACAAGCTAAACTTAGTGTGTGTAACCGACACAACAGAGTGCTCCTAAGTCTTATCTTATTCCATTCTGTGCCTTGTGTCTGCCTTTGCCCCTAAAGAAGAGCATATAATTATTCACCCGGTTACGCCCATGTCCTTTTGAGAGCATATTTCTATTCACTGGGTGACCCTTCACTCCCCTTTCCTCCCCCAACCGTGTCGCTTTACGGTAATCATTCCTCCACCTGAAAGACCAGCTATATTTTTTTCTCTTTGGGAGATAACCTGCTTCCAGTGTCTCTTCCAAATCTGTTGCCTTCGAATTTAATCTTGTGCCCTTGGTATTGGCATCTGTGTTGTGCCACAGAGTCGCCCGGTAGGCCTTCGCTGCACTAATTTTATTACATTTACTGCTTTAAAACTACAATAGCTGGCAGGGTGGATCAGGGAGTTGAACATATACTGGCAAATGCTGCCATTTATCTGGGTAGAAAGCAGTGAAGAGTGGCCAGACTGAGATGGTCTGTGGTTCACCCTAGGGACTAAGTTATTGCCACCAGAAAAATGGTTTTCAGTGTAAGAAGTAGATCCAGGTAACCATGCATCGGCTTGAATGGCGATGCAACGAAGAACATCAGCACAAAATTCAAATTAAGATGTCGAGCAATAAACTGAGTGGTGGAAACATGTCGTGCAAGCCTTTTAGAAAATGTGCAACTTAGAAAAGAAAGGATGGTCAGAGAGACACATATAGGTGGGCAGACCAGTCAAATAACCTTTTACAATAGCCACTGCCAGGCCCTGGTGTGGAAGAGATGATGTGGCGCATACAACCTTTGAAAGGTAGGACTGAAAGGGATTCAGAATTTCCTACTCACATCACTGAACAAATTCATTTCAGTGGCCTACTCAATGGATTTCGTAGTGGGTTTCCTGGCAGCCAAGATGGCCCTCGCAACCTCTGGCAACAAGTAAAAGGTCTCTAATTGGTCCCACTAAGTCTCTATGCATGCAGCTGCAGCATTAAAGAATTGGGTTGGAGGACTCTACCTGCTACTAAAGCAGGTCCTCCATGTGCAGACAAGCAAGAAGGGACCAAGGGCTAAGTTCCAACAGATTGGTGTATTAAATATCCTTTCCCAGTCTGGGGCAATCAAGAACATTTAAGCTTGATCATTTTGCACCCTCGGAGGACATTTGACAGCAGCAGCAGCAGCATGCGTCAGAATGCATAAAGGGGACTCGACAACTAAATGCACCTTAATGTTCCCTTAGGGAAGCATTCAGGAGGAAGAGCTTGGCATAAAACCGACGTCTCCTATTTTGGGCTGGGGCAAAGAGATCCCTGCATGGACACCCCAACCTGGAAAAGATCACTGCTGTCACTTCAGGAAAAAAGGACCCACTTGTGGCCCTCTAAAGAAATATCACTCAGAGCATCCACCTAGATGCTGAGGGTGCCTGCTAGGTGTCCTTACAGGAAAGAAGCCCAGTTGCTGTTCCCACCACTACAGCCCTATAACATAGGGCCAAAGCCATACACCACCCTGCCAGTTGATATAATGGATGGCGGGTCGTGCTAACTGACCAAATTTGAATGGTGCTCCCTGCAACTGAAGTGAGTAGGTCTTCATGGCAAGGAGGACGCCCCATTTCCAAAACAATTATGTGCAGGCCCAGCTCAGATATGGACCTCAGGCTCCGCACTGTAATGACTCCGAGATGAGCACCCCAAGACAATGTGGGGAAGTCCGCAACTAAAGTAGCCTACAAATGCAGTTGACTGAATGTACAGCCTACTAATAGACTGGAGGGCACATCTACGAGTGAAGATCTAGAAGGACAAAATTGTATATCTACAAATGAGCCAAAGGGCTCCCCTGAAGCATGAGCCACTGTTTCTTCAGGCACCACTGGCCTACTGCACCAACAAGATGCACATGGTAATCAGACCTAACAGGCATAAGACTTGCAGAACCCGGATTGGTGTCTGAGCCAGAAATGTCGGCATCATATTCCAAATGCCAGCAGTCTTCTGAGGAGAAGAGAAACCCTTCTTACAGATTGTGTCTTTTACTGCTGTTATGCAGGTTAATATTTGTGTGTGAATGAGATTGGTCTTCTAGGCATTGATCACGCAGCCCTTCTCATGGCATGCTGAAGATGATGTTCTGTGCACAGGCAGGGGGCCACACCTTCACCGGACAATTTTCCAAGTATAGAAAAACAAAGACTCCCTCTACACCCCCCCCCCCCACCCCCTCCACCACCAGAAGCTTGTGGTTCCGAAGGGGACAGGGGCATTAAAAAGAATTGGAGGCAGCAAAGCAAGTAGACGATGGTGGGGACTGGAACACCTGATGATAATAGCATCCACTGAATCCATACCTCACTGAAAAGGAGCAATACATTTGTTGGAGTGCTTGGATCATCTAAGAAGGCCGACTGTTGTGCCCTGGCGTGGTCCTGAAATTTTCAGTAATGATGCTGGAACTGCTGTGCCAGGCAGGCCAGGCTCCAAAAGTGTGCTGAGGCTCAGCTACTTTTTAATTGTTCCAGAGAGGAGTTTGTCTTCTCTCTGAACAGTCAATAGCTATCAAAGGGTTTTTTCATGTGGGCAGGGGGCTGCTAACAGTTAATTTTGCCAGGTGCCACAGAGCATGGATGTACCTGCCACGAAGGCATGTGGCATTCATAGTATGAAGAGATATGCTCCTAGAGGACAAAATGTTGGTCCCTAGGGTAGTCCATTCTTAGACTCTTGATATGGCTGGGCCACAGTGGGGTGTGGATTGGGCAAAAGAGACATGAGCCATCACACTCTCTGAATGCCATGACAGGAACTTTGGATCACATAGAGGAAGTCAATGTCAAAAGATAATTAGACTGCAGGACATTAGCGAGTCGTCTTTCAGGCAACCAACACAGGCTCTAAGAGTGGCTTATTAAAGTGCAACAGAAGTTTTTATACTTCAGACGACTGTTGTAGGATTCTGGCAGAATGTTAGATTTAGTATCGGTGATATGCAAGATCAATTCCACTGCCTCGGCTGCTTCTCATGCTAAGGATGTGAAAACAGAGGCTGTTAAGGAGGCTGAGTAGGGAAGAGGATGTGCTCTTCTGGATATGTGATGAGGTCAGCTGCATTTTGGGAATCTAGGTGGAGGTCAGTATCGGTACTGTAAGAAGGAAGGAGGTTATCAGCCTCAGAGTCATTATCATCCAATTAGAAGGTAACAGTAGTTTTAAGGAAAAAGGAACTCCAGGAACACGCATGGGCAGATCTGGAACAGGAAGCAGACACTGGTGACTATAACCTGTTCTGGAAAGCTGTTACTTCCCCTTTCCTCAGAGATAACTCTATGTCAACCATGGAGGCCTCAGTTTCGTCAGAGGCTTGGATTACACACTTTGGGGGTACCTTTAATCCAAATAATATTGATATCGATATGGCCCAGGGTCCCCCTAACATAACCAACTTTGAACCTCTGAAGCCTATAACCATGGAAAAAGTTTGTGTAGCCTTAAAGAACAGAGCCCCCGAGAAAGCCCCGGGACCAGTCGGGTTCCTTGTCGACGCTTTCAAATCTCACACACCATTATGGGTTACAATATTAACCCAAATTTGTAACGCAGCAGCAAATGTTTAAAAGTAAAGAGTGCCTCAGTGAAGTAATTAAGCAGGAACTTGCTCCTCTAGATGCACGCTCAGATGCTATGGAGTCGCATTTTATGGTAATAAAAGGTGTGTTAGAAAAAATACAGGGGGCTGGTAACATGACTGATGTGATCTCCTGATCGGCAAATATGATTCCGGGTTGCCACTCGCATTAGCTTGAGAGATAGAGTACAACAGGGAATACTAGCAGGGAGACAAACTACACACGCCCCCTTAGTCTCTCCGACACCTAATCAACCTTTAGTTCCAAATAACATAAAAATAGATGACAACTCAGGTCCGCAAGGAAAAGTACATGAGAAGACACAACGCCCTTCTAAGAGTTTTCCACAACTACCCCCAGAATATACCCCTTATATCATTATATTAAAAAATGTTCCGGTGCTATTAAATCAAAGTAGTGAGGATCACCCAGCACTGAAAAATACGCCCATAAAGCGGATGAACTCAAACTCTGTTTGGAGTGGGGGATCTGACACGGTAAGTGGTGCATGTAAGGCAGACTGCATGGTTGGGAGTTCACCCAAAAGAGGCAGCAGAGGATTGCATCATAGTAAATTTTAGGAGTGTACGCATTGCTGAACTACTATTGCAGCGTTTAGCACAATTGACACCTTCCAAGAGTAGAATAGAAGCTGTCCCACTAGGGTACTTTTACAGACCTTACAAACATTGCAGACCTATGGAGCCAGCGCCATACCCCCGTGAAATATGTGCCGATCAGTCATGGGAAAAGCAGCGTTAAACGTATTAGGCCTAGAGTTGTAGACCTTATTATCCAATTGTCACAACAAATAGATTTGCCCCGTTAACCCAACTAGATGGCCTAGTTTGACAGGAGGTAAACATTTGGTTAGGTTTTTGTGAGAGGGGCACAGAGCTACAGGACCCCAAGGAATTACAAGGGATAGTTGGGGGGATACTAACACTGTAAGTAATACTGTTGAGCATATAATAATCAAATCTTGGAATGTTGCTGGTGTGAAACTCAAACTGAATAACTTAGATTGCCTAAATATTATAAAGTTTGCTCATTTAATATGTTTGACGGGAACTTGGCTAAGGGAAGATTTCCATATAGCTGTATATATCCCCATATTCACACCAGCCACACCTTGGTGTACTATTTCCACTTAGCTGCGTAGCATTGTCTTGTGGTCTGTTTTGTTGCCTCCTTTAGCATTTCCATTGTTCTTTGTGGCAGGTTTAAATGTCCGAACTGTATGTATTCAGATGCCAGGCTGCTAGGCTGAGCGTCGCTGATTCTGGGTGAAAGATTTACCCCCCTTTGCATTGTGAGGAGGTCCTTGTCTGCTTTGAGCTTGATCATTTGTCCCCTGGACAGTTCGAGTAGGCTTGAGTACCAGGTTTGTCTTGCCCATTGAGGGGCTATGAGTATTAGTTGTCTGGCTTTCCCCAGAACCCTTTGTAGTAGGGGAATTGGAGGAAATGCGTATGCAAATGTCCCTGACCAGTTTAGTGACAGGGCATTCCCTTTTGATAGGTGGTGTTGAAACCTGGAGGCGAAGGATTGGCATTTCTTGTTCTCCATGGTTATGAATAGGTCTATGTCTGGCGTTCCCCAGAGATTGAAGACATGTTGCAGGGTTGTTTGTTTTACCTCCCACTCAAACGAACTGCTGTTCTGTCTGCTGAGTTGATCTGATTGGGTGTTGTCCTTTCCTGGCAGGTGAATTGTCTGTAGGCTGTTTTTCCTTGAATTGGCTCATTTCCGTATGTCTTGAGCTAGTTTGCTTAGGGTGAATGATTTCGTTCCTCTCTGTTTGTTGAGGTAAAACATAGTTGTGGTGTTGTACATTTGGATTAATACTGTCTTCCTTCCTATGTGGGCTTGGAATGCCTTTAGTGCCAGGAACACAGTCTTCATCTCTAAGAAGTTGATGTGCTTTATAGAGTCTGCATTGTTCCATTGACCCCGTACCTTCAGGTTTCCTGAATGTGCTCCCCGACCCTTGTGGGATGCATCCGTTGTGATGGTCACTGAGGGAGTTGGTGTTTTGAAAGGCTTGCCTAGTGTTATGTTCTTGGATGCCCACCATTCTATCTCCGGCTGAACCTTTTCTGTTACAATCACTAGATCCTCCCAACTCCCTGTGGTTTGTGACCAACTGCTGCATAGCCACTCTTGCAGAGGGCACATGTGGAGGCGTGCATGAGTGATGAGGGGGATGCAGGATGCCATCATGCCCATGAGCTTCATGACTGTCCTCACTGTCAGAGACTGACCCTTCTGGTAAAGGCGAGTTTCTTGTTTGATGGCTTGTATTCTCCTTTGGGTGGGGTATACCCATGCAACCTTGGAGTTTAATCTTGCTCCTAAGAAGGTTTTTTTCTTGTTCTGGCTTTGTTTTTATTTCTTGTGGTTTATAGAAAACCCCAATTTTTGCAGTGTTATGATCACCTGACGGACGTGTGTGTAACATCTTTGTTTTGAATTTACCTTCACCAGCCAGTCTAGGTAGGGATAGACGTGTATCCCTCTCCTTCTTAGGGATGCAGCCACCGCTGCTAGGCACTTTGTGAAGACTCTTGGTACTGATTTTATCCCGAAAGGCAGGACTTTGAATTGGTAGTGAGTGTTCTCATGAAAGAACCAGAGGTATTTCTTGTGAGCTTGGTTCATGGGGATGTGCAGATAGGCGTCCTTTAGATCTATTGTTGCCATGAAATCTCCCTTTTGCAGCTGCGGGATTACCTCCTGCAGTGTTGCCATCTTGAAGTGCTGTGTGCGAATGAATTTGTTTATGAACCTGAGGTCTAAGATGGGTCTTGGCGTGAGATCTTGCTTTGGTACCAAGAAGTAAGGTGAATAGTTTCCTTTGAAGTGTTCCCTCCTTGGTACTTTCTCGTTTTGCAGGAGTTCCTTTGTTTCTTGTCTTAATTGTAAGAGTTCTGTTCTTTGGAACTTCTTCTTTTTTGGTGGGTTTGGTGGGGGTTTGTTTGTTTGTTCTATACAATAGTCGTGGCAACCACGTTTAAAATCCAACTGTCTGTGGTGATGTCTTTCCATTGCAGTAGATGGTGTGCTATTCTGCCTCCCACTGGTGTTGTTTTTGGGTCCTTTGTTGTGGGCAAGTCACTTGGAGTTTGCTTCTCCTCCTCTCGAGGGTTGTCCCCTGCCTCTTCCTCTGCCCCGAAAGGGCTGCCTTGGTTGCTGTTGCCAGGCTTGGTATCCAGACTGCTGGTTTGATTGCTGTCCGCTGCCTTGAGTTTCTTGATGATGTTGTCCTGTTGAGAAGACTCCCCTTCCTGTGGGTATTCTGGTGTTAAAAACTCCTCTTTTGATGGTGCCCCTCTGTTGTAGGACTCCCCATAGCCCTGGCCGTTTCATTGTCCTTTATTATTATTCTTGAAGTGATTCATCAACTTCATTTCCAAACAGGACTGTTGATTATTGAGGTTTGTACCTCTTGTTTGAAGCCTGATATTCTGAGCCAGGAGTGCTGTCTGCTGGCTGTATCGGCTGCATCTAGGGCTGATTTCAGGCAGGTGTTAGCTATGCTCTTTCCCTTCTGTATGATGGATTTTGCCCTCTTTTTATCTTCTTCAGGGAGCTTGTTCATCAGTTCCTCAATGTCATCCCATTGTTGGTGGCCATCTTGCTCCTTACCATGCCCATTCTTTTGCTTTCTCTCTCTGGAGGTGGACCAGTGGAAGAGTGGGTGTTGCCCCTTCTTGCCGTGGTGACAATAATGGAGTCTGGCACTGTGATTCCCTGAATGTATTTAGGGTCCTTAGTGGAAGGCTTGTATTTTTTCTCCACTCTTGGGGTTACCCCCTTTGCTGAAGCAGGCTCCTTGAAAGCCTCCTTGCCCTGATCCAGGATGCTTGGTAGCATTGGGAGATATTGTGTCCCTTTGGTGGATGGTGCCAAAGTCTCTAGGAGGAAACAGGAGTCTCCTTTCTCTTCCTCTAAGGGGACCCCGAAGGTATCAGCTGCTTTCTTGATGAGGCTGTTGTAGAACGCTATGTCGTCTGGTGGCGAAGGCTTCGAGGGATAGCTACAGACCTCTTCTGGGCTTTCTGAGTCGAGGTCGTTCCATTCTTCCTCGAAAGTCCCAGAGGCTTCCTCTTCTTCTGGAGCTTTGAGTTCCTCTTCGATGTTTTCCTCGTGCGGTTCGGGGGTTGCTGGTGCTTTGAGGATATCTTCCTCTTCTTCGCCATTTTTGGCAGTCAGTGGGTTTTGTGGGAATCAGGAATTCCTTCAGCGCTACGTCGAACTCCTTCTTTTGTTGAAGGAGTACCGCCATTTCAGCTTCGAGGCATCTTTTCTTTTTCTCCACCTCGAGGGCCCTTTCGGCGTCTGAGGCCGGGGAGATCCTCTTCTTGGGTTTGGTGGTTTCTGGCTCCAAGTGTGTGGTCTTTCTCTTCGTGGCCTCTTGTTCGGCACTCGCCTTTGTCGATTTCGATAATCTTCCCACATCAGTATCCCTGGGGTGGGATCCGTGGGGTTCTTTTGGCTGACCCTCAGTCGTCGTTGTCTTCGACGCCTGGGCTGCCTTCTTTTCGTGGTCCTTGGTTTCCGATGGTTGAGGGTTTCTTACCTTGTCCATCTTCTTCTCTGTTGTTTTCTTCGCGGTACGCCTCTTCTCGGCGTCCCCTTCGAGGATTTCAATGTCCAATCCCCCGTGGATCGATTCTGCAGGTACTCCATGGTCGTCCTCGTCGCTTGAGAGGCCTAAGTCACTCATCGAAGGTTGTTTTTGGCTTTGGAGCATGGCTGCGTACTAGTCTTCCCTCTGCTTTCGGCGTACCTTGAGTCTCTTTGACACGAACACCGCGCAGGCCTCACAGTCCTTATCCTTGTGATCCCCCGGCAGGCAGAGGTTACAAACGCCATGTGGATCGCGCTGTGTAAACTTGTGGTGGCACTTTGGGCAGAATTTGAAAGGGGTATTTTCCATGGCCCCTACCTCGCACTCTGTTGATCCATCTGTGTAGTTGCTCCATCGGGGTCCCCTGATGGAAAAAAGGTGTCTAGAGGTCCTTCTCCTTCTCCGGTGTCTTGGTAGTCGATGATCAATGGTTTTTTCACTCTAATACTGTGATTCTTTCGGGAATTTCGTCCAAATCTTCGGAGTGTCTCCCTTTGCTTCCAGACCCAACGGCGGAAAAAAGAATATAAAGATGGCTACCACGCACAGGAACTTCCGGGGCGCCGTCTGATGTCACACAAGGGATGGACCTAGCACTAAATGGTGGTCGACAACGCCACAAGCAAAAAAAGAAAAGAAAAAAAAGACTATTCTGGACCCAACCACTAGATGGCGGAATAATGCACAGCATGTGAATCCAGAAAAGGATTCATGCTGCAAAACATGAGGTTATCCTAATTAACTCTTATAATGTTTTTAACAACACACGTAATAGGATTGTTATGGAGTTGGGAAAGGAAATAGTCTTTCGCAAACAAAATAGGAACTGACTTTGTGCACCTCGGGGTTGGAGATTTTAACACAAGTAAGTGCCAAAGATCAAATAGCGCAGCATGTGCCTTTTTAGACTGTTATGGGAAAGAACAACCCCACTTCCCCCATATTTTATATGGGGACTCATTAAACGAGCTCCTACATAAATTACATTTGGAATGGATAAAACAAGGAATAGAATATGACGGAATTGCACTGCCCACCTTCCATGGAAATGGTCATTCCTCCATTATCGACCATATAATGGTTTCAGTAAAAGACTTGAACCTGGTCAAATCCTTTAGAATTGACTGTTCAGCGCTTAGTGACCATTCAGTACTTAACCTCACTCTGAATGTTAAATGCGATAAACCAGAAGTGTTGGAAAGAGCCCCCCCCCTATTAAACCTGTGAAGAAAAACGGTGTTAGTGTAAAATGGGCTGGTATTAATGAGCCAAAAATGCTAGAAGCTATAGTTACGAACACTGGGATGCTTTTGTTAGATTTACAGATTGGAGAGATAATTATGAAAGGCTGGTGGAGGCTTTTCATAAAATAACTACAGCAATAGCAGATAAGCTGAGAATACCGATAAAAGACCTAGGTAAAAAAAAGAACAGTCCAAGGGTGGTTTAATTCTCAATGCTCTAGAGCAAACCAGGCCCTTAGGAAGGTTTTGTTGGAAATTCCGAAAATAGGGGAAGGAATAAGGAGTTAAGAAGAAATTAGAAGATAACAGTAGCTTTAAGGAAAAAGGACCTCCAGGAACAGGCATGGGCAAATCTGGAACGGGCAGCAGACACTGGTGACTGTAACCTGTTCTGGAAAACTGTTAATTCCCCTTTCCTAAGAGATAACTCCATGCCAACAATTGAGGGCTCAGTTTCATCAGAGGCTTGGATTACACACTTTGGGGGTATCTTTAATCCAAATAATGTTGATATCGATATGCCCCAAGGCCCCCCTAACATAACCAACTTTGAACTCTGAAGCCTATAACCATGGAGAAAGTTAGTGTAGCCTTAAAGAACAGTGCCCCTAGAAAAGCCCGGGACCAGACGGGGTACCTGTCGACACGGTCAAATCTCACACACCATTATGGGTTCTGATATTAACCCAAATTTGTAATGCAGCGGCAAATGGTTACACCCCGAAATCATGGAGCGATAGTGTCATCATCCTGATATTTAAAAAGAGGGATAGAGGGGATCCAAGATGCTATCACCCGATATCGCTTTTGGATTCCTCTGTGAAGACCAAGGGCAGGTGATATTTAGAGGCTAGAATCCTGGGCCCCGGAAAAATGCATATTGACAATCACAATATGGGTTTAGGAAAGATATTGGTAAAGTGGAGCAGTGTATAAATCTGCATCTTATAATTAGCACATATACACTGGTACGTGACAGACATTCATTTTTGTTTTGTGGATCGGTCTAGTGCATTCGATCTTGTGAATCGCGCAAAACTGTGGCAAATGATAGCTGACATAGGTGCTCCTACAGATATCATGTCATCTTTCCCAGTTGTACGCAAACTTAACATCTTGCATATGCTTTTGGAAGGACTGGGGAATGTACAAAGACATTTCTGGTAACACGAGGTATCAGGCAGGGATGTGTCCTTGCACCGCTGCTGTTCTCATTGTATATAAATGGGGTGGATGGTCTTTTGCAGAGTATAAAAGCTAATGCGCCTAGAGTGGCTACCCACGTCACTCCAATCCTATTATACATAGATGATGCAGTGCTTTTATCAAGGACAGTGAATGGCCTGCAGCAACCGATACATAGTTTCACAGCCTTTATGGAAGGTAGAGATCTAAAACTTAATCTAACTAAAAACTTTTCTATGGTCTGTGGCAGAAGAACAAAAAAGGGGAAAAGCCACTATACTCATGGCCAAAAGCTAGAAGACGTAATGATCGTCAGTTATCTAGGTGTACAGTTCTCACAGAGAGGAGATTGGACATCACATTTGAACACTGCCAAATTAAAATTTACTACGACTATTGATGCAGTTTTTAGTTTTGCCAATAAAGTAGGCAGTAAACCTATAAAATAAAACATTAAATTATACAAAAGCAAATGTCTTCTAGTTCTACTATATAAGTGGTTCTCAAAGCGCGGCCCGGCACACCTTCTCTTGCGGCCCGCAGATCTTCCTCGGACTCTATTGATAAGTCGAGAGTTGCAGCAGAGAAAGCTGCTACTTGAGTGCCGTTTTCTTTGTTGCTGGTTTTAGCCACGCAACATGGTTTTGTAATTCTGGGCTTGCTTTCTTTAGTTTGTTAAGCTTGTTTTATGTGCAGGGCTGACCTGCTCATAAAACAAGCTGAAATGACTGTAGAAACAAAGCCCAGAAACAAAAAACGATGTTGTAAGACTATGTTTTGTGCTATTTTGATAATACAGGCACCTTAACTAAACAAGCATTGACAAAGCCAATAGGTCTCATTTATGAAACATATTGGCATTGGCAATGATTTTTAGCATCCTGTATATGCAGAATGGCTAAAATAATTTTTAAAAAAAGGTACTATGACATGACAGTCTTGTCATTTTGTTTGCTCATGCCAACATGGATGCTTGCGCCTACAAAATGAGATGAGCATTTTTTTCTTTTTATTTACATATCCCAGACGGACTAGTAAATAAAAGTTGCATGACATGCACTTTTTTGTTATTTCACGAATGTGCTTTATGAAACAGAGCTAAAGCGGCTTAAAAGAAATAAACAAGCAAACGGGGAAGTGAGTTGGGGATGGAGCGTGGCACTGCATAGATGCGGGCCTCGGGCACAACCCAAACTGTACTTTATGGCCCGAGGACATTTTTGAGTACCCATGTACTATATGGATCCCCAGTTTGGGGTAGGACAAACTGTAACTTGCTACAGATACAGGAGAACATCTTCTTACGTAGGCTCCTGGATGTACCAAGTTTGACCCCTTCCTATATGGTACATAAAGAACTTGACATCATGTACATGGAAGATGCCATCAACCTTAACATACTGACTAGGTGGCATAGTATTTGGTCGAAAGAAGGTACTAAGTTCACTAGGAACATTATAAGGGATTGCCTGGGACTCGACCATCATAAAAAATACCATTGCTCTAACATGTAAATGATCTATTGCACAAGTTACTAACTTGTGTAACGATATATCTGTAAGAGACAGTAGTTAGTGATAGATTCCTTACCTTAGAATATCCCCAGGCGTCAGGCTGGATCCGGAAAAGTTTTGCGTAGCAGTACCCTTGCGCGTCGGTAGGCGGCGTCGTGCGGCTCCGCGTCCGTCGTCGGCGTCGTGATCGCCGGGATGACGTCGCGGGCAGTACTTAGACGCCGCCCCTGCGCGCTGACGTCAGTTCTGTACACGACTTTCCGCGCCAGGAACGCAGAGCCATGCAAGAAGCTGACACAGGTGTCTGAAAAATACTAGGGCCCTGAAAGGGATGTCCTTAACCCTAGAAATCAGTTCGCAGAACGGGGAGGATGGGTGGGGCGGTAGGGAATCTATCACTAACTACTGTCTCTTACAGATATATCGTTACACAAGTTAGTAACTTGTGCATCTGAAAGAGACACGTTAGTGATAGATTCCTTACCTTAGAATAGATACCCCAGCAATACCAACCCCGGTGGTGGGTCTGCGAACAAAGATCAGACAAGGAAGTCCTGGAGGACAGAACGGCCAAGAAGCCGTCCCTCCGGACCTGACTGTCAAGGCAGTAATGCTTAGTAAACGTGTGCAGCGAGGCCCACGTAGCTGCCTGACAGATAACCGGCAGCGGAACACCGCGGCCCAAGGCCGTGGTAGCAGCCGTTGCCCTGGTGGAATGGGCACGCAGCCCAACAGGAGGCTCCTTCTTAGCCAAAGAATAGCAGGTCTTGATGCACAAGGTAACCCAGCGGGAGATGGTCCTCTTGTGCACCGCCCGACCTTTTGGCGCCCACGTAGCCAACAAAGAGCTGGTCATCCACCCGGAAGTGTTTCGTGCGGTCGATATAGAAGGAGAGCGCACGTTTTGGGTCCAGACGGTGGAGCCGCTCTTCCTCTCTGGAAGGATGCGGAGGCGGAAAGAAGGTGGGCAAAGTGATGGTCTGCCCAATGTGGAAAGCAGTAACCACCTTTGGCAAGAAGGACGGACGCGTCCGAAGAACAACCTTGTCTGGATGAACAGACAGAAAGGGAGGTTTGCAAGAAAGAGCCTGGAGCTCACTCACCCGCCGAGCGGAGGTGATGGCCACCAGAAAGGCTGCCTTTAGAGTCAGAAGACGAAGAGGACAGTTATGCAGAGGCTCAAAGGAGCGCACATTAAAAAGGTAAGAACCAAGTTCAAGTCCCACTGAGGCATTACAAACGGAACAGGAGGGAAGAGGTGAGTAATGCCTTTTAAGAACCTGTTAACAACAGGGGACTTGAAAAGGGAGGGCTGATCAGGGAGCCTGAGGAAGGCCGAGATAGCACAAAGATAACCCTTGACGGTACCCAGGGCAGAACCCTGTTGGGCCAGAGAGAGAAGGAACAGAAGGACCTCAGAAAGAGGGGCAGAAAGGGGATCCACAGCCTTTGCTGTGCACCATGCCACAAATTTGTTCCACCTGCAGGCGTATACCACCTTAGTGGAGGGACGCCTGGCTGCCAGAATCACATCACAAACTTCGGGAGGCAAGTCGAAAGGAATCAACTGCCGCCGCTCAATCTCCACGCAAGCAGGTGTAGACTGGACAGGTTCGGGTGGAGGACCGTCCCCTGCTGCTGCGACAGAAGATCCTCCCGAAGAGGCAGACGGATCGGGGGATCTATGCTCATATTGAGTAGCTCGGGATACCAAACTCTTCGAGCCCAGTCCGGAGCCACAAGAATGACTTGGGCCCGGTCGTGCCGAATCTTCTTCAACACTCTGGGTAGAAGTGGTATAGGCGGAAAGGCGTACAACAGACCGCAACTCCACTCGCGACGAAAGCGTCGCCGAGCGAGTGCCGCCTTGGAAATTCCAACGCGCAGAACTGATGACATTGCGCGTTCTCTTCGGTGGCGAATAGATTTAACCAAGGCTCTCCCCACTGTAGAAAGAGTCCTTGCGCCACTGCCGAGTGAAGACGCCATTCGTGATCCATCATGCACCTGCGGCTGGAGTTCGTCCGCCCTGGCGTTCAGAGAACCTGCCAGGTGTTGAACCATCAGGAACATGCCCTGATGTTCCAGCCATGTCCAGAGGCGCAGAGCCTCCTGACAAAGGGTCCAAGACCCCACCCCGCCCTGTTTGTTGCAGTACCACATGGCGGTGGTGTTGTCTGTGAACACCTGCACTACCTTCCCTTTGACAGAGGGAAGGAATGCCTTGAGTGCAAGCCGGATCGCCCGGAGCTCCAGAAGGTTGATATGGAGCCGGGACTCCGCCGGAGACCAGAGGCCTCTGATCTCCGCCTCTCCCATGTGACCGCCCCATCCCAGAAGGGACGCGTCCGTCACAACTGTATGCTCTGGCTGGGGAAGGGAGAGGGATCTGCCCATGACCCATTGCCGGTTCGAGAGCCACCACTGCAACTGTTTTGCAGTCCCCTCCGAGATCTGGACGTGATCGGACAGGTTGCCCTGGTGCTGCGCCCACTGGAACTTCAGGTCCCACTGCAGAGCCCGCATATGCCATCTGGCATGATTGACCAGCAGGATGCAGGAGGCCATGAGGCCCAGCAGCCTCAGGGTCATCCTTACCGAAACCCAGGATAAAGGCCGAAAGATCGGAATCATAGCCTGAATATCCCGGACTCGCCGTTCGGGAGGATAGGCCCGAAACTGCGTCGTGTCCAGAACTGCTCCGATGAAAAGGAGCTGTGGAGAAGGAATCAGATGCGACTTCGGCACATTGATGGAGAACCCCAGCGAGTGCAGGAGTTCGGCCGTAGTCTGGAGGTGGGAGACGACTGCCTGGGACGAGCCCGCCTTCAGCAGCCAGTCGTCGAGGTAGGGGAAGACTGAAACCCCTGCCCGGCGCAGATGAGCTGCGACCACCGCCATCACTTTCGTGAACACCCGAGGGGCACTGGTAAGGCCAAAGGGGAGCACGGTGAACTGAAAATGCTCGGGGCCTACCGTGAACCGAAGGTAACGCCGGTGGGCCGGCAGGACGGGGATGTGGAAATACGCGTCCTGCAAGTCCAACGCTACCAACCAGTCTCCAGGGTCGAGGGCAGTCAAGACCTGAGCTAGGGTGAGCATCTTGAACTTCTCCTTCCGGAGGAAGCGATTGACGTTCCGGAGGTCCAAGATAGGACGCATGTCCTCCTTGTCCTTTTTGGGCACCAGAAAGTAGTGGGAGTAGCAACCACGCCCTACTTCTGGGGTCGGAACATGCTCGATGGCCCTCTTGGTCAAGAGGGCCGTGACTTCCTTCTGTAGAAGCACCAAGTGATCCCCTGACATGCGGTGGAATTGAGGTGGCATGGCTGGGGGGTGGTCTCGAAGGGGAGGGAGTAGCCCCTTCGGACAATGTCCAAGACCCACCTGTCCGAGGTGATGGTGCGCCAGTGGGGAAGGTGATGGCGGACCCTGCCCCCTACTGGCGTGCCGTGCACCTGAAAGGAGGGACTAGGAGGGCTTGGAGGCCGCGGACGGGTTGGAGGTGGTGGCCTGACCCGCACGCTGGTTGCCCGATCCGCCACGGCGGAATCCACGTCCTCGGCCACGCGAAGACGCCTGCTGCGCGGGCCGGTGGCTGGGCTGCTGACGTGAAGGGGCGCCCCTACCGTGGCCACGATAGGGGCGAAAAGCAGAAGGCAGCGGAGGGCGTGTAGCAGAAAGGCCCAGGGACTTGGCAGTAGCCCGTGAGTCCTTAAAGCGCTCCAACGCATGGTCTGCTTTGGACCCAAAAAGACCGACTCCATCAAAGGGCATGTCCATGAGAGTATTCTGGACATCCCCTGAAAAACCAGTGGTTCTCAGCCAGGCGTGGCGTCGGAGCGCCACCGTCGTTGCAATCGACCTGCCCAGCGAGTCGGCGGTGTCAAGGCCCCAACGGATAGTGTATTTGGCCGCATCCCTTCCTTCCGCAATGGCGCGGGAAAGCAGTGCCTGGACCTCCTCAGGGCACTGGGGCAAAACATCCGCCACCGAATCCCACAGAGAGTGGGTATATCGGCCCAAAAGACAAGCGGTGTTAACGGACCGCAAGCCAGCACTGGAGGAAGAAAAACCTTTCTTCCCAAACTGATCCAGGCGTTTGGATTCCCTATCCGGAGGAGCGGTAGGGAAGGCGGTTTGGGAAGCGGAGGCTTGGACAACCAAGCTCTCAGGAGTGGGGTGGACAGAAAGAAACAGGGGGTCGCCCGGAGCGGGGCGATGGCGTCGTGACACGTTCCGATCCACAGGAGCCCCTGTGTTGGGCTTGGACCAGGCGCCCAAAAGAACGTCCGTGAGGGCGTCGTTAAACGGCAGCACAGTCTCCGCAGAGGAGGCTGCCGGCTGAAGCACCTCTGTCAAGATGTTAGGCTTGACCGTCAAAGTAGGGAGCTGGAGACGTAAGGCCCCAGCAGCCCTACGCAACACCGTACCAAAATTGGCCCCCTCCTCCGTAGCCACGGGAGGAGACAGCATGCCAGTGTCAGGAGAAGTATCCAGACCACTGGCCTCCCCTAGACTCTCTGTCCAGTCCTCATCATACTGACAGTTGCGTGTCAGAGGGTCATCAGACCCCTCCCAGTCCTCCTGGTCCTCCTCTGGTTCAAAATAAGGAGGAGGAGGGACATTTGGGACCCAAGGTCCCATCGGCGCCGGAGCCGGCGTCGAGCGACGTCGCTCCGGGTCCATGTCCGGAGCCGGAAGGAACTGGGGGACGACGCCGCCCGGAGCCCAGGGCGGCGTCGAGAACGGCACCGGAGACATCGGCGCCGGCGGAGGTGTCGTGAGGTCGACCGGCGTCGATGGGTGTTGTGGAGCCGGGATCGAGGCCGGGGCCGAAGCCGGAGCCGGGATCGAGGCTGGAGGCCCGGGCGACGCCGGGGCCGGAGCCGCCGGCGACGCCGGAGCAACCCCATCAGGGCCCGCGGGGCCCGAAGGCGCACCGGAGGGGCCTGAAGGCCCGAAGAGGCGGGCCATGGCCGACAGGAACTCCTGTACCTTGGCCGGATCCGCCCCCGAACCCGGGAAGGGCGGGTATGACGGGGGCGACTCCACAGGCAAGTCCGGGGCCGCGGGGGCGGGGACGGTGCCGGGAGGGGCCTCAGCCGAGTCGCGAGACCGGCGAGGCGAAGTCCGAGAGCGACGATGCTTCTTGGACTTCTTGTGCTTAGACTTACCGGACGAAGAAGACTTCGACGCCGACGACCGGTGTGCACTCCGCGAGCGACCCCTGGACCTCTCACGCGACCGGGGCCTCCGTGGAGCCGAATGCCGGGCCTCGAGGAGCTTTCGAGACCGCTCTCGCAAAGCTTTCGGGTTGAGGGCCTGGCATTCGGGACAAGACTCGGTGTCGTGGCCTCGGCCGAGGCAGAAGAGACACTCCCAATGCGGGTCGGTGACGGACATCATCCGCGCACAGGCGCCGCATCGCTTGAAGCCGGGCATCCCTACGACACCTTAAAGATGGAAAAAACAGTGAAAAAATCACCAAAAAGTATGGTCAAAAATTGACCAGGGCACTGCTCTTCCCGGATCTGCGCTTGCTGGCGCGGAAAAAGAAGAACTGACGTCAGCGCGCAGGGGCGGCGTCTAAGTACTGCCCGCGACGTCATCCCGGCGATCACGACGCCGACGACGGACGCGGAGCCGCACGACGCCGCCTACCGACGCGCAAGGGTACTGCTACGCAAAACTTTCCGGATCCAGCCTGACGCCTGGGGATATTCTAAGGTAAGGAATCTATCACTAACGTGTCTCTTTCAGATATAATATTTGGAGGAAAGCCTTACCATTTTAGAGCCACACAACATTTTACAATTTAGTAAAATGGAAATAAGATCACTTTTAGTGGGGAACAGGGAGGCCATCAGAGAGTCCCAGATAAGACTTAAGCCCACAGTGGACAGATATTGAATGGATCCTTTTCAACAAGGGATACAAGGCTACTTGGTATGAGTGAAAAACATCCAGGACAGATTTCTGTTAACCAGACTACGTCTAGACTTGCTTCACCACTAAGTGGCACTCCCTAAAACAGATTTGTGGCTTTGGAATCTACCAAGGTGCCCATGCGATGGAAAGGCTAGGCAAACAACCATTTACTTTCTGATGTTTTGTAAATTTTATAAAGATATACGATCTTACATACTGCTACCGCTTTTTTTGACACAGGGCCTTATATACCATCCTTTAATTTTCTTAAAGGTTTCTCAAATCCCCTAATATGTGGTACTTTTCCTAGTTTACATAAAAAAGACCATGCGAAAGCGCAAATCATTGACGCATCTAGAATGCTTACATTATGAAGATAGTTGCATCGGTGACTGTACCAAACGATGATTTTAGAATTGTACTGTTGATAGCATTTTATTGAGTAAAATAACGAAATGTGTTTTAAAAAGCTTCAGGGACATCTATGCATAGTAGACTTGGCGTTCCCTCTTGATTTGCACTGTAGAGCCGTGAATATATGTTGAGAGTTTTTAAAAGAAATGTGTTTTCATAAGTGGAGATTTTTATTTCGCGGAATGGGATAAACTGTGATTACATTAATATGAACTCTTTGCGCTGTAACTTTGAACTGAAAATTATTTCATGGGGATATTTTATAAGCTTTTTAACTGTTTATTGTATTGTGCTTTGATGAATTTGCATGTATATCTGAATAACGTTTCTGAATCGAATCAACAGATATTTAAGTCCCACAACTTCCAATTGTCGCCAGTAGACACTGATAGACAACCTTTTAAGACGTTTGGACTTGCCAGAAGATTTCTAATAAATTAATCAACACTGGCTTGTCAAGAAATTCGAATGAAGTGCTGAGATATCAGCTTACCTTTCTCAACTTGTTCCCGTGCTTGCTGGTTAGTCATTCCAGGATACGGACAAACTCCTAAACTAAAGGTCTCCCAGAGCAGAATGCCAAAACTCCAGACATCACTCTCCGAGCTGTATCTCCCTAGAAAAAACAAAATTGCCATAAAAACTATATAAACGCTTAGTGAAAATACCAGTTTTAGGAAACAAAGTGCAAAATGTAAATGTTCACCTGTAGCCATCAACTAATTACCCTGTTCTTCTATATCGAGGCAGAAACTCTAACCACACATGTAACATGGAAATATCAGAACACATTAATTTACTTCTTTAGCTAGTCCATTGTTTAAACTGTATTAGAACTACTAAAACAAAAAAAAACTTCAGAATTGCTGTCCATTCATTGACACATGGATTTTTAAGATAAAAGTGTAGGTCTAGACTTGTAGTTCTGGCCACACTAGCGATTTAACAGTTTGTATCCCAGGGGCGTAGTATGCTATGGGCCCCAATGTCAGCAAGGAAAAGGTGCTTGATTGTCACAGTGCTGAATAGTAAAGGATAGCCATTACAAGTGCGCAGTAGGACCCGCATGCACTCGAACACTGTTGCCACTGTACCAGCTGCACTATGCATATCTATGCCCCTGATGCATCCAATAACCAGACAGCGGATTGCGAGTTGGTTTAAGACTTAAGTGTCAGCTCTTCGCCGAGTTACCTTGAGACTGACCCACTGCACCATAACACTTTCATTTGAGTTTCAGAGCACAAACATAACAAAAAAAGCTGTATATAGCAGTCAAAACTGTACAAAAGGACAACTGGTTGGGTGGTGGCACAAAGCGAAATTGTAGTTAATGCGGATGATGAGGGCAGACCATAATATGACTTTAAAAAACTTGACAAGTGAGTTTAAAGGTCACCGGTAGGGAGACAGGTAGAGGAGGGGAAGGTGGAGAGGGAAGGTGATCCGAGTCACTGAGGCTTACTGCTCATGTAAGAAGTCTTGTGTGATGTGGAGGAAAGTAGGTAGGGTAGGTTGTGGAAGTAAACCAATGAAATGGGGAAGAAGGTAAAAGGATCAACAATGATACTGTTTGTGAGAAGTTGGCCTGGCATATGCTGTCCACTAATTATAGTGGGCACCTTGCACCAGTCCAAACAACCCCTTATTGGAGATAGGTTAAAGACAACCTTATTGAAAGCTATCCTAGTGGTAGCTATGGAGAGCAGCCTTCAGGCTAAGTCTTGAAGGAATATAAAGCAGCTTGTTTTACCAGTCTATAATCTCTTGAGTGACCAAATGAAAGAGCACCACACCAGGTATATATTCAAAATATATGTATTTATTGCTAAACACACCCCTCTAGTCTCTTTATGAGGCTAGAGTTCGAAGTACATAAGTTAGAAGTTATTAAATCACAGTAATAGCACAAATACACGTTTGGGCCCTAGGGGCGTACCAAACCATATACCAATAAAGTGGTATGCGAACCACGACTGAACTAGACACTAGGCCTAGAGCCTCTAGAAGTGCTTGGACCACAAGGAACCACCCAAGGTAGTGACACAGGGGACCCACGGGAGACGCGTGCAGTGTAAATACACAACCGCGATACGCCGTTGACTTCTATTGAGAAAGTCGGGATCGGGAAATTAGAGAAAAGGGACACTTAAAAGAGGACTAGGACAAAACCCTTTGAGATCTAGGACTTTGAAGAGTCTCTACCCACGGGAGCACCGGAGTACTCGTGTTACCTCACCCAGGGAAGCCGGGTGCATAGGTGCCTTTCGGGGTCGGGTTTCGTCGTCGATTCGAATGGCGATCTGCTGCAAAGTGCTGCTGGCGGCCAAGAGAAAAGTGTCCGAGGTGGATCCAAGAGTGGATCGGAGTTCTGAAGAACCTGAAATCAGAGGGGACAGAGTCTGGGTCACTAGCCAGTGACCAGGAAGGCGATGGACAGATGCCCACCGATGTCGAGTGCTTCAGGTGCGGTGACGGTCGTCTTGACTCTTCAGCCACGAGGTCCAGGAGGCGTTGTCGGCGACCAGGAGCAGGATTCGGGCTGGTACACGATGTCTGTCGAGTGCTGAGGTGTCGGCGACCGGATTGGACCCAACAAGCCTTGGCAACGGCAAGTCTCGGTGAAGATGTAGATCGTCGATGGTGCAGACCAGCAAGGTCTGTGGAACTCACCCAGCGAGGGTGAAGTGAGGGCAGGCCTGGAGCAACCAGGATGCCAAGTTAGAAAAGGATTGGCCTTCGTTAAGGGCTACTAGCCAACGGGCTAGCGACCGCGAAGGAGCCTCGTGACGCCGCACGTGGATCTGGCTTACAGGACACTCGTGGAGTGGGGGCCAGTGATCTTCGGTGCAGGTGGTGCTGGAGGCTAGGGCTACTCGGAGCCCAAAGCACGACTTCTTGGGAGACCCAGAAGAGGATGCACTTGCAAATGTGCTCGGTGTCCAGGGGTCACGGTCTCAAGTCACCCACGATAGCCACGGGCCTCAGCTTTGCTGGGGACTCAGGGTAGCCTCGGGAAGTCTGAGAATCCACCTCTGGTGATGCGATGACTTCGGCGTCCGGCAGGAGCTTCAGAAATGCGAACCGGACAGATGCTTCTTTGGTGCCTGCCAAGCAGGGGAGTCACTCCTTGACCCCAAGGGAGATTCTTCTGTCCTCTAATCGTGAGTAGAGCGTCGAAGGTCCAGGATTCAGTTACAGAGTTTCGCCCAGGGATAATCTAAAGTCCTAAGGACTGGGTTCCTATACTTATACTAAGGATAGGGGTTGGACTACTCTGTGGCCCCACCTATGGGTGGGTCAGGGCAGAGGGGTGGCTACACCCTTTCCCTTTGTCCAGTTCGCGCCAAAGCAGGGGCTGCAAGCCCCTGATCCGGTTTGAACTGGGGTATGCACTAGGGACACCAAATGTGCCCCCAGTGCAGGACTTCAAAGCACCAGAAAGTGCTCCCGCCCAGCCCCAATACACATTATCCTGTCTGGGGAAGTGGTCACACCTCCCTGGGACAGGAAACCTATTGTCCAGGCCTCCCCTGCCGGAGTTTCGTCCAGCAGCAGGAGGCCAGACTCGTGTCTGTGGCAGCAGCATCCATTTTGTGATGCCAGGGCTCTGGAAAGAAGTTACCGGGCTAGCCAGAGTTAACATGTCTTTCCCTCTAGAAGGGTGGAATGCTACCCCCGCCGCCAGGATTGGCGGGTGGGTAGTATTCCAAGATGTTTGACACCAAACACGACATGTTTAGGTGCAGCCATTCCAAAGTTAGCATTTAACGCGAGGTTATAATGTGCTTAAGAGTATATGGTCAGGCTGCACTACAAACAGCATCAGAGAAGGGTCTCCGACCGCTGCAGAGGGGCCCTGCTCATGCAGGGGCACCCTCTCACATAGGAACCACGCACTCTGCCTTCAGGATTGATAAGGCCTGCCATAGGAGTGACTTATAGGTTTATATGTGTGTATGTATATAGTGATATAGGTAACCTATATCACAGTAAGGAGTGCATGCCCCACCTTACCCAGGCTGCAGTAGCAGACCTGTGGTGTCAGTTTGGATGGCCTTCCAGGGGTGGCATAATACATGCTGCAGCCCCTGGTAGGCCTCTGAGGTACCTATGCCCTTGGTACATAGTATACCATATACTAGGGACTTATAAGGGCACTCCAGATTCCAATCAGAGATGTGCCTAAGGCACATGGAAACCTTTTTACAGAGAAAGCAGATAGACTGGGGCCTTGAATAGCAGGATCCCAGTCCAACTAAGTCATAAACCAGCAAAACACCATAAAAAAAGTGGGGGCAACCATATAGTCAGATTCCACCTTCCTACACTGTTCACAGTTGTTTTGGGAATGGTAAGGAGGCAGAGGTTGGTGGAGCATAGGAGTTGAGGAGGAGCATGGTAGGAGGAGGTTTCTGACAGATAATGGGACATTCCGTGAACTGACTAGAGCACTAATATAAGAAGCATGTACTGTGCCCCGTTTCTGGTGGAAAACCAGATGGCCTGCTGTAGATGAGATAAGGTGAGCTCATGTCAAGCAGGAGTGAAGAGCATGTCAGTAACAAAGTTGATAACTTTATCAAAGGGAGAAAAGGCACCCTCAGGGAGACCCTTGAGCAAGATGTTATAGTGGCTTGTACTTTGCATACAAGAACAACTTACCTTCAGTAAAAAATTTTCAGTTTGATACTTTACCTATCTGCAGATTCCTCTCCTTGTGAATATTCCCCAAGTGTCAAGTCTGATCTAAAAAACATTTAAAGCAGTACTTTTGCGCAGCGGTAGGCGGCATCGAAACACCTTAGGCCCACTTCCAAGGGTCCAGGACTGGGGTGGCACCACATGGCAGGGCAGACTCACAGATGGCAGAGTCTTGGTGCAGAAGCAGGTAAGTTGGAAGTCTTCTATGTCCCGGAAACTTCAGATCAGGAAGCCAGACATGCTAGTCATTGGAGTCACTCTGGGTTCAAGTGGTGCAAGGCCAGTCCCCTCACACAGGCAAGAGGGCAGCAGGTCAGCACAGAAAGGTAGGAGTAAAGCAAAACAGCACTCAATCAGAGTTGCAGTCTTAAGCAGCACAGCAGTCCTCCTTCCTGGCAGAGTCTCCACAGGTCCAGAAGTGTACTGAAGTGATGGTGTCTAAGGTCCAGTACTTATATCCAGTTGGGCCTTTGAAGTGGGGGAGACTTCAAAGACAGGACTTTGCAGTGAGCAGAGGTCCTGCCCTTACTGCCCTGGCTCTAGACTCACTACAGGGGGGCATGCAGCCCTTTGTGTGGGGACAGGACACAACCTATTCAAGTGTGAGGCTGGCCCCAGCTCCTCCCTCCATTCCTGCCAGGGTGCCCCATCAAGTCACACCTAAGCTCCCATTCTGTGTGGCTATATAGGGGGAACACACAAAGTCCAGCTGTCACCCACCTCAGACATATGGTCAGAGACAGGCAGTAGGCACCAAATGGCTAACGTAAGAAAATGCCAACTTTTTTAAAGTACCATGAACATAGTGGTAGAATGCACTCCTCCTTCTAGTGATCATTTTGTAACATTGTCCACCTCATATCTGGCGTGCAAACTGATTCCGTGTCTGTCCCAAAAACCACGGGTGTAATCAAAAGAATCATATGTGGCACGACCTTACGCGCCACTCAGTTGCACTGCCTGTAGCGAGATGCTATCTCTCATCATAAACCACAGTTCATAATATTCTCCTTGTTTAAACCATATTTAGCTTTATTTCTTGTTTTCACAACTTCATCCGTTTTTTTAAATCATTCACTTCCATGGTAGCGTTAATTCAAAATGAATCTTTTGCTCTTTTTGCCATCAACATGCCCATCCGGGCCTTATCAATGCCATTTCGGAATTAACAGTTCGTTCTAGGTGATTTCATGCTTTAAACCCAATGCATTTCGAGCCTATCTTTGGCTCTTCTTCAGGGGTAACTGTAAAAATAAATAAATAAAACCCGTAAACATTCTACTCATTGCGCCTCAAAATACCTTTCTTATCTCATAGTCCCTAGTAATATTCAATAAACGTCCGTCCTAACAAAAATTCTCGCTGTGTGTTTTCATAACAGAATTGCAAACATTTACACTGCCCATTGTGTTAAAATAATAAATCATCCTAACCTTCTCCAAACTCATATTCTGTGCCAATACTCTATTGCTATTACCCCCACCCCATCATTCTCTCTTCTTCTAACAAAATCCATAGTCATACTATCGTATGCCTGTGGAGCGCTTTGGCCCTCAGAGGTAGAAGTAAACTCAATTTTGCAGGATCAGTGTCTTTATAAATGTGCCCGCCTCTACTCTATTTAACTCTCAGTTTTTATCCAGTTCTAAATTATCTTGCTGGTCAAAGGGCAAGCTTTAAGGATGACTGAGTGAAACTTAATGAGTATGTCTCTCACAGCTTGCTTGTGTACAGAGAGCCTCCCCACAGTATTTAATATTGCTTAGCAGAATTAGTATATTGCATACTATTTTCTCCCTCCACTCCCTCTTCCAAAGAATTGTCATGAATTTTGCTAAGTGCACAATATTTCCCAAGTCTTCAAAACTTACTCTCGCCACTCGGCATTCGTCTAACAGTACAACTGCTTCTTCTGCTATTGATTGGACCACCATAAGCTGTGAAAGTAAATGTCCACTGATATTGATCTCCCTCCAATGCAAGTAACTTTTTTTTAAAAGTCTGAGGACCATCAGCTAATTTCTCACTAAGGCCACTAACTTCCGAATGCAAACCTTCTGACAGTTTCTGAAGGTCTGCTTCGATAATCTGAGATGGTGCCGGTGGGTATGAGGCACATTGTCTTTGAAGAAAGATAGCTTAACTTTTTGGGGATTTTAGACTGAGGAATAAATCCTTGCTATATACTTTATGGCAAGTTATTTTTAACAGCACTCTGGATTTTTAGAGATTAGTAAATGAATCAGCAGATTATTTTACATCTGTGATTAAAAAAAAGATAGAATCGGTAACTATGTAGCAACACAGCAAAATGTTCAAAAGAGCAAACAATAAAATAAATGAATGGAAGGCAGTACGTACATTTAATCTCTATGTTGCAGTTACAGACAAGATGAGTGATGGATAATTCGGTATATATTTCAGTTTTTCTGCACGCGATATGTCGCAAGGGAGGCAGGTGTCAAAAAATGAATCGAGGAAGTGAAACTAGGAGCATTAAAAAGGGTACTTTTCAATAATGGACCCGTGATGTGCAAATGCCAGGGAAAACGTGAGATTAAGTTACTGCATAGATCCATTAACTTCCTGGATACTTCTCAAGCGACAGAGCTAATATAATGATGATGAAACGGGATTTATAGAGCGTCCCGGAGTTGAAGCTTCTAGGGGAAGGCAATTAGCTTTGAGAAAAGAGGCAGGTTCTTTTGAAAGCGTTGTTCAGATTCAGCTAGGCGGAGGTCGAGGGGAAGGAAGTTTGTTCCAGGCTGAGGAAAGGAACGGCCTCCTGCTCTGGAGGCGCGAATCCTGGGTGCTTTGGCAAGCGCCCAGTTAGAGGAACACACCTTCCTGGCTGGGATATAAACAAGCATTGGCATAGCCAATAGGTCTCGCCTTTGGGGCGTTATAAGTGTTTAGACAGAGCTATTGGCTTTGTTAACGTTTTTAATATGTGTTGTAGAGCATTGTGAATGTTGTGCAGCATGTTGAAAATTTATAAGTTATAATAAAAAAAGTGTTATAACTATTTCTGTCACCTTATATCTGCTTTTACAGTGCGGATGGAAAGAGCATTTAGTAATCCGTCACCAAAACAAAACATCTTTTAATGCTTCGTATGCCTTTATTTTGTATAGTAGGCACCTTGTTGGATGGTTTTGGCATATTAATATTATCAGTGTAGCTGAAAGATAAAATAGCGGTGGCAGCGTGGGCCTGTTAAGGGTATTAACGTCCCTGCAGATTAACAGAGCCTAAACACTTACGTCTGTTGCACCAATCTCGGGGAGGAGACAGTGGGAGGGAGAGAGGGGAAGAGTTAAGGGGGCGGGTGAGGAGCCAGTGAAGGGAGATAAATAGCAGCGATAAGAAACAATACACAGACTGTTTACTGTAGAGCTGTCTGTTGGAAGTGTGGGAGGGGTGGTGGGTCTGCCTCCTGTTACAGTGGCGGTACTGGTGTGCTTCCTGTCTGGGTAGCACAGAGGCACAAATGTTGCTGCTGATGATTTAAAAACTAACAAATAGTATAATAAAGGGCAATAATGTCAATGCCAAAGTTGGTAGGAATAATAATAATTAATAATATTATTATACTATGACAGCAGCTTGTGGCGGAGGAGTTTGTCCCTCGGCCGGGGTGGACAGGACGCGCCTTGTAAGGAAAGCTGCAAGGTCCAGCGCCTTGGTGCTTCTGCCAGGGCGCTTTATAATCCAGCTTATGGCGGTGGGGTCTGGCCCTCGGCCGGGGTGGAGGGGACGCGCCTTGTAAGAAAAGCTGCGAGGTCCAGTGAGTTCACAAATGCTAACATCGGAAACCTGGGCATCTGTGTGGGAAATTTGTTTATTAAACAGAAAACGAGAGAACCACATGGGTGTGATGGAGGGGGCACGTGCAGTGGGGTGAAGGAAACACGCACCACAGCTGTGCACTGTGCAGTGAGGTGAAAGGAAGCACGCACCACAGCTGTGCAATGTGCAATAAGGTGAAAGGAAGCACGCACCACAGCTGTGCACTGGAGTGAAAGGAGGCACACACCACATATCTGCACTGTGCAGTGCTGTGAAAGGAAGCACGCGCCACTACTGTGCAGTGGGGTGAAAGGAAGCACTCGCCACAGCTATGTACTGTGCAATGGGGGGAAAGGAAGCAAGCACCACAGCTGTGCACTGTGCAGAGATGTCAAAGGTAGCACGCACCACAGCTGCGCAGAGATGTGAAAGGAAGCACGCACCACGGTGATGAAAAAACGCGAATGTTAAAAGGTGCGGTCCATTTTTAAGCTGTGTACAGTGCAATGGGGGAAAGGAAGCACGCACCACAGCTGTGCACTGTGCAGAGATGTCAAAGGTAGCACGCACCACAGCTGTGCAGAGGTGTGAAAGGAAGCGCGCACCACGGTGCTGAAAAAACGTGAATGTTAAAAGGTGCGGTCAATTTTTAAGCTGTGCAGTGGGGTGAAAGGAAGCACGCACCACAGCTGTGCAATGTGCAATAAGGTGAAAGGAAGCACGCACCACAGCTGTGCACTGGGGTGAAAGGAGGCACACACCACATATCTGCACTATTGTGAAAGGAAGCACGCGCCACTACTGTACAGTGGGGTGAAAGGAAGCACTCGCCACAGCTGTGTACTGTGCAATGGGGGGAAAGGAAGCACGCACCACAGCTGTGCATTGTGCAGAGATGTCAAAGGTAGCACGCACCACAGCTGCGCTGAGCTGTGAAAGGAAGCACGCACCACGGTGCTGAAAAAACGCGAATGTTAAAAGGTGCGGTCAATTTTTAAGCTGTGGGGAAAGGAAGCACACACCACAGCTGTGCACTGTAGAGAGCCCCTGGATCGAGCGAGCACCAAAAGCAATGTGGGGAAAGGAAACACGCACCACAGCTGTGCACTATGCAGAGATGTCAAAGGTAGCACGCACCACAGCTGCGCAGAGGTGTGAAAGGAAGCGCACACCACGGTGATGAAAAAAGGTGCGGTCAATTTTTAAGATGTTACCGAAAAAGAGGCGACTATAGAGGCCAACTACAGAGTACAGCAAGTGTCTTTACAATAACATACTAATATAAAGATAACGGTGCAGGAAGAGAGTGCTGACATAGATGAAATGCGAGTGCTGGAAAAAGAAGCGCGCACTCTTGTGGCGGTGGGGTCCGTCCCTTGGCCGGGGTGGAGGGGACGTGCCTTGTTAGTATCTTATTGTCATGAATGCGAGTGCTGGAAAAGAAGCGCGCACTCTTGTGGCGGTGGGGTCTGTCCCTTGGCCGGGGTGGAGGGGACGCGCCTTGTAAGGAAAGCTGCAAGGTCTTGAAATGAAACATGATCCACAACATATGGCACGCTGTGCACCGCTGCTCGCTCCCGACAGCTAAACGCTGTGGGAGTAAACATTTTCAGAAAAGGTGGGACATGCACCCGCCCTTGGCCAATTGCGTGCTTTCATTTTTGAAAGCCACACTCAAAGGCCAACAGCATGAGTGGAAAATCGAACACCACACGCCCGAGTTTGCAGAAAGTCTGAAGTGATTCCAAGTGATTCCAAGAGGCCTTCTCCTAGAGCAGCGCATGCGCGCTGCGCTATGCTCGACCTAAAAACGTAGTCTGGACGCAAGGTATCTGAGGCCTATTAAGAGCAACACAAGGTGAGTACAAGTGTGTTAAACAAGATGCGTTTACTCACCGGCAGTCAATGCAAATAATGGAGGGGAGAGGAAATCTGAGCTATAAGCAGAAGCTTGAAAAGCAGGCAAACAGCTGCATTTTGTACCACCAAGAGCCTGTTGACTAAATACTGGGGAAGTTCAAGATTTAGTGCATTTGCGTAGTCCAGCCTGGACGTGATGAGGGCTTGAATGACTGTTTTCCTAGCTGGAAGGGATAGAAAGTGAAAAAACTTTTTCACAGTACAGAGCAGGCCAAAGCAGGTCCCAAACACGGAATTAACTTGGTGTTGAAAGGACAACAGGTTATCAAACTTAACCCCTCGGTTTTTGACCACTTAGGACTGCGGGTCTAAGAGGGAGAGGGGCACTATCCAGGGAGAAGGCCCGCCAATCCGCAGGAGAATTATGGCCGAATTAGAGAACTTCCACCTAATCTGCATTGCACTTCAATTGGTTAAGGCGCATTCAACAGAAGACAGCAGCTAGGCATGGTTTTATTGAATCCGGTGTAATATCTTCTCCTTTTTGTAAAGGAGAAGAGGAGCTGTGTGCCGTCCACATTTGGCACCAAAGGATTGCGCCAGGAATGCCAGCAGAGAAAGGTAGATGTTCAACAGCGGGGGCTGAGCCCTGAGGAACCTCAACTGTTAGCCCTCTGGATCCTTGAGAAAAAGAGGGAGTCCAACCCTCCTGTCCTCTATTCCGTAGGAAAGACTCTGACCATTTAGGTGCAAGACCATCAATTCCGATAGTCTGAAGGCGGCAGAGGAGCCTAGAGTGAGGTACCGTGTCAAAGGCTTCTGATAGATCTAATAGTATCAGCACAGCCTTACACCCTGCGTCTAAAGTGCCTCTAATATACTCTGTAACCTCAAGCAAGGCAGTTTCAGTGCTAAAGCTGGGCCTAAAGCCCAGTTGATTGTGGTGTAGGAGGTCGTTAGACTCCAAGTAACGTGAGAGCTGCTGGTTGACAAATTTCTCCAGCAGCTTAGAGAGCACGGGTTGCAAGGAGATAGGCCTATAGTTAGCCGGCAAGTTGGGATCTGCTGACGTTTTTAAAAAAAAGATAGGATTTTAGCCGCTTCCAAGCTGACTGAACCACTACAGTGGTAAGAGAGTCATTAAGCAGTTTGTTGACCATAGGGTGGATTGCTTCAGCCCCCAAAGCTAAGGGGTTGGGGGGACAGGGATCAGATAGTGATCCTGACTTAAAGCCACAACATAGCAGCCAAGTTTCAAATTGCTCATGTGTGACGTTTCAGCTTATTTATGAATGACATTCTACTGCCAAATTTGTGACACTTCGAGTGACTCTTTCTTATGAGTAAAAAAACAGCACTGAAGTCACTGTAAAGTGATTAATATTAGATATGACCCCCTTTTGAGCAATGCACAACTCTAAACGGGTCTTGACACTGCTGCAAAACCACTAAAATCCAGGGACACTTATAAAGAGGGAGAGAAAAGGGTGCCTGTTTCCCTCTTTCATTCAAACCAAGTTGGTAAAGTTAAAAAAATATGAACGTTAAAAGATAATTTTTTATCATTCATATACTAGTCCTCCTTATACAATGCAAAGGCCTCGCAGTCACTCTTACATTTGGGAGAAGTTGTTTCCAGAAAAAATTGCTGTGGTGGGGTGAACAAAAGAAATTACCTCCCTCACCCACTCAGAGATGGACTTATCTGTGCTAACTTTTTGTCCAGCCTGAGACAGCCTCTGTGCTGCTATCTTCGGTTCAGCTCTTCTTTAAAATCCAGGTGCTGATAGTCTTGTCCTCTTTGGCCACGGACTTGTGACTGGCCGTGGACTGGGTCAGGATGCACTGCTGCAGCAGCACTCGCTGTCCTAGACTCTGGATTACTCCCCACTGTGCCAGCTCTCTCGTAGTAGTCACTACAGGTGCACAGAGGCTGGCGATTTTTTCTTCCATAGTTTCTGGGACGGCAGGTCGGATACAGTCAGATTTGTGAGCAGATTACGACTCCATTCTTCCCTCCTTTCTTACTGATCTGCAGGACTGGCTTTGGCCTGGCACTGCAGGGAAAACATCCTGCCAGCCTGACCCTCTCCAAAGTAGACAGCACTGTGAGGGGTAGCACCAGAGAGACTTATCTGCAGTCTTGAGTGATGGCGGGCGCAGCAAAGAAAAAACAAAGCTGCTGCCCGCCCGAGGCTTCACCGGTCACCGGTGGGTAGTAGTGCCTTTTCTGGAAGACGCTGTAAGAGAGTATTCATGTGCGGTGCTGTGTGGATGGATCGCCTGCTTGACAGACTCAAGGACAGGCCTGGCAGGGCTCAGCATGATTGCTCTGAATCCCAGGCCCGTCTTTAAATATTGGTGTATAGCAAAGAACAAAGACTGCCAGTGCGGTGCTCAACTACATAAATGCTCACTTTGAACCGTTCAAGGCTGTTAAATTGAATTTCTGAACTGCCTGGTGGTGATCAGTGTTTAACAGCCATGGCATGTCACATGGTACGGGCTGCCAGGCTGACTGAGTCTTAAATTGTCACCTGTGTAGCCAGCCTGACTGACGCAGCAGCGCAACGTGTGGTGCCAATTGTGTTCAGTACTCGCTATTGCTAAGTTTATTGTGAGTAAGGCGCCGTACGCAGGCTCCGTGTGGTGGCACCAGTGTACACACTGACAGCAGCGCACGACTCACGCTGCTAATGCAGCTGCTCCTATGTCACAGCTTGTGCCTCGCAGCGCCAATGGTGTCAGGAGGTACTATGAGTGACTAAAGCATTTTAGTACGGTGATGCGGACCACCACACTAAAATGCGTTAGTCTAACCCCTGATGCATGGTACTTGGCAAGGCTGCCACAAATGGCTGACATGGTGTCTTCCAGAGACATGGGATTGAAGGATAGTAATGAGCTCACTGCTGTTTTAGTTGTTCCAACAAAGACGGTAAGGCTCAAGTCTTGCAGCAGAATTAATTAATTTCAGGCTAGACTAAATGTTCTGAAGGAGGAGACAAGTATTTGGTACTAATCTGCTACACTTATCAACAAACCTTATGTTTGGTGACCACACATAGCTACGACCCATCATTTCTTTAAACAATGGCAAAACATGGCCTAAGACTCCCTTTTCATATTTTTGGAAACATTTGTAATTAGTGTTCCTCATGTAATTAGACCACAAGCATGGCTGATTTAGTTCTCAATGGGCGATTTCAATTCTTTCTCTAGATTTCTTTCATATCTACTTCTGTATGAAGAATAGCCGTTACCTATATTGCTATTTGAGCTACTCTCATTATAAGGTTAAGTGTGGGGAAATATATAAAATGACAAAGCAAACAAGTGTGAAACAAATAACAAACCTTCTAATGAACCAGGAACCTAAGGAGGCAAAGCTTAGGTTATGCCAATTGGGACGTCTCAGGCAGAATGATTACAGCGTGTAATATAGGGTGAGGATTTAAGAAAGGAATAAATGAATATAAAACTCTATTAATTCAAACTAAAGTATCCTTTTTTACTAACAAAATAACGAACCCGGGCTCTACCATACCCTGAAGATAAACTTCTTCCGAGCTCCAAGCCCAGGACCAGGACTCCGCAACAACAACTGCTGCCACACCTCTATGCACTCGGACCCTTCACCTGCTGGCACTGCCTTTTCTCCTGCAACAAAAAAGCTCCAGCACGCCCGGCAACCACCACCACACTGACCGCGACCACCCCAGACCATCTCCACTGCCTCCTGCTCAAAGCACAGACCGTCTCTAAGCAAGTCACCGTGATCTGGGACACCATCATTTCCTTCGCCGATGTCATCTTCCTCACCGAGACCTGGCTCAAGCCCCCCCATCCACGCCAGACATCCCCTCAGCCAAGCCTGATGGCTTCAAGATCATACACCAACAAGCACGGAGGTAGAATCGCCATCATCCACAAGGAAACCATCCACTGCACCACCACCGCAGATGACGTCACCCCGATCATGAAACACCTCAACTTCCAACTCCGAACCAACAGCGAAAACCACCATAAGAGTCACCCTTGCCTACAGACCTCCAGGACCACACCCTAATTTCTGCAACACCAATCCAGAGTTCATCGCTCCGCTTGCCACTGACTACAAAAACGACATCTTCCATGACAACCTCAATTTTCACCTTGACGACCCCAATGATACCAACACCCCCAACCTCCCCGAAAGCATAACGTCGGCCCCACTCACATCGCAGGACACACACTCGTCCCCAGCTTCACAGCCAGCGCCAGAATCGAGTACAGCCATGTCACCGAGCTCACCTGGACTGACCGCGCCATCATCCACCTCATCATCTCAGGCCCCCCCAGCACCACCCCGAGCCGCCCAGCACCTCACACCGTAGCTGGAACAAGATCTTAGAGAGCCAATGGACCGACGCCCTCAACACATCCTGCCCTCTCACAGTAACCAGCCTAGAACAGGCCGTCAAGAACTTCTCCGCCTGGATCACAGACTGCACTGACAATCGCTCCCAGTAAACCCACAAAACTCAAGTGGTGAGCCAAGCAACCCAGCTGGTTCACTACAGAACTAAGAACCATGAAGAACACCAGCAAACGATTTGAAAGGAAATGGCGCACTAGCATGGAGCTCACCGACCGAACAACATTCAAAATAGCTCTCAACCAATACCACCAACTCTTGAAGAAGATGAAAAGAAGTGCCCAGGCCGACCGCATCGAAGCAAGCCCCAACCACAGCAAGGCAGTCTTCAACATCATCAGAGGATTCTCCAGCCCAAAGCCACCGAAAACAGCATCACCCCTTCACAGGAACTCTGCAACTCTCTAGCAGACTTCTTCCACGACAAGATCTCCACCATCTACAGAAACTTTGAACCCCAACCCACCAACATCCGCAACCATCTCGCCCTTCCGAACGAGCAACACGACCACCTGGGACCAGCTCAGCACGCAAGACACCACAGCCATCATAAACTTCGTCCACTCAGGACCACCCACGGACCCCTGCCCCAACCACATCTTCAACCTCAGGAGTAGGACAATCAGCAGCAAGCTCACCGCCATCCTCAACTCATCCATCACCAGGGCCATCTTCCACAAAGAATGGAAACTCGCAAACATCAAGCCCCTACTGAAGAAACCTTCCGCCGACCCCAACGAACCCAAGAACTACTGCCCTATCTCTTTGCTAAAAGAACAATTGATGGACAGAATGCAGAACAATGTCATACATTCACCCCAGTACAGAGATCTGGGCCTAAATCCATCGTTTTTGCTCACCATGCCATTCCAGTTTGGACCCAGCCATATGCAAATCAGTCTTGAGCCTGCGCCCAATGGGAACAGTCCAGCCCGAACTGCCAGGCTAGGTCCTCCCTGGACTGGAAACAAGCATCCTAGGACCGGTTTCGGGCTTTCAGCCCTCATCAGCCAGGATAGCTTGACTCCAGTGGCATGGAGAGCACGGGACCCACGTCTGGGCATACCCGTCCCACTCGGGGTGACAAATGCAAAAAGAACAATTGATGGACAGAATGCAGAACAATGTCATACATTCACCCCAGTACAGAGATCTGGGCCTAAATCCATCGTTTTTTGCTCACCATGCCATTCCAGTTTGGACCCAGCCATATGCAAATCAGTCTTGAGCCTGCGCCCAATGGGAACAGTCCAGCCCGAACTGCCAGGCCAGGTCCTCCCTGGACTGGAAACAAGCATCATAGGACCGGTTTCGGGCCTAGGATGCTTGTTTCCGGTCCAGGGAGGACCTGGCTTGGCAGTTCGGGCTGGACTGTTCCCATGAGGCACAGGGTCAAGACTGATTTGCATATGGCCAGGTCTAAACTGGGGTGGCATGGTGAGCAAAAGAATGATGGATTTAACCCAGATCTCTTGACTGGGGGTGAATGTTTTGATTTGTTCTGCATTCCGTCCATCAATTGTGTGTCTTTTGCTTTCTCGCCCTAAGTGCGCCAGGTATGCCCAGACGTGGGTCCTGGGCTCACTGTGCCACTGGAATCAAGCTATCATGGCTGAAGAGGGTGAAACCCCGAAACCGGTCCTAGGATGCGTGTTTCCGGTCCAGGGAGGACCTGGCTTGGCAGTTCGGGCTGGACTGTTCCCATGAGGCACAGGGTCAAGACTGATTTGCATATGGCCAGGTCTAAACTGGGGTGGCATGGTGAGCAAAAGAATGATGGATTTAACCCAGATCTCTTGACTGGGGGTGAATGTTTTGATTTGTTCTGCATTCCGTCCATCAATTGTGTGTCTTTTGCTTTCTCGCCCTATCTCTTTGCTGCCATCAACCGCCAACTCACAGAACTCCTGTAGAACAACAATCTTCTGGACACTTCCCAATCTGGATTCTGCACCAACCACGGCACCGAAACCACCTTGATTGCAGCCACAAATGACATCAGATCCCTCCTTGACTAAGGAAAAACTGCGGCACTGATCCTTCTCGAACTCTCAGCAGTGTTTGACACAGTGTCACACCACACCTTGATCAAGAGGTTTTAGAACATTTGAATCCAAGAAGACACCCTCAAGTGGATCGCCTCCTTCCTCACAAGAAGAACCCAGAGAATCTGCCTTCCTCCCTTCACCTTGGAACCCAAGAACATCATCTGCGGTGTCCCTCAAGGTTCATCCCTCAGCTCCACCCTTGTTCAACACCTAAAGACTGCCAGTGCGGTGCTCAACTACATAAATGCTCACTTTCAACCGTTCAAGGCTGTTAAATTGAATTTCTGAACTGCCTGGTGGTGATCAGTGTTTAACAGCCATGGCATGTCACATGGTATGGGCTGCCAGGCTGACTGAGTCTTAAATCGTCACCTGTGTAGCCAGCCTGACTGACGCAGCAGCGCAATGTGTGGTGCCAATTGTGTTCAGTACTCGCTATTGCTAAGTTTATTGTGAGTAAGTCGCCGTACGCAGGCTCAGTGTGGTGGCACCACAGTGTACACACTGACAGCAGCGCACGACTCACGCTGCTAATGCAGCTACTCCTATGTCACAGCTTGTGCCTCGCAGCGTCAATGGTGTCAGGAGGTGCTATGAGTGACTAAAGCATTTTAGTACGGTGATGCGGACCACCACACTAAAATGCGTTAGTCTAACCCCTGATGCGTGGTACTTGGCAAGGCTGCCACAAATGGCTGACATGGTGTCTTCCAGAGACATGGGATTGAAGGATAGTAATGAGCTCACTGCTGTTTTAGTTGTTCCAACAAAGACGGTAAGGCTCAAGTCTTGCAGCAGAATTAATTAAGTTCAGGCTAGACTAAATGTTCTGAAGGAGGAGACAAGTATTTGGTACTAATCTGCTACACTTATCAACAAACCTTATGTTTGGTGACCACACATAGCTACGACCCATCATTTCTTTAAACAATGGCAAAACATGGCCTAAGACTCCCTTTTCATATTTTTGGAAACATTTGTAATTAGTGTTCCTCATGTAATTAGACCACAAGCATGGCTGATTTAGTTCTCAATGGGCGATTTCAATTCTTTCTCTAGATTTCTTTCATATCTACTTCTGTATGAAGAATAGCCGTTACCTATATTGCTATTTGAGCTACTCTCATTATAAGGTTAAGTGTGGGGAAATATATAAAATGACAAAGCAAACAAGTGTGAAACAAATAACAAACCTTCTAATGAACCAGGAACCTAAGGAGGCAAAGCTTAGGTTATGCCAATTGGGACGTCTCAGGCAGAATGATTACAGCGTGTAATATAGGGTGAGGATTTAAGAAAGGAATAAATGAATATAAAACTCTATTAATTCAAACTAAAGTATCCTTTTTTACTAACAAAATAACGAACCCGGGCTCTACCATCACCTGAAGATAAACTTCCTCCGAGCTCCAAGCCCTGGACCAGGACTCCGCAACAACAACTGCTGCCACACCTCTATGCACTCGGACCCTTCACCTGCTGGCACTGCCTTTTCTCCTGCAACAACAAAGCTCCAGCATGCCCGGCAACCACCACCACACTGACCGCGACCACCCCAGACCATCTCCACTGCCTCCTGCTCAATGCACAGACAGTCTCAAAGCACGCCACCATGATCTGGGACACCATCATTTTCTTCGCCACCGATGTCATCTTCCTCACCGAGACCTGGCTCAACCCCCACCATCCACGCCAGACATCCCCTCAGCCAAGTCTGATGGCTTCAAGATCATACACCAACAAGCATCAGATCGTACGGACTGAACTTGATATCGTACGCCGGCAATACCCAGCTCATCCTCTCACTATCAGAAGACCCCTCCGCCACGCTGACCAACTTCTGCAGGTGCATGACTAGCATCACCAACTGGATGAGAGACAACTGCCTACAACGCAACACAGACAAGACAGAAGTGCTGATCTTTGGGAACAACTCCTCCCCATGGCTTGGCAGAGTTTTTACCGAAATCTGTGTTCCAGGGAGAGCACGGAGTGGCAAACCTCCACAATCTCGCCGGCGGAGCGGAGTTTACCGCCCACCCCTCCTCGAGACCTGGCTGTTTAACTGAGCCCCCTGCAACAGCACGCTCAGTGCCTGGAGACCTTCATGGGTGATTAGCCGCGCTATACAAATTCAGATTGACTGATTGATAAAACCATAACATTTAGCATCTACCAACACACAAAAGAAATATTTAAAACAGCAAATGAACTTTCAGTGTCTGGAGGAATAGCCCAGCCAATCGCACCCAGTCAGGAGCCATTTGCTGAATGGCTACTTCATAGATAAAATAGACAAAATTAACATAGTATTCCTAATATTCACACAGAGCCTGTGTTGTCACTTTCCGTGTCGCTAACGAATCCGGTCACTTTGCATAAAGTCTCTCCGATCAAAAAAGATCACTTAGCATCCTTGATGTCTAAGGTGAAATCTGGCCCCCTCTTTGGACCTCTCCCCTCCTAACATTCTGAAACTTTTTCAGTCAGAAATTGCAGGTCTGTTACTATCCTAAATTATTCCCTCTCTCGGGGAATGGTACCTAGATTCTTTAAAGAGGCTGTCATAATCTCACTAGAAAAAAAGCAACACGAAGATCCCCTATCCTTAAAAAACTCTCTCTCTAGTTCCCTGTTGGCTTTTCCTTTGACAGTGTTGGAAGCACAAGCAGCTCATGAATAAGTTCACCATTTACAGTCAACTAATTTTCTTGACCCCCTTCAGGCAGGCTTTCACCAAGCCAATAATACTGAGTGGGTTATGCTCTCTGTTCTTGATAATATGCGTGGGGCTGGTGACAATGAACAAACAGTAGCATTGGTCCTGCTGGGGGACCTCAAATTTAAGAAAAAACCTCAAAGTATTGTCCAGTAGGTGACGTTCGCTTCTATTCGTCGTTTCAGCTGGTGGTCCCTAGAGTTAAGAAAGTGGGAATGGGTAGCAGCAGCTTTTCCTGTATGGTGCCATCACTCTGGAATTCACTCCCACTCTCTCTTTGGTCGCAGACTAATTATGCCTCTTTTCACTAAGAATTATAAACATGGATTGTCATACAAGCCTCTTCTGGTCATTTAGTGTCTGTTATCTGCTCATTGTCAGTAGTTCTACCCCCAGCACCAAGAAACAGCAGGTGATCATGCGATCAAGATCAAAAAATAAATATTAACATAACATAAAAAACATTTGTTTGTACAAGAAGCTACAAACATTTTATTTAATGTGCTCAAGCAAAGTGCTACATATAATAAAGGAAAGCAGGCAAACCTTTATTAAATTTGCAAAGACCACATACACAATAGTAGATATTTTATTTATTTTACATATTAATGAAGTGCAGCTCTACCAAGAAGGTGTCTGCGCACCATCCACAGAACAACTTGATACATGTATAATCTCTTTGTAATGATTTCATGGAAAAAAGTAGAGAGCTGAACAAGAAAACAATAGAAGAGGGTCAAGCCTCTAAAGGCATAACAAACAAAGGTGGGCGAGACCTGAAACAAACGATGGAACAGAATAGAAGGAGCATAGTGTGAGCAAAGGTGATGGGTTGTAGATAGGACAGACAGGATCATTAGGTGAAGGTAGGATGGGAGGAAGGTGATGGAGGAGAGGAAGCGTGAGAGGAAAAGTATGGACAATGGAATGACTGAGTGGATAAGGGAGCAGAGTGGAAACAAGGGGATGTGCAAAGAAGGAAGACTGGTGTAGCAAGGAAAGAAATGTTACTGGTTGAAATAGTGCAAATGGATGTGCTTTTAGCTTTTTCTGATTCAGAGCCAGACCTTTAATGCATCTCTGTTCTTTCTGCAAAGAGTTCCACATGGTGGGGGCTGGTCTGGAGAAGGACTACATTGCTGTAGCACAGTGCTTAAATTGTTTTGCTCCTCGTCTTCTACGTTGACAGAAATTTGCACAAAAAAACTGAAGTTGTTCTAGTTGTTCAAGTCTCAGGGTTATAAATGTGATGCATGCCAACTTGAATTTATTTCTTCTCTCAGGAGGAATCAATATAATTCTCTAAATACAGGAGTGATGTGGTCGATTTTTCTTCCTCAAGATGAGCCTGGCAGAAGAGTGTAGAAGTGCCTATTGGCTGAAATGTGTTGCTTCCACTGGGGTAGCATTCGCGTAGAGCTTAACAATGTGTGTTTCGCAAGGCGGAAGTTTGAAGGCTGAAGAAGTGCTTGATGTTTTCTGATTGACTAAAGAGCAAGTTTGGAGGAGCTGACATATGATAAATGTGAGAAGACATGGTCAGGCGAGGACCCAACCTAAAAACTATATTTTACTTCAGGATCCAGGGAAGATGTAGATTGAGGTATGTTCAATACAGCCAACTAATCTTCGTAGATTTTTTCGAATTCATTTGATGAAGTACGAGGAATTTTTGATTTTAAGGTATAACCTCAAGAAATTAGAATCGGTCCACAGGTGACGTTTCATCGAGCAGTGTGACAAAGTGTGATTATTTTCATACAGATTTTAATCTTTGCCACATATCGGTGTACTGAAACCCTGGACCTGTCCATTATTAACCCCACTGGTCTCGCATAGAAGAATAAATAATGTTGGAGCTAAAAATGGATCCTTGGGACATGCCCCCACAGGACTGAAAAGGGATCTATCATGTGTGCACATCATGACTAGTTTATAGCTGTTTAGAAAAAAATAAACCAGGTGAGCTCCACACCTTTGAATCTAAGGTGATACACCAACCAAAATGTAGTCCTCATGTCATAAAGATGCCTCATTTTGCGTTACGCCTCTGATAATACTGTTCAGTGGGGCTCTTTGTTAACAGCTTCTACAGCCAAGTATGGACACCAAAGAAACATAACTGAGATATGCAGAATGAAAGAGGAAGGCTTCTTCATTTAGCTAGGCTTGTTTTCTTCCGAGACCAGCAGCACAGCTCACCTTTCTCATGATAGACACTATTTTATTTACTCTTGGAGTAAAAAAGGTCCCTAGCAAATAAACTTTTATTCATGAGTTTCCATGCAAGAAAAAAAAAAATGTCATGTGTTGGTGACCCCCCAAGCTCCCCGGCAGCCCGTGAGGACGTGTACTGCGGAAAGAAAGGCTCGTGTTTAAGGAAATACGAAGTGATGCGCATACGAACCTTACTAAAAACGAAATCAGGCGTCTGTGGGCTGACGAAATATAAAAGGATTTACGCCTAAAATCCACAACAACATACCCGTGATACTACGGCTCTCGGTCTTCGACCGAACGCCGCAATAAATGTTTGTTCTGTAGGCAGTTTAAATATAGTGAAGCAGGGATCGGCTGATCTTGCAGCATCAAATAAGCTTTCTGGTCCTGAGGAGAACCCAGTATTTGGAGGGGTTTGAAACGCGTCGACCTGTTTGTGGCCAATCAAGTGGACAAATTGTTGTAAAAAATTGAAAATCTTTCAATTTGTGAATTTTTTCGTGTTTGGCCTTTTTAGGTCTCGCGCCTAGCGTTGCACTGCGCAGCAAGAGACATTTAGTGGGTGAAAAACGGGGATTCAGCACTGACCTAGGAATCGCACACGCTCGTGCGCGTGCGATTCCTTTTGTGCTCCCCCATTGGCCTTTTCGTGCGTCTTTTTATAAAAGACTGCACGCAATTGGCCAAATGCGGGCGCATTGCTCCGCCCATGGCCTATTGGTGTCTATTACGCGCTTGGTGCGCGTAATAGACACCAATAGGCCATGGGAGGAGCAATGCTCCTCCCGTGTGCACACACCAACACGACAGCACCACGGCCCCTTGGATACCGCCAGGTCCGCACTGCTGGCGCTACGGTGGATCAGGCTGCAGCTCCTTGTGATAGTCAGACTGTGCTTAGTGGCATTCACACTCGTGATGCACAAGTTACTAACTTGTGTAACGATATATCTGTAAGAGACAGTAGTTAGTGACAGATTCCTTACCTTAGAATATCCCCAGACGTCAGGCTGGATCCGGAAAGTTTTTGCGTAGCAGTACCCTTGCGCGTCGGTAGGCGGCGTCGTGATCGCCGGGATGACGTCGCGGGCAGTACTTAGACGCCACCCCTGCGCGCTGACGTCAGTTCTGAACACGACTTTCCGCGCCAGGAACGCAGAGCCATGCAAGAAGATGACATAGGTGTCTGAAAAATACTAGGGCCCTGAAAGGGATGTCCTTAACCCTAGAAATCAGTTCGCAGAACGGGGAGGATGGGTGGGGCGGTAAGGAATCTGTCACTAACTACTGTCTCTTACAGATATATCGTTACACAAGTTAGTAACTTGTGCATCTGAAAGAGACACGTTAGTGACAGATTCCTTACCTTAGAATAGATACCCCAGCAATACCAACCCCGGTGGTGGGTCTGCGAACAAAGATCAGACAAGGAAGTCCCGGAGGACAGAACGGCCAAAGAAGCCGTCCCTCCGGACCTGACTGTCAAGGCAGTAATGCTTTGTAAATGTGTGCAGCGAGGCCCACGTAGCTGCCTGACAGATATCCTGCAGCGGAACACCGCGGCCTAAAGCCGTGGTAGCAGCCGTTGCCCTGGTGGAATGGGCACGCAGCCCAACAGGAGGCTCCTTCTTAGCCAAAGAATAGCAGGCTTTGATACACAAGGTTACCCAGCGGGAGATGGTTCTCTTGTGCACCGCCCGACCTTTTTTGGCACCCACGTAGCCAACAAAGAGCTGGTCATCCACCCGGAAGTGTTGTGTGCGGTTGATATAAAAGGAAAGCGCACGTTTTGGGTCCAGACGGTGGAGCCTCTCTTCCTCTCTGGAAGGATGCGGAGGCGGAAAGAAGGTGGGCAAAGTGATGGTGATGTGGAAGGCAGTAACCACCTTTGGCAAGAAGGACGGACGCGTCCTAAGAACAACCTTGTCTGGATGGACAGACAGAAAGGGAGGTTTGCATGATAGAGCCTGGAGCTCACTCACCCGCCGAGCGGAGGTGATGGCCACCAGAAAGGCTGTCTTCAGAGTCAGAAGACGGAGAGGACAGTTATGTAGAGGCTCAAAGGGAGCGCACATAAGAAAGGTAAGAACCAAGTTCAAGTCCCACTGAGGCATCACAAACGGAACAGGAGGGAAGAGGTGTGTAATGCCTTTTAGAAACCTGTTAACAACAGGGGACTTGAAAAGGGAGGGCTGATCAGGAAGCCTGAGGAAGGCTGAGATGGCACAAAGATAGCCCTTGATGGTACCCAGGGCAGAACCCTGTTGGGCCAGGGAAAGAAGGAACAGAAGAACCTCAGAAAGAGGGGCAGAAAGGGGATTCACAGCCTTTGCTGTGCACCATGCCACAAACTTGTTCCACCTGCAGGCGTATACCACCTTAGTGGAGGGACGCCTGGCTGCCAGAATCACATCACAAACTTCGGGAGGCAAGTCGAAAGAAATCAACTGCCGCCGCTCAATCTCCACGCAAGCAGGTGGAGGCTGGACAGGTTCGGGTGGAGGACCGTCCCCTGCTGCTGCGACAGAAGATCCTCCCGAAGAGGCAGACGGATCGGGGAATCGACGCTCATACTGAGTAGCTCGGGATACCAAACTCTTCGAGCCCAGTCCGGAGCCACAAGGATGACTTGGGCCCGGTCGCGCCGAATCTTCTTCAACACTCTGGGTAGAAGTGGTATAGGCGGAAAAGCGTACAACAGACCGCAACTCCACTCGCGACGAAAAGCGTCGCCGAGCGAGTGCTGCCTTGGAAATTCCAACGCGCAGAACTGATGACATTGCGCGTTCTCTTCGGTGGCGAATAGATCTAACCAAGGCTCTCCCCACTGTAGAAAGAGTCCTTGCGCCACTTCCGAGTGAAGACGCCATTCGTGATCCATCATGCACCTGCGGCTGAGTTCGTCCCGCCCTGGCGTTCAGGGAACCTGCCAGGTGTTGAACCATCAGGAAAATGCCCTGATGTTCCAGCCATGTCCAGAGGCGCAGAGCCTCCTGACATAGGGTCCACGACCCTACCCCGCCTTGCTTGTTGCAGTACCACATGGCGGTGGTGTTGTCTGTGTACACCTGCACTACCTTCCCTTTGACAGAGGGAAGGAATGCCTTGAGTGCAAGTCGGATCGCCCGGAGCTCCAGAAGGTTGATATGGAGCCGGGACTCCACCGGAGACCAGAGGCCTCTGATCTCCGCCTCTCCCATGTGACCGCCCCATCCCAGAAGGGACGCGTCCGTCACAACTGTGTGCTCTGGCTGGGGAAGGAGAGTGATCTGCCCATGACCCATTGCCGGTTCGAGAGCCACCACTGCAACTGTCTTGCAGTCCCCTCCGAGATCTGAACGTGATCGGACAGATTGCCCTGGTGCTGCGCCGACTGGAACTTCAGGTCCCACTGCAGAGCCCGCATATGCCATCTGGCATGATCGACCAGCAGGATGCAGGAGGCCATGAGGCCCAGCAGCCTCAGGGTCATCCGTACCGAAACCCAGGATAAAGGCTGAAAGATCGGATTCATAGCCTGAATATCCCGGACTCGCCGTTCGGGAGGATAGGTCCGAAACTGCGTCGTGTCCAGAACTGCTCCGATAAAAAGGAGCTGTGGAGAAGGAATCAGATGCGACTTCGGCACATTGATGGAGAACCCCAGCGAGTGCAGGAGTTCGGCCGTAGTCTGGAGGTGGGAGACGACTGCCTGGGGCGAGCCCGCCTTCAGCAGCCAGTCGTCGAGGTAGGGGAAGACTGGAACCCCTGCCCGGCGCAGATGAGCTGCGACCACCGCCATCACTTTCGTGAACACCCGAGGGGCACTTGTAAGGCCAAGGGGAGCATGGTGAACTGAAAATGCTCGAGGCCTACCGTGAACCGAAGGTAACGCCGGTGGGCCAGCAGGACGGGGATGTGAAAATAAGCGTCCTGCAAGTCCAACGCTACCAACCAGTCTCCAGGGTCGAGGGCAGTCAAGACCTGAGCTAGGGTGAGCATCTTGAACTTCTCCTTCCGGAGGAAGCGATTGACGTTCCGGAGGTCCAAGATAGGACGCATGTCCTCCTTGTCCTTTTTGGGCACCAGAAAGTAGTGGGAGTAGCAACCACGTCCTACTTCTGGGGTCGGAACATGCTCGATGGCTCTCTTGGCCAAGAGGGCCGTGACTTCCTTCTGCAGAAGCACCAAGTGATCCCCTGACATGCGGTGGAATTTAGGTGGCATGGCTGGGGGGGTGGTCTCGAAGGGGAGGGAGTAGCCCCTTCGGACAATGTCCAAGACCCACCTGTCCGAGGTGATGGCACGCCAGTGGTGAAGGTGATGGCGGACCCTGCCCCCTACTGGCGTGCTGTGCACCTGAAAGGAGGGACTAGGAGGGCTTGGAGGCCGCGGAGGTGGTGGCCTGACCCGCACGCTGGTTGCCCGAACCGCCACGGCGGTAGCCACGTCCCCGGCCACGCGAAGACGCTTGCTGCGCGGGCCGGTGGCTGGGCTGCGGACGTGACTGGGCGCCCCTTCCGTGGCCACGAAAGGGGCAAAAAGCAGAGGTTAGCGGAGGGCGCACAACAGAAAGGCCCAGGGACTTGGCAGTAGCCCGTGAGTCCTTAAAACGCTCCAGCGCATGGTCTGCTTTGGAACCAAAAAGACCGACTCCATCAAAGGGCATGTCCATGAGTGTATTCTGGACATCACCCGAGAAACCAGTTGTTCTCAGCCAGGCGTGGCGACGCAGCGCCACCGTCGTTGCAAGCGATCTGCCCAGCGAGTCGGCGGTATCAAGGCCACATCGTATGGTGTACTTTGCCGCATCCCTACCTTCCGCAATGGTGCGGGTAAGCAGTGTCTGGACCTCCTCAGAACACTGGGGCAAAACAGCCGCCACAGGGAGTGGGTATATCGGCCCAAAAGGCAAGCGGTGTTGACGGACCGCAAGCCAGCACTGGAGGAAGAAAAAGCCTTCTTCCCAAATTGGTCCAGGCGTTTGGATTCCCTATCCGGAGGGGCAGAAGGGAAGGCGGTTTGGGAGTTAGAGGCTTGGACAACCAAGCTCTCGGGGGTGGGATGTTGAGAGAGAAACAAGGGGTCGCCCGGAGCAGGGCGATGGCGTCGGGCCACGTTCCTATCCACAGGAGCCCCTGTGGTGGGCTTGGACCAGGTGCCCAAAAGAACGTCAGATAGTGCATTATTAAACGGCAGCACAGTCTCCGAAGAGGAAGCTGCGGCTGAAGCACTTCCGTCAGGAGATTAGTCCTGACAGCCACAGTAGGCAATTGGAGGTGCAAGGCTCCAGCTGCTCTACGCAACACCGTTGCGAAATTTGCTCCCTCCTCCGTAGCCACGGGAGGAGACAGCATGCCAGTGTCAGGGGAAGTGTCTAGACCACTGGCATCCCCAAGTTCCTCTGCCCAGTCCTGATCATACTCACACTGCCGTGTGAGAGGGTCTTCCGACCCCTCCCAGCTCTCCTGGTCCTCCTCTGGTTCAAAATATGGAGGAGGAGGGACATCTGGGACCCAAGGTCTCATCGGCGCCGGAGCCGGCGTCGAGCGACATCGGTCCGGCTCCATGTCCGGAACCAGAGAGAACCGGGGAACGACGCCGCCCGGAGCCCCGGGCGGCGTCAGGAATGGCACCGGGGACATCGACGCCGGCGTGGTTAGGTCAACCGGTGTCGATGGGGGTTGCGGCACCACCGGAGCTGGGATCGAGGCCGGGATCAAGGCTGGCGGGACAGGCGACGCCGGGACCGGAGTCGTCGGCGACGCCGGAGCAACCCCATCAGGGCCCGCGGGGCCCGAAGGCGCACCGGAGGGACCTTGAGGCCCGAAGAGGCGGGCCATGGCCGACAGGAATTCCTGTATTTGGGCCGGAGTCGCCCCCGAACCCGGAAAGGACGGGTAATGCGGGGGCGGCTCCACAGGCACGTCCGGGGCCGCAGGGGCGGGGACGGTGCCGACAGGGGCCCCTCAGCCGAGTCGCGAGACCGGCGAGGCGAAGTCTTAGAGCGATGATGCTTCTTAGACTTTTTGTGCTTCGACTTACCCGAGGAGCGCGAAGACTTGGACTCCGACGACCGGCGGGGGCTCCGCGACCGGCCCCCGACCTCTCACGGGACCGGGGCTTGGTGCGGCGCCGACTGCCGGACCTCCAGGAGCTTTCGAGACCGCTCTCGCAAAGCCTTCGGGTGAAGTTTCCGGCAGTCAGGGCACGACTTCGTGTCGTGGTCTCGGCCGAGACAGTAGAGACACTGTAAGTGCGGGTCTGTGATCAACATCATTCGACCACAGACACCGCATGGCTTGAAGCCGGGCATCCCTACCGACACCTAGGAGTCGAGAAGACTCGAAAAGAAACAGTGAGAAAATTCACCAAAAATGTAGTCAAAAATTGACTAGGGCACTGCTCTTCCCGGCGCGAAAAAAGAAGAACTGAGGTCAGCGCGCAGGGGCGGCGTCTAAGTATTGCCCGCGACGTCATCCCGGCGCCGCCTACCGACGCGCAAGGGTACTGCTACGCAAAAGCTTTCCGGATCCAGCCTGACGACTGGGGATATTCTAAGGTAAGGAATCTGTCACTAACGTGTCTCTTCCAGATACCGGCCATCACGGACACTGTACACAGCGCCTTAGCTCACTCTCAGCCCAGCCAACAACAACAACAACAACAACAACAACAACAACCACCACCACCACCACCACCACCACCCCAGCCAACAACAACCACCACCACCCCAGCCAACAACAACAACCACCACCACCACCACCACCCCAGCCAACAACCACCACCACCCCAGCCAACAACCACCACCACCACCACCCCAGCCAACAACAGCCAACAACAACCACCACCACCACCACAGCCAACAACAACAACCACCACCACCACCACCACAGCCAACAACCACCACAACCACCACCACCACCACCACCACAGCCAACAACAACCACCACCACAGCCAACAACAACCACCACCACCACCACCACAGCCAACAACCACCACCACCACCACCACCACAAACAGCCAACAACCACCACCACCACCACCCCAGCCAACAACCACCACCACCACCACCACCCCAGCCAACAACCACAGCCAACACCACCACCACCACCACCACCCCAGCCAACAACCCCAGCCAACACCACCACCACCACCACCCCAGCCAACAACCACAGCCAACACCACCACCACCACCACCCCAGCCAACAACCACAGCCAACACCACCACCACCACCACCCCAGCCAACAACTACAGCCAACACCACCACCACCACCACCCAAGCCAACAACCACAGCCAACACCACCACCACCACCACCACCCCAGCCAACAACCACAGCCAACACCACCACCACCACCCCCCCAGCCAACAACAACAGCCAACACCACCACCACCACCACAGCCAACAACCACCACCACCACAGCCAACAACCACCACCACCACCACCACAGCCAACAACCACCACCACCACCACCACAGCCAACAACCACCACCACCGCCAACCACCACCACCACCACCCACCACCACCCAACCACCACCACAGCCAACCACCACCACAGCCAACCACCACAGCCACAGCCAACCACCACCACCACAGCCAACCACCACAGCCACAGCCAACCACCACAGCCACAGCCAACCACCACCACCACAGCCAACCACCACAGCCACAGCCAACCACCACCACCACAGCCAACCACCACAGCCACAGCCAACCACCACCACCACCGCCAACCACCACAGCCAACCACCACAGCCAACCGCCAACCACCACAGCCAACCACCACCACCACAGCCCACCACCACCACAGCCCACCACCACCGCCAACCACCGCCAACCGCCGCCACCACCACCACCACCACCACCACCACCACCACCACCACCACTCCTCGCCGAGCACCCACTGCGGCCCCCCAAGACCACATACTCCCCTGCGGTCCTCCGACAAGTTCCACCAATCTGCCCAGACCCACCATGTCGTTCCACGCAGCAATCCAAACCCAATTCCCTCCCGCTCAAACTCGGCCGTCCGAGCACACGTGGGCATGGCGGCACGAGGTTACACCTCGGTGTAACCGACACCGCCAAACACTGCCTGGGCAGGAAAGCGCAACACCAAGCACCAATGCCCCACGGCGACCCTTTACTTGTTCGGAAACATCCCCTTGTGAAGTCAAAGGCGCCTCATCTGAGCACCCCAACGCCAACCTCAATTGCAGGCACCTGGGGTCACCGCTCTGCACTGCGTGTTGACGGCCGATCCTCCCCGAGGTCCGCCCCAACCATCAATCCCCCAACTTCTACTGCCCCTATCCCGCCGATCACTGCTCACCGCAACTCCCGTGGTAGAGCCCCCTATGCCCCCACTTATCTGAGGGTGCTATTGTGTGCCTCCCCCAACCACCGGCATCCCCATAAAAGTACCCCCAGTATGGTGCAGTAGCAATCCAGGCGTCATCCCTCCTAATCCAACACTTCGCTGCTTGCTGTGCCTTGGCCGAAATGTGTGCACACTCCGCCGCCCGCATGTGCCCATGAATGTGCCACCCAGCGTTTCCCCCACACTGCCGAACTGGTGCCTCCATGCCCCCCAGTGTGCAATCCAATCTCGCCACTGTAAGAAATGGCACCCAAGTCATTTCTTGCCGTTACGCCCCAAAGTGCCTGGCGCCGCCAATTCTCCCCTCTCCCCGATGTGGGAGGCACACCCAATCGACCCCCCTCCATTCTCAACAGCAAACCCCCCTCCTGCGCGGCCCGGTTGCCCGCCTCAACCATGCTACTAGACCCTTTCCTACCTTCCCCCAAGCCACCGAAACTAGGGCCCCCCCATGCCCCTCCCCCCTTGCCGCTCCCACTCACGCGCCCGCGTCACCCCCATGCCAAACTCCTCATCGCAAGTACTCTGGGAGACCGACAATCTGCCCTAGATCACTGGATGTTGCGCACGCGAGATCCACCCCATACCTCGCTCCAAAGTCGGCAGCTCTGAGCCCCGACAATCAGCCCATGATCCGGGATGTTGAGCAACGCCGATATCAAACCCCATTTCCCGCTCCAAAGTCGGCATCCCCGAGCCAAGGACCCCCTCGCTCCGTCCACCATCCACTGCAACTGTGCACAACTCCTTCCCCCCTCGCAAATACCCCCCACCTCTAGAGCCTGGCCCCAAAATGCCCATCATGCCCCTCCCCACCCCACGTCCGCCTCCACGCACCGGGGGACCCACGTGAACCCGCCGAAGTCGCCGCAGAGATCTCCACGAAGGCAGGGGGTCCCCATGAAGGCAAAGGTCCCCCTGAAGGGGATGACCTCTCCTTGCCACACGCACAAAAAACCCCTGGCCGCCCGAGCCCTATTGCCACTTTCCCCTGATACCGGTCAATATCCCCCCCACCCCCAGTGCCCAGAATGTTAACTGTGCAAAGAAATCCGCACTGGGCGCATGCATCTTTGAGACCTGGCAGCACGTTCGGAGGCGGGTAAAATGTCTGCCAGGCTGGGTTGCCTGAGGCCGCCAGTACCGAGTCGACTGTGAGCGAGAGAGAAAAGCGCTGTGTAATGGTGAGCAGGATGTTTTTACACCCGCCCTTTCCTTGTTCAACTCCTCCTTCTGGGTTCCGTTTCACTTCAGCCTAGTTCAGTAATCATCAAACTTATTAATGCCGAGCCCCCTGCCTCCCCCCCAACAGGGAAAAATTTAATTGTATCTGGCACCCCCATGAAGCAACAAAACCAACCGCATCCACATTCTCTCCGCCAGCTGCGCGCCCGGGACCCACTGAGTCGGGGAGACAGGCACCATCTAGCTACGTCTGACAGCGCGCCATACGGCCTTAAGGCAAACAAATACCAATCATCCCTACTTCACTTTGTGTTCTTCGCCCACGGGAGAGGCCTTACAACGTGTTCCTCCACCCTGCCGGCTGCCCCCACATCTCTCCCACCCTTTCTCCCTGCTCAACGGCACCCCCTCCCTCCCAAGACCCACTGCTCCCCCCAACCCCCCCCTCACCTCACCTAGTGCAGCAGCAGCACCTCTCTTCTCCGTAACATTCCCCAGTTACAATGCTTTTTATTTATATGTGGGTTTTGAAAATAAATAAATAAAACGCATTGTCATTACAATGCCAATAGCTTAAACTCTGGCAAATGCGAGACCTATTGCATTGCAAATGCTTGTTTCATGTGTTATCTTCTTTTTGTTGTTGTATAAATGCGAAATATTGAAAGGTGGGCTGGGTGTGGGTTTGCTGGAATGTGTGTGGAGTGGAATTAGTGGTTGAGTGAGAAGAATGGTAGAGATGGGTGGACTGATTGGGTATAAAAGAGAAGTTGTTGTGGTTCTAAGGATGGAATAAAGGTGGTATATGTGGGATAAGGTAGTTTGGTGTTTGTTAAAAATTTTAAATGGATTAAATTACTTTCATCTGATTTATACATGTGAATTTTTGAATAAATTTTGATTAATTCATACGGAAAAAGAGGTTCATGGTGACATTGTTTCAATTCAATGCGCCGGTAGAAATGTGAGAATTGTGTATCAGTATTGGCATCTTGTTGTTTCTTGTTATGTGTTGGTGAAGAGCATTTACAGTGGGATCAGGTGAAAGTCTATTCTCTTTCTTTAGAAACCTGTGTACTTTGACACACAACCTTTTGGATGAATGTGTTTTAAAATAACACAACATCGATGTAATACTGCCACATAATTTGCATTTTCTTTTTTTTTGATAAACAATTTTATTGATTTTTAAGAGCAAACAAATAGCACCATGACACATTTGACCATCGTTCCATGACACTTCAGAATACATTTGCATTGATTGGATACAAGTGAGCGCATCAGTCTTCAACCACAGCACATAAACATTACATTTGTGTATATAGGTAGGTCTCAATTCTAATCAATCTAACTGGTTCGTCCATTTGCCCCAGACCTTTTTGTGCTTAGTAGGGCATCCCCGGGGCTCAAATAGGGGTTTTTCCTGTGCGGCACACCAATGCACTCCCTGGCGCCATTTGGTTATACTTGGAGGTTTAGGCTGTACCCATGTCGCGGCAATATTGCGTTTGGCTACCGCAATGGCTGTCCCCAGGAATAGTTTGTCAGTTCGGGATCCATCTAGGCCGTCCATTACTCTCAGGATGAGTCGTAAGGGATCATGGGGAACCTGCCAGCCCAGGATGTGTGTGAGTTCGGACTCTATTGCAGCCCAATATGAGGCAAGGCGAGAGCAGGTCCAGATCATGTGATAAAAGTCTGCCGGTTCCTGTCCACAGCGCGTGCAGCTCGAAGAGGGGCGTACAACCGCTCTGTAAAGGCGTTCTGGGGTGAGATAGGCGGTGTGTAAGTAATATAGTTGGATTAAGCGGAGTCTGGCTGAAGTTGTGATGGTTTTGGGGGCCATAAGGGCGTCGCGCCAGTCCTCTTCCTCCAGAGGGCCCAGCCATCCCTCCCACCGGGTCCTGAGTGGTTCGAGTGTTGTCTGGCCATTATTAATAAGGGTACGGTATATCCGGGATACCCCCCCCTTCCCCAGGTTTCCCATCATGACCTGAGCCTCTAGCGGGCTAAACTCGGGGAGTGTTGTGCACGTTGAGATGTGCGCGCCGAGAGCATGACGCAGCTGCAAGTACTTATAAAATTGTGAAGTATGAAGGGTGTAGCGTCCCTGCAGGTCTTGGAACTTCCTAATGTGGTCGCCCGCCCAGACATCGCCCAGCAGTGATATGCCAATATGATCCCATCGTTTGAATCCTGTAAGTGCCGTCACTTCTCCCAACCACCTGCCTTGCCAGAGAGGTGTATGTTGGCTCAGTTTTTTGTCCCAACGTGTGTGTCTTAGGGCTGTACGCCAGGCTATCAGGACCGCCCTGGTTATCGATGGTATTGCTTTAGGTATTGGGCTTTCATATAGAAATGCTTGGATTTGAGGGAACTCCATGTCTTTGAGCTCTGTTCTGTAGGCCGGGTCAGACCAGCCCCCAGTGAACCAGTCGTGGAGGACGAGAAGTCGGTTGGCTATATAGTATAGGTGAAGATCAGTCATGCCCATGCCGCCATCAAAGGGTGGGTTCCAAAATCGGGCGATGCATGGTCTCGCCCCTCCCCACAGGAATCTCGTGGCCACGCTGCCTATCTCCCTAAACCAACTCCGTGGGAAGTGAAAGGTGGTATTCTGGATAATATATAGGAAGCGTGGAAGGATCATCATTTTAAACAGAGCCACTCTCCCGAGTGGGTTGAGTGGTAGGGTTTGCCAGCGCTTGGGATCGTCTTTGGTTTTTTTAACTAGTGGGATAATGTTTAATGCCCATTCTAATTCGGGGAGCAGAGCGATCCATATCCCCAAATATTTGAAAGATTGTCGCGTGATGGGAATGGATGTTTTTTCAGTCGAAGCATTCCCTGGAGAGATGAAGGGGCACTAGGGTTGATTTTGCCGGGTTGAGCCGAAGTCCCGAGACGTTCTCAAAGGTTTGGAGGGCCCGGAGACATCTAGGGCCGGAGCTGGCTGGGTCCGCCAGGAAAAGCAGGACTTCGTCCGAATATAAGGCGATTTTGTCGATGTGGTGGCTCCCCCAAGCCCAGCCTTGGATCAAGTCATCCGACCGAACATGGCACGCCAAGGGGTCCATTGCTAGCGCAAATAGGATCCATTCACATTCCAGGATAAAATTTGGAGGGGCTTACCCTTAGTGAATGTCCGCGTCATACCAGGTTTGTGGAGCGGATGGGACAAGGGGCATTGAGTCCCCGGGGGACTGGTGCAGTTTTGTGTGAAGGCGCAGTTGCAGTCTACGCCCTGTGGCGTGTGTGGTCGCAGCGCTTACGTGATGATCAAGTGCCAGGGTGCTGTAAACGATGAAGAAAAGAAACAGTGACAAATCCCAACATAAAACTAAACAGAGGACAACGGTCCTAACCCTCCCCGCCCTGCTCCCCCCCTCACCCTATACTTCTGGAACTGAAGCATCTGTCGCCCTACAAAATAGAACATAACAGGCTAAGCTAAACTAAAACGTTTAGCTGAGAGCTGCGTGGTGGACCCTCCGTAATATCGGATATAATGTTAGCATCAGCAGATCTCTCCGAGTTCTGTACTTCCGTGGGATATATTTCCCATGTCTCATCCCGTTGGGACCTCCCAGTTCTGCCTCTCGATGAAGGCGCTGGTTCCTCAAATCGCAGGGCTTCTGGAGAGATCTGAGTCTGTGGCTGCCCGGTCTAAAGTCTTAGATGGACTCCGTGCGGGGGATAGTTAATCCGCAGAACCGTCCCGATGTTGGGGGTGGGAGCCCGACGGGCTAGTGGTGACACCGGGTCCCTGGGCTGTCGCGTCGCGTGACCTAGAAGCCTCCTTGCGCGCTCCCCGGCCCCTGCGCGATTGTGTGCGCCTCCTACGTTGCTTAGGGGACGGTGGGCCGGTTACTTGTGATCTGGACGACCCAGGGGAGGATGTGGAGCGGACCCGGAGGGGTCGTTCTTCAGTTATCCAGGTGGACTGCGGGGACTCAAAGAAGTGTGTTTTATTTTGGAATACAACACGGAGACGGGCCGGGAAGAGGAGTCTATATTGGAGGCCCAAATTGCGAAGTTTCTGCTTGACCTCTGTGTAAGAGCGCCGCTGGGCCTGAACTTCCTTAGTATAGTCTGGGAAAATCATTATGGTTTGATCTGGAACTTCAGGGTGCCCTTGGTCCGGGCTGCACTCAGGATAGCGTCCCCATCTTTGAAGTTTAGAATCCGGGCAATGATGGGGCGGTGTAGGGCGCCGGGAGGTGGTTTAGGCGCAAGAGATCGATGGGCACGCTCGATAGCGAACCATGGTGACAGCGCGTCCTTGGGCATCCATGATGTCAGCCAGTTTTCCAGGAAGGCCGCCGTTTGGTCTCGTTCGGCCCCCTCTGGAAATCCCACCAGGCGGAGGTTGTTACACCGTGACCTATTTTCGGTGTTTTCAGCCCTTCTGTGTAGTTCCTTAGTGTGGGCTCGTAGGTTGGTTACTTGCTCTTTCAGCTGGCGGATATCGTCTTCGGCTGTGGAAATGCGGGATTCCTCTTCTGAGATACGAGCTGTAGCGTTGCGCAAGTCTTGGCGAATGAGGGCCACATCTACTTGGACCTCTACCCCCTTCTCAGGAGGTGGTGTGAAGTAAGACAGGGACCGGTCGTCTGGCCAGTGTTCCCAGCCGTCGACACCCCACGGCTCAAGGTCCAGGAGGCGGGGTTCCGTCGCCCACGTCCGGCCCCTCCGGGGACCCGAGCGCTGATGGCAGGGTTAGGTCCAAGGGGTGAGTGCACCTCCACGATCCCAGTCGGGCAGGTTGATTGGGGGGGGTGATCGCAGGGAAGAATGCAATGGTCTTGGTCGGAGCCCTGGTGCAGAAAGAGTAGGGATCCCTGGGCTAAGCCTTCTCCAATTGCGGGATGTTATCAGCCGGGACCCCGGGAAAGGATCCAGGAGACAGCGGAGGTCCTCCGCGTGGAGTGCAGGTCGGGAGGGGCTCCTCAGGAGTTGAGGACAGGCCAGGAGTACGAGGTCTGCAGGGGTGCTTCTCAGTCCCTCCACCCCTTTCAGGCTGTCCCCAGGGCCCGGCTCACCTCCCTGTTGGTCTGGATGGTCGCTGCTTCAGGTCCAACTGGAACATGCCAGGCCCCAGCAACTCTCGCCAGGGCCCAGCCTGCGCAATCCTCTGGTTATGAAGGGCCAGCCGCTGGTGGGGGGGGGGGGGCGGGGAGCAGCACAGCCTCCCAGGGCGTTTGCTGCAGTGTGGGGCCCAGTCCGGTCAGGTCTCCCGGCGGCCGTGACCTCAGAAACAGCCAGGTCTGAGGTGCCTCGAGGCCTCCAGGGTAGGTCGGTTCTTTGGTTGTGTCTCTGTATGGAAGGGGGGCCTGTAGCTCGTAGTCGGGTCAGCCGAGGGTGTCTCTCAGGCCTCACTGCCCGGCGAGGCCCCACCGCCAGCAGGGCGCTAAGAACAAGGGTAGGACAAACCAGGCCACCCGAGGTGCGCAGCCGACCCCCCGGGTTTCACCAGGTCCCAACCCTTCAGGGGGTTCTCGGGAAGCGCGGGGTCAGGCGGCTGTGGCGGGCAGGAAACACTCACCACCGACTCCCGGACCACACAGCATGGGGCGCAGCGTCCGTGTCAGAGACCGTCCCTCTTTCCCGCGGTCCTCTTGGTGTCGGCAGCCGGGTCCACTCAGGCCTCCGTCGCGTGGCACAGGGGCCCCGGCATCCTCTCACATCCCTCACGGCGACTCCAGTCCAGCCATCAGCGTCGTTGACTCCAGACACCCGGCCCTCGCCCTCGCCGGATCCACACCTCGCCTGGATAAGCCAGTCACTCTGGGAGAAGCAGTGAGGGCACCCGGCAGCCGGGCCCGCAGCCGCAGGCCGCGCAGAGCGCCGCCAGGGGATCAGCAGGTAAGGCCCACGGTCTCGTTGGGTAGGCCGCAGCACGCCTCAGGCCTCCGTAGCAGTCCTCGACCTGCAGGGGGATCGGCAGCAAAGGTCGGCTCAAGGTAGGGCGTGGGTCGCGGGTCGCCTCAAGTGTCCTCGAGAGCCGATGGGCTAGGCCCCAGGCGCCCGCCAATCCCCAGCTTCGACGGGTGTGTTGTGACCTGCTATAGGCCTCTGGCGAAAGCCCCAGGGGCGGAGAAGATGGTGCGCCACGCTAGTGGGCCGCAGTGGAGGCCTTGATGCCGGAAGGCTCTGGTCGGCGGCAGGCAGGTGTCCCGGGGATTCCAATTGCCCCAAACTAATGGCGCCGCAGTAACAGATCGATTGCTGTCGTTGGGGTGTAAGTGAGACTGCCGATGGCTATGGATTGTGGAGAGGGTGACGGAGGGGCCCGGAGCACTCTTAGAGTGCCACCGCCATCTTGACGCTCCAAGCCACGCCCCCCCAATTTGCATTTTCTTAAAGCATAATTTAGTCCTGTACTGCGGCATATTTCCAGTGGCCAGACTATGCCCAACAAGAGGGCTGTAAAACGATACAGGTTTTACATGTCACGAAAGTCTCGAGCTCATTCCAAGCTAGCATATATCCTGAGAGTTTGTTGTAAAGCAAGATAATGGACTGACATGTATTTTATGGTGAGTGAGATAAAAAAAAAAAAAGAGACAGAAGAAGGAGCATTGACTTGTGTATAGTCATCATGAGGTAGGACTGTGCTCGAAGCCATACTTACTGTAAATAGGAGACGAGACAATATCGCCTTACCATAGTTGAGAGCCTCTGGAGCAGTCCATTTGATAGGAATCTGCTTCAAACCAGACGATGAGTAGATTCCATCATCCTCCTGACGAGACATACCAAAGTCACTGATTTTCAGAACATTGTTTTCACCCACAAGGCAGTTTCTCGCAGCAAGGTCTCTAAATTTTTTTTAAAAAACAACAAAAAACACATTTATACAAGAACAACATATCAACTTGCATTTTACGAAAAACGTGTCTATTTTACAATTAAAGTAACTGTGAAAGCCCACTGCTTGATTTTCAGCATTCCTGTCATGAAGTAACGAAACCCCTACAAAGTGCTACAATGGTGTCGCTGCACAAAAGAACAAAGGCGAATGAAGTTTGATTTTTACAAACCATGGAATTACAAAGAGTTAATTTACATCTTCATTTCTTGTGCTCAGGAGTAGACAGTCACACTTCTCTGCTGTCGAGAAGCTGCAGATAGTCAAGGGCTCAAGGTGGCCTGGGAGAATATCTGTGTACTCGCCAGACAATACTTCTGTAAATATTTAACTCGGCAGGGCCTAGTATTGGGGATGACAAACTGAAAACAATCTCATAATAAAGAGCGACAGAAAGCCACAGACATTGGGGCGGAAGGCTCAAAACTTTTTTGTGAGATCCCCGATCAACTTGAAGCACAAGTTACTAGCTTGTGTAACGATATATCTGTAAGAGACAGTAGTTAGTGACAGATTCCTTACCTTAGAATATCCCCAGGCGTCAGGCTGGATCAGGAAAGTTTTTGCGTAGCAGTACCCTTGCGCGTCGGTAGGCGGCGTCGTGCGGCTCCGTGTACGTCGTGATCGCCGGGATGACGTCGCGGGCAGTACTTAGACGCCGCCCCTGCGCGCTGACGTCAGTTCTGTACACTACTTTCCGCGCCAGGAACGCAGAGCCATGCAAGAAGCTGACATAGGTGTCTGAAAAATTCTAGGGCCCTGAAAGGGATGTCTTTAACCCTAGAAATCAGTTCGCAGAACGGGGAGGATGGGTGGGGCGGTAGGAATCTGTCACTAACTACTGTCTCTTACAGATATATCGTTACACAAGTTAGTAACTTGTGCATCTGAAAGAGACACGTTAGTGACAGATTCCTTACCTTAGAATAGATACCCCAGCTATACCAACCCCGGTGGTGGGTCTGCGAACAAAGATCAGACAAGGAAGTCCCGGAGGACAGAACGGCCAAAGAAGCCGTCCCTCCGGACCTGACTGTCAAGGCAGTAATGCTTGGTAAACGTGTGCAGCGAGGCCCACGTAGCTGCCTGACAGATATCCTGCAGCGGAACACCGCGGCCCTAAGGCCGTGGTAGCAGCCGTTGCCCTGGTGGAATGGGCACGCAGCCCAACAGGAGGCTCCTTCTTAGCCAAAGAATAGCAGGCTTTGATACACAAGGTTACCCAGCGGGAGATGGTTCTCTTGTGCACCGCCCAACCTTTTTGGCGCCCACGTAGCCAACAAAGAGCTGGTCATCCACCCGGAAGTGTTGTGTGCGGTTGATATAAAAGGAAAGCGCACGTTTTGGGTCCAGACGGTGGAGCCTCTCTTCCTCTCTGGAAGGATGCGGAAAGAAGGTGGGCAAAGTGATGGTCTGCCCAATGTGGAAGGCAGTAACCACCTTTGGCAAGAAGGACGGACGCGTCCTAAGAACAACCTTGTCTGGATGGACATACAGAAAGGGAGGTTTGCATGATAGAGCCTGGAGCTCACTCACCCGCCGAGCGGAGGTGATGGCCACCAGAAAGGCGGTCTTCAAAGTAAGAAGACGAAGAGGACAGTTATGTAGAGGCTCAAAGGGAGCGCACATAAGAAAGGTAAGCACCAAGTTCAAGACCCACTGAGGCATCACAAGCGGAACAGGAGGGAAGAGGTGTGTAATGCCTTTTAGGAACCTGTTAACAACAGGGGACTTGAAAAGGGAGGGCTGATCAGGAAGCCTGAGGAAGGCCGAGATGGCACAAAGATAGCCCTTGATGGTACTCAGGGCAGAACCCTGTTGGGCCAGGGAAAGAAGGAACAGAAGAACCTCAGAAAGAGGGGCAGAGAGAGGGTTCACATGCCACCTGCAGGCGTATACCACCTTAGTGGAGGGACGCCTGGCTGCCAGAATCACATCACAAACTTCGGGAGGCAAGTCGAAAGGAATCAACTGCCGCCGCTCAATCTCCACGCAAGCAGGTGGAGGCTGGACAGGTTCGGTGGAGGACCGTCCCCTGCTGCTGCGACAGAAGATCCTCCCGAAGAGGCAGACGGATCGGGGGATCGACGCTCATACTGAGTAGCTCGGGATACCAAACTCTTCGAGCCCAGTCCGGAGCCACAAGGATGACTTGGGCCCGGTCGCGCCGAATCTTCTTCAACACTCTGGGTAGAAGTGGTATAGGCGGAAAGGCGTACAACAGACCGCAACTCCACTCGCGACGAAAAGCGTCGCCGATCGAGTGCCGCCTTGGAAATTCCAACGAGCAGAACTGATGACATTGCGCGTTCTCTTCGGTGGCGAATAGATCTAACCAAGGCTCTCCCCACTGTAGAAAGAGTCCTTGCGCCACTTCCGAGTGAAGACGCCATTCGTGATCCATCATGCACCTGCGGATGAGTTCGTCCGCCCTGGCGTTCAGGGAACCTGCCAGGTGTTGAACGATCAGGAACATGCCCTGATGTTCCAGCCATGTCCAGAGGCGCAGAGCCTCCTGACAGAGGGTCCACGACCCCACCTCGCCTTGTTTGTTGCAGTACCACATGGCGGTGGTGTTGTCTGTGAACACCTGCACTACCTTCCCTTTGACAGAGGGAAGGAATGCCTTGAGTGCAAGTCGGATCGCCCGGAGCTCCAGAAGGTTGATATGGAGCCGGGACTCCGCCCGGAGACCAGAGGCCTCTGATCTCCGCCTCTCCCATGTGACCGCCCCATCCCAGAAGGGACGCGTCCGTCACAACTGTGTGCTCTGGCTGGGGAAGGGAGAGGGATCTGCCCATTGCCGGTTCGAGAGCCACCACTGCAACTGTTTTGCAGTCCCCTCCGAGATCTGGACATGATCGGACAGGTTGCCCTGGTGCTGCGCCCACTGGAACTTCAGGTCCCACTGCAGAGCCCGCATATGCCATCTGGCATGATCGACCAGCAGGATGCAGGAGGCCATGAGGCCCAGCAGCCTCACGGTCATCCGTACCGAAACACAGGATAAAGGCCGAAAGATGGGAATCATAGCCTGAATATCCCGGACTCGCCGTTCAGGAGGATAGGCCCGAAACTGCGTCGTGTCCAGAACTGCTCCGATGAAAAGGAGCTGTGGAGAAGGAATCAGATGCGACTTCGGCACATTGATGGAGAACCCCAGCGAGTGCAGGAGTTCGGCCGTAGTCTGGAGGTGGGAGACGACTGCCTGGGACGAGCCCGCCTTCAGCAGCCAGTCGTCGAGGTAGGGGAAGACTGGAACCCCTGCCCGGCGCAGATGAGCTGCGACCACCGCCATCACTTTCGTGAACACCCGAGGGGCACTTGTAAGGCCAAAGAGGAGCACGGTGAACTGAAAATGCTCGAGGCCTACCGTGAACCGCAGGTAACGCCGGTGGGCCGGCAGGACGGGGATGTGAAAATAAGCGTCCTGCAAGTCCAACGCTACCAACCAGTCTCCAGGGTCGAGGGCAGTCAAGACCTGAGCTAGGGTGAGCATCTTGAACTTCTCCTTCCGGAGGAAGCGATTGACGTTCCGGAGGTCTAAGATAGGACGCATGTCCTCTTTGTCCTTTTGGGCACCAGAAAGTAGTGGGAGTAGCAACCATGTCCTACTTCTGGGGTCGGAACATGCTTCGATGGCCCTCTTGGCCAAGAGGGCCGTGACTTCCTTCTGCAGAAGCACCAAGTGATCCCCTGACATGCGGTGGAATGGAGGTGGCATGGCTGGGGGTGGTCTCGAAGGGGAGGGAGTAGCCCTTCGGACAATGTCCAAGACCCACCTGTCCGAGGTGATGGCACGCCAGTGGTGAAGGTGATGGCGGACCCTGCCCCCTACTGGCGTGCTGTGCACCTGAAAGGAGGGACTAGGAGGGCTTGGAGGCTGCGGACGGGGCGGAGGTGGTGGCCTGACCCGCACGCTGGTTGCCCGAACCGCCACGGCGGTAGCCACGTCCCCGGCCACGCGAAGACGCTTGCTGCGCGGGCCGGTGGCTGGGCTGCGGACGTGACTGGGCGCCCCTTCCGTGGCCACGAAAGGGGCGAAAAGCAGAGGTCAGCGGAGGGCGCACAACAGAAAGGCCCAGGGACTTGGCAGTAGCCCGTGAGTCCTTAAAAAGCTCCAGCGCATGGTCTGCTTTGGAACCAAAAAGACCGACTCCATCAAAGGGCATGTCCATGAGTGTATTCTGGACATCACCCGAGAAACCAGTTGTTCTCAGCCAGGCGTGGCGACGCAGCGCCACCGTCGTTGCAAACGATCTGCCCAGCGAGTCGGCGGTATCAAGGCCACAACGTATGGTGAACTTTGCCGCATCCCTACCTTCCGCAATGGCGCGGGTAAGCAGTGTCTGGACCTCCTCAGAACACTGGGGCAAAACGGTCGCCACCGAATCCCACAGAGAGTGGGAATATCGGCCCAAAAGGCAAGCAGTGTTGACGGACCGCAAACCAGCACTGGAGGAAGAAAAAGCCTTCTTCCCAAATTGATCCAGGCGTTTGGATTCCCTATCCGGAGGGGCGGTAGGGAAGGCGGTTTGGGAGGCAGAGGCTTGGACAACCAAGCTCTCGGGGTGGGATGTTGGGAGAGAAACAAGGGGTCGCCCGGAGCAGGGCGATGGCGTCGGGCCACGTTCCTATCCACAGGAGCCCCTGTGTTGGGCTTGGACCAGGTGCCCAAAAGAACGTCAGACAGTGCATCATTAAACAGCAGCAATGGCTCCGGGGAGGTAGCTGCCGGCTGAAGCACTTCCGTCAGGAGTTTAGTCCTGACAGCCACAGTAGGCAATTGGAGGTGCAAGGCTCCAGCTGCTCTACGCAACACCGTTGCAAAATTTGCCCCCTCCTCCGTAGCCACGGGAGGAGACAGCATGCCAGTGTCAGGGGAAGTGTCTAGACCACTGGCATCCCCAAGTTCCTCTGCCCAGTCCTGATCATACTCACACTGCTGTGTGAGAGGGTCTTCCGACCCCTCCCAGCTCTCCTGGTCCTCCTCTGGCTCTAAATATGGAGGATGAGGGACATCTGGGACCCAAGGTCTCATCGGCGCCGGGGCCGGCGTCGAGCGACATCGGTCCGGCTCCATGTCCGGAACCGGGGAACGACGCCGCCCGGAGCCCCGGGCGGCGTCAGGAACGGCACCGGGGACATCGGCGCCGGCGTGGTTAGGTCAACCGGCGTCGATCGGGGTTGCGGTACCACCGGAGCCGGGATCGAGGCCGGGGCCGGAGCCGAGATCAAGGCTGGCGGGACGGGCGACGCCGGGACCGGAGTCGTCGGCGACGCCGGAGCAACCCCATCAGGGCCCGCGGGGCCCGTAGGCGCACCGGAGGGACCTTGAGGCCCGAAGAGGCGGGCCATGGCCGACAGGAATTCCTGTATTTGGGCCGGAGTCGCCCCCAAACCCGGAAAGGACGGGTAATGCGGGGGCGGCTCCACAGACACGTCCGGGGCCGCGGGGACGGTGCCGACAGGGGCCTCAGCCGAGTCGCGAGACCGGCGAGGCGAAGTCTTAGAGCGATGATGCTTCTTAGAGCTTTTTGTGCTCGACTTACCCGAGGAGTGCGAAGACTTGGACTCCGACGACCGGCGGGGGCTCCGCGACCGGCCCCTCGACCTCTCACGGGACCGGGGCTTGGTGCGGCGCGGGAGCCGACTGCCGGACCTCGAGAAGCTTTCGAGACCGCTCTCGCAAAGCCTTCGGGTGTAAGGCCCGGCAGTCAGGGCACGACTTCGTGTCGTGGTCTCGGCCGAGACAGTAGAGACACTCTAAGTGCGGGTCTGTGATCGACATCATTCGACCACAGACGTCGCATGGCTTGAAGCCGGGCATCCCTACCGACACCTAGGAGTCGAGAAGACTCGAAAAGAAACAGTGAAAAAATCACCAAAAATGTAGTCTTTAGTAAATTGACTAGGGCACTGCTCTTCCCGGATCTGCGCTTACTGGCGCGGAAAAAGAAGAACTGATGTCAGCGCGCAGGGGCGGCATCTAAGTACTGCCCGCGACGTCATCCCGGCGATCACGACGCCGACGACGGACGCGGAGCCGCACGACGCCGCCTACCGACGCGCAAGGGTACTGCTACGCAAAAACTTTCCTGATCCAGCCTGACGCCTGGGGATATTCTAAGGTAAGGAATCTGTCACTAACGTGTCTCTTTCAGATTTGATTGTTGCCTTATCTGGATTTACATTAGGGTGGTAAATGGACAATTGGGGCTATTTCTCGAACTTCTAGTACTTGGAAGCTAGCATCACACATCTGCTTATTTTGAGCAAAATCGCTCCATTTTTTCTTTCTTTTATCAACACTAACGGAGTAGTTTAGCCTACCTTAACTGTCTTAAAGATAGTAGAGATACTTTAATACACCAACAGTAATACCACAAGGAAGAGGTGGTGCGGGGACTGGTGGGTATTTCATGGTGGGTTGTATTATGGAATGGTTGGCATTCAGAACGATTCAGAACTTATATGATGATCAGCTGAGGGCTGGCAGACTGTATGTACTGACCTCTTCACTGTCCCAATAAATCCTCAATCAGCTTTAAACAATGTTGCAGTTTCACTGCCACAACTTAACAAATTGGCAACAAAGATGTGCCTGATAGGATCAAATCTGTGATTTCTCAGGCACCTGCGTTAAATGCTTTCACGGAGGGAAGGTTAAATTACAGTGTAAGTAAGCACCTATGGGTTAAGTGCACTCCTAAGTCAGGTAGAAGGGAACCATGAATACTCAGCAGGCTTTGCCGCTAGGACATTGAGACGAGTAGAATGTAGATATTCAAATATCGAAAAAGGACATGTTGTAGTATGTGTGTGGAGTATAGAAAAAAATCAGTGTATATTTGGGACGGCCATTAGTTTTAAGAAATGATCACAGACATCGGTATTCTATCAGGAAGGAAAATAGAGCAATCTACAGAACACTCAGCCAGATTACCTTCATTTTAAGGTTCAGTATATTCCAGGAGGCCGTTTAACACTGAGGCAGACTGGTGACCTAAATTACCCGAGGAAAATGATGATGATGAATGTACCAATATAAATTATTTAGAATAATGTATTATAGTGCATAGCTTACCATCAGTGGGTGCATGAGTTGGAGAAAGATGTAATCCCACAGGGCTTTCATAAATTTATAATCAATGATTGGCCTAAGTAAAAAATCACTCCGGACCTGCAACCTTTTTGAAAAGTGGTTTTGGCACTATCAGAAATGGATGGTTACTAATGGGTAGTGATAAATTTATTCCGCCTAGTAGTTTGAGAGAGAAAATTTTGGATGTGCCTCGCAAAAATGTGAGTGAGCAATAATTACTGGTGGCTGAGATGGGATGACGAAGTAGAAAGGAAAATAGGGGAATGTCAATGATGCACGACAAGTGATAAACATATGGTGCTGCGTTAATTTTATGTCCTGAAAGGGTGTGGCAGAAAGTTGTTCTCAATTTTCTTTGGCCTTTCCACATTCCTCCACAACATATGTGCTCCATGGTTGTTATAGTGGGCTAATTGTCCCGTTTTGTTTACGTAAAATTGTCAAAGAATCTACCATATATGAGGTCAACACATTTATATAAGAGCTGTTTGACAAAGAAAGAACTCCTAAATGTGCGTTAACGGAGTCCAGGTAACAATTCAGGGAATGTCTTCTTTGCTTTGCAACAATGGTATCCAATATCTTACAACTCCTTTGTACTGTCCTCAGAGTAACATGATGGTGGAAAGGTTTAACAGAGTCCTGGTGGAATGTGTGCAGAACACTTAAAGAAGTATGAAGGATACAGAACTAGCTTTTTGGGAGTTGCTATGGGCTTATCATACACCGCCATCGAGAATCACTGATAAAGCTCGGAGAGAGATAAACACATGAAAGGCATGGGGGATTTGCTGTTAATAAAAAGGACCCACTAGAAATGATGGCAGATTGAACACCTGAGCATATAGGTGCCTGCTAAGGTACATTCGATTGGTTTCATGAACATGTCAGCTTTTCTCTAGAAAGGCCATCATTTTCACAATTGCATACAGATGAAAGCTGCCTAGACCGAGTGAGCTCATTTTATCCAGAGTGGATATCTCTACTTGTAGCAGGAATGAAGGATCTACAAAGATTGAGTCAAAGGGCTAAGTTTAAAACCGCTTCCATGGAAGGCAAAAATATTTTATCACCAGTATTTGTATGAGACAAGAGAGCTTGTTCTTATACAAAAGGGGTTGCTGGCCCTCTGTTTCTGTTCTTCTTTTGCCCTCACAGTTTTGCGCCAAGGAGCACTTTAGACATGCCCCCCTACCCGCCCCAGATGTTGGGCTTGAAAAGCAGCCAGAATGCGCGTCCGCGCCGCTGGTGCGCCACAGGTAAGACCATCTGCCCCTGGATGGTGCTCAGGGCCAGCCACCCTGCCGATTTGCCGCCAGAACACAGGCGGTTATCTCAGTACACCCAGAATTACCTACTTATATTGCGTCCCTATGATAGGAACTGTTGCTGCCCCCTGTTCGACCCCTAGACAAAGATAAAATGGTTGACTTGCCCCAGCTGCTCTATAACGTTTCTTAACTCAAAAGTCAGCACAGTCACCAGAGCTGAACAACCTCCATCTAAAACTATGTTCCCCTATCAAAGGCTTTGCAGCACATTAATTAAGGCCAGATCGCTCATCAAAAATAAGTTGGAATTCTTTAAATTCCTTCAAACACACAACATGGACCTTGCCTTTGTTACGGAAACCCGATGAGAGTTTGGGCCCTGACTTAGTATTAGCCATTCCAGATGGTTACCCAATGTTCATACTAGACTGCACAGGAAAGAGAGGGAGTGGCTTAGCCTTCGTGTATCGAAACTACTTGACCAGCAGTTTCTCTGCTGAGCTCATCTCCACGGAATTTGATGCTTTGAATGTTAAGCTCATTTTCAATAACCACGCATCTTTTAACAGTCTGTTAGTCTATCGACTGCCAGGCCTTTAGGTCTGCTTTCTTATGCAATTTGTGCCAATTGCTTGAGGCCAAGGAAGAAACTGCGGATTTCGCGGTTCTCAGCAATTTCAATTTTCACCTGGAGAACAAGGAAGAGAGAGACTCTGAAGGTTTTCTAGATCTAATGAACAGTCTTGGCATGACTCAGTTACTGACCCATCTCATTCTGTTGGTCACACACTTGACAGCATTTTTTCTGATTAGACTAGCTAATGGATGACCAATAATTGTTTAAAGTTAAACTCCGGAAAAACTGAAGTATTGCTTCTAGGAAACAATACTTCCTTTTGGTCTCCAGACTGGTGGCAGTGAGACATGGGAAACTTACCTGTTTCTGTCCTCAAAGTAAAAAATCTGGGGATAGTATTTGATGATCAATTGTAGTTTGATAAACAGACAAATGCAGTGACCGCCTCATCTTTCTTTACCTTATAGATTACGAGAAAGGTTCTTCCCTTTACTCCGCTAGAACTGAGGAAACAAGTGGTCACCGCCCTCATCCTCTCAAAGTTGGACTACTGCAACACCCTGTATATCAATTTGCAGAAGCGACTACTGAATAAGTTACAGATTCTGCAGAATGCTGCAGCACAGCTATTGTTAGGAATTCCTAAGCACCAATATGGCTCTCATGGCCGAATCCAGCGTCAATGGAAATCTGTGCACAAACACACAGATTTTAAGGCATTGTGCCTTGCTTTGAAGGCTCTGCATGGCTTAGGACCTGAATACTTAAAAAATAAATTTGTCTGGTATGTTCCACCCAGAGCTCTGCGATCCTCATCAGCACACAATTTGGATGTCCATAAATTCAAGAGAGCCCACTGGAGCAGAAGAAGCTTTGTCTATGGCACCACTAAGCGGTAGAACTCCCTGCCGTTTCATTTGAAGAAATGTACTTTTCTGTCTTCTTTCAGGAAAAATCTCAAAACTTGGCTTTTTAATTTCTAGATCAGTTACTCTTTTCTCTCTTCTCTTTTCCTTCTGCTGAATTGGATAGCGCCATGACGCCCCTCAGGCATGCGCATGCTTTAAAAAACGTGATTTCATTTCATTTCACCAGAAACAAAACGTCAATAAACCACATGGACACTCAAATTCAAAAATTGGAAATGAGAGTTCATAATCTAAAATTGACGATTATAGATGGAGACAAATTGAGGACTGTGCAATGCCGACTGTAGGAAGCTGGCTCTCTATATACTATACCAAAAAGAGGTATAGTGTGCAGAGAATCCAGTGGATCCCCAGAGGCTAAATTAGATAATAGTAATACTCTCTTTTGTGGTAGTGTGGGCGAGCAGTTAGGCTTATATCAGAGGGTAGTGTTAAGCATTTGTTGTACACACAGTGGCAATAAATAAGACACACTCAATGAATAAATCTGAGACCAATTTATAAAAAATAATAATTGGTTATATTTATTTCGTAGAATCACAGAACTTCGTCTCAGGTAAATCAGTTTTGCAATAGAAATAATTTTCAAAGTAAAAAGTGGACACTAAGTGCAATTTTCAGACTTTGCAATGTTAAACTATGGGAGGAAGAAAACATTCAACATACGTATAGGCAACATCGACTTACAAGACCAGTCTTCTGAAGTTACGGTCAGTATTGGGTAAGGTTCAGTTCAGCACCCACAGTACACAACCAGCGGAACAGGGGTGGCCAGGTGTAGGGTGCAAGTTTGAGGTTGGGCGCCCAATACAAATCAAAGGGAACTGGGGCAATCGCACAGCGGCTTCTTACAGGTAAGTAGCAGCGACTTGGGGGACCAGTCTACAGGGGTTGAGGCCAACACTGGACTGGGCCCAAGGCAGCACCAACACTACACCACACCACCAGTGGCACGGGGCGACCGAGTGCAGGGTGCCAACACAGCGTCGGGTGCCTGAAGAAAAGCTATTGAGGCAGGCCAAACCAAAAAAGGGCTGCAGGCTCCGGCCAGGAGGCCGGTCGAAGGAAACCAACAGCTGCAGAGGTAAGTTGCGATGCTTGGGGACACCTTTTGTCCTCTTCATCAAGGCCCAGGACGGATGGGTACAGGGGTGCCTTTTAGTGTCAGAAACGGCTTACAGGAGCAGGTCGCAGTTGAGGGGGGGGTCTCCGTGCATAGGCTGCAGGAGATGTCAATAAGTCCGGAAGAGGTTAACTCTCAGTAGACTCGGGCTTTAGAGCGCTGAGGAATCTTGCTGGAACTGGTGGGCCACTTGGACTCCGGCGAGAGGCTTCAGGTGCAGAGGTGGAACCGGGGGCAGGTTTCGCGGTTCTTCAGGTCGCAGAGTCTTTACTTTTAAAAATGGTTGCTTTGTGAACAGGTCCGCTGTTCTCTGGAGATCTTGGCCTTTATCGAAGGCAGGCTGTCCTCCCAAGGTTCTGGAGGTCGCTGGGCTGCAGGACGAGTCATCTTTTGGTGCAGGATCGTTGAGGGCTGCAGACAGGCTGGTAGGGCTGGGGCCAAGTCAGTAGTTCTCTGCAGTCTACTCTGCGGGTGCGACTCTGTGGTGTCTGGCTCTTCTTAGGTAGGCACTGAAAAGTGTACTTCACCTCGCCTCCAGCACTTGAGGGATGGAGTTGGCAGAAGGGGGCACACCTCCTATTCTTTCTATGTTTTCCCGCCTGTCCTCCTGCCAAAAAGGGGGGTGAGGACAGGAAGGGGGCCTGCTCCCTCTAACAGGAGAGGCTGGGGTCGCATTACAAAGGTGGCAAGGCCTTTGAAGCTCCCCGCAGTGGATGGCTCTTCTTGACCAGGGGGAAGGTGTGAATACCTCCACGCAGGAAAGGCATTGTTCTCGACCTCAGAGCGCGCAGGCACTCTCCCCCATGAGGTCAGAACACTGTCTGGTGGTAGTAGGCTGGCTCAGGCCAGTCGGTGACCACACTAAGGATTGGTACATTTCAGGTCACCCATTAAAGGGGTCCTGTGGGTGCACTTTTTAATAAATCTGACACTGGAATCGGTGCAAGTTTATTATGCTGCTTATCATGCATTATGGAGAGCTCGTAATGACAAGTGTCTAGCCAGCGTACATACTATGCCTTCCCTGGTCACTTACAGTATCCAGGAATCATCAAGGATATTGCAGGGACATATCTACTCATGCAAATATGCCATCATAGGAGATATAGTGCACCCTGCCTTAGGGCTAAGTCCTGCTGGAGGGGTGTCTTACCTATATTTCATGCAGTGTCTATGGGCATGGCCCACATGGATGTGTCCCATGTTGACTCTTCAGTTTTGTCAGAGGCAGTGTGCATATGCTTGGTGTGGGGTCCCCTTAGGGTGGCACAATTAGTGCTGCAGCCCTTAAGGACCCTACAAGGCCCTTGGTACCAGGGGTATCATTTACTAGGGGCTTACATGTGAGCTAAAGGGGTGCCAATTGTTGAAATGACAGGTACAGTTTAGGGAAGGAGATCTGGCACAGGGGACCTGGTTGGCAAGGAACCTCTGCATTTCCAGTCGAAACAACATCATTTTTAAGGCAGGAAGTGAGGGCTATCTATGTCCAAAAAAGGCACTTTCCTACACCGACTGTGGCATGACTTGAAGACAGTACATGGAAAATTCAGCCAGAGCGACCTATTTGAGATTGTTGTGGTAGTTCTCCATGCAGGCTCTGAGGATATTAAATTGTTTGTTCAGGTTTTGATCTACAATAGAGGTCCTAGGGAATTGTCATCCGGGTCAAGTGACAGTGAAAGAAAGTAAAAAGACTGCTTACAAAGGCACTCATGGAGAAAGACTCTAGAGAAAGTACACTCTTGGTAGAGTCTGAAAACTCACATCAGCTTACAACAGTGTCTAGACTAGTGGTGGGTTTAGGTCCCTACCATTCAGGGCTAATAAACTTTATATATGCCTTTTGATCATGCTCATTCTATCTAGTTTTCCACCCCTTCCCCCACTATAATCCAGAGATAAAAGCTGGAGTTTTGCGGTCCAGAGATGTCTTGTTTGCTCCGTTTATTACAAATACACATTTGAATTTGTTCCTATAGTATATCCTAGGAGCGGTGCCAAAGCTGTTCATTTTGGACATGGTAAATTGTGACTATTTGGATGCTTAATAAAAACATGCAAAACTAAAACTAAGATCATTTTTTCACTGCACTAAAATTGTAATTGTATTTATATAGCACTTACTACCCCTGACGAGGCACGAAGCTCTTTTGTGTGAGTAGCATGCTACTCCTGAAGCCAAATATGGATTAGGAGAGTGAAATATAAATTGTTATTGGGAGTGGTAGACATGTGAGCCTGTCAGTTGGCTGAATAGGACAAGCATTGGCAAAGCCAATAGGTTTCGCCTATGCGAATTCTATTGACTTTGTCAATTTTATTTCTTCATATTGTAGAGCAGTTGAGCTGCTGTGCAAAATCACTTAAAGTAAAACAAGCTCCATGACATCGACAAGAGGTGAAAACCTATTAGCTTTGCCAATGCTTGTTTTTACTCAGAGGCTTGGAGGTGTTTTACTATTTGCTTCCTTCCACTCGAGCTACTCTTAACAAATAGCAATGACATCCCAAAGACCAAAAATGAATAGGCTGAATAGTGTCAGTCATTAATAAACATCCTTGAGAGATGTATAATTTTGTTGACAAAGTCACATTTAAAGTGGCACTGCCTATAAAATTATTTACTTAGCCCGAAGATTTTGTTAGAGGATACTGACTTGTTTTAATGACAAGCATTGGCAAAGCCAATAGGTCTCAGCAATTCACATGTCTTTTAGCCATGTTGTCTAGCAGCACACCTGCTGTTCAGAATGGCTGAACGTCACTGAACGCCCAGAATCACAGGATGCTGAGCCGACGCACAGTCGGCTCGCCTGCCGTATTGAGTTTATTGTCCTGCCCCTCCCAACACAAATAAGCACTATGACATGGCCTGCGCTGGAGCATCATAGCGCTTTTTTCAGTGACTTTTAGCCATGCTGAACAGCAGATGTGCTGCTAGACAACATAGCTAAAAGACATTAACATTGACAAGGCCAATAGCTCAGGCATTGCCGAGATCTACTGACTTTGCCAATACTTGTTCGGTGTTGACGGTGTCTTGCTGAACAAATGTGGTAGTGATAGTGAGAAACATTTGAGTAGCTTTGAAGATAAGCATGATGTGGTGCAACGGCAAGAGCTGCCGACTGGGGAACTAGGTTTGAATCTTGGCATCGTCTGAACTGTTTGCGATTCTGAGTAAATCAGTCACGCTTCCCCCTGTGTACGAAAATGTATGTGTCATTGTGTAATGTAACTGGTGAGCACTTAAAGCGCTCCAATACCACTGGCTCGTGGTCACGCTATGGCAAGACGGAGGACGGAGCGAGCGTTCCAATACCATCAGATCGTGCAAAAAAAACAAAAGTGCTGTTCATGTTTTAACAACTTTTTGAGAAATGCATTAGTTTATGTACACGCCAGGTGCGCAACGCCCACAGGGCTCAAAGGACTTCAGCAACCCCCATCGTGAGTGTCAGTCCGGGCTGAGACAGCCTCCCGGACACACACACACAGACAGTTCTTGAGCTGCTGTGGGCTGGCTGGTCTGGCGTCTTATCGCAGCCGCACCAGAGTACTTCAAAAGGTCTTTAAAAGACCATTCACTTGTTAACGAGGGTTTGTTGTTTTTTCACCCGTTCCTAGAGCCCCTGCATCGCCACTATGCCTATTCCTTAAAGTTGCAAATTACTTTTGCTGCCACAGTGCGAGAACGCATTTCCTGAAAAGTAACCTTAGGCTTTGTTTTTTTGCAGTTTTATACAGCTCGATTTCCACCAGCAGGTATTGAGGCACTTTGCATGAGCACCAGTTACATTATACAAGGACACATTGCCGGAAGTATTAGCCCCCCCCCCCACCCCGAAATTTGTCTCTAAATTGCTGAAAGTATTAAACCCCCCCGCCCCCCGAAATTTGGCTCTAGTTGTGTCCCTGGTACATGCGCATGCATTTTAGTGGTATATGTATATGTTTACAAGGGAGACGGCCAGAAAACACAAGTACTCCGATGAAGTGCATAAAAACAAAGAACAAAACAGCTGCGCAAACCGGGAGCAGTGTAAGGAGACATGTACTTGGCCAATGCGCTAAGGGAGGGCCAAACACAAGAAGAGGACATGATGCCTGCATGACATGATGAATGGCATCAAAGAAAATGAGTGACGCTGAAGTTTACAAATGGTAGGGGATGGGAAGCCAGGGAGCCACAAATAGAACACAACACTTTTCTTCGAGACACCGCATGCACTGTCTAGCTAAGAAGTGCATGCGCTGTGTAGTTGAGACCTAAGAACAATAGATTTCGCACTGGCGAAATCTACTGGCTTTGCCAATGCTTGTTGTGTTTAGAAACAGGCGATAAAGTGATTTATCCATAATCACAAAATGTGGCACTGAGACCGAGGCTAGGGAGAGGATGTGGCGACCTTTCCGGAGAGGATGTGACGTAAGGGCCAGAGCTGCAGACTATGGAGCTGGTAAACCGGGTTCGAGTTTCGGCGTTGGCTTAACATCCTTGATTTTGGGCAAATTACTTGACCTTGCCGTGCCTACAAAAATGAATGCGTACTTGTATAAAGTATCTGGTGCTAATGTAAAACGCTCCAATTTCTTTGGGTGGTGTTGGCGCTATACAAAACTGCACAAAAAAAAAGTAATTAGTGCTAATGGACAAGTTACTTATCTTCGGTAATGCTCATCTGGTAGAGAATGTATCTAGCCCCAGACTCCCTACCTTTGACTTTCCCATGACTGGATCTGGAAGATTTTTCTTTGAGCAATACCCCTACGCGCCGGTATGTGACATCGGTCTGCTCCGCGTGAGGTCGGAGTCATCCGCGCCGGAAGGGACATCTGCATCGTCTATATAGGCGCCACCTTGGCGCGACAATGTCAGTTACTTTCCACACCAGAACCATGAAGAGTACTGACATTGGTGTGTTTTAAGAAACTAGGGCCCTGAAAAGGAACAACCCTGACCCTAGAAACTTGTCGGCAGGGAGGATGGGTGGGCCGGTGAGGAATCTGCGGCTAGTTCATGTCTCTACCAGACAAGGCGTTACAGAAGGTAAGCAACTTGCCCATCTGAGCGAGACATCTAGCCACAAATTCCTTAACTTTGAATTAATACCCAAGCAATGCCATCCCCGGTGGAGGGACTGCAGATATATTTATACTAGGAAATTCTGCAGGACTGAGTGGGCAAAATGGCCGTCCCTGCGGACTTGAGTATCCAGGCAGTAATGTCAGTGAACGTGTGCAGGGATGCCCACATTGCTGCCTGAAAGATATCCAGGATGGGTACTCCACGTTGTAAAGCAGTGGTAGCACTCTGGTGGAATGAGCCCTTTAGCCTTCAGGAGGCTGCTTTTTGGGCAGAGAATAGCAAATTTTGATGCAGAGGACCACCCACCTGGACATGGTCGTCTTCTGCACCGCACAACCTTTTTTTGCTCCAATGTACCCCACGAAGACTTGGTCGTCCACCCGGAATTCTTTAGTGTTTTCAAAGTAGAACGACCGCTCTTTTTGGGTCCAGATAGTAGAGTCGCTTCTTTTCTTTAGGGGGATGCAGAGGAGCATAGAAAGTGGGCAAGGTAACAGATTGCTCCACATGAAATGGAATTACCACTTCCAGAAGGAAAGAGACCCTAGTGAGGAGCACCAATTTGTCAGGGAATATCGCCAGAAAAGGTGGTTTTGAAGATAGAGCCTGCAACTCGCTCACCCTCCTGGCACAAGTAATTGCCACTAAGAATGCTGTTTTGATGGTGAGCAGCCATAGGGGGCAATTATGCAGGTGCTCGAAAGGAGCGCACATTAGTAAAGTGAGAACCAGATTAAGAGGCATAATGAAAGGGGCAGGAGGGAACATATGTACAAGGCCTTACAAAAATCTATGTAGTGGCAGCCTCAGGAAGGCAGACAAAGTCGAAAGGTAGCATTTCAAGATGCCCAGGGCAGAGCCCTGCTGGGCAAGGGACAAAATAAAAAGCAAACTATCAGAAAGGGAAGCATAAAGAGGGTCAATAGAGTTTTCTGCATAATATATTATAAATTTGTTCCACCAGCAGGCGTATACCGTCTTAGGGGAGAGAAGCCTGGCTGCCAGAATAACTTTGCACACTTCAGGAGTCAGGTCGAAATGTATTAACTGCCACCGCTCAATCTCCACGCAAGAAGGCGCAGAGTTGACAGGTTCGGGTGGAGAACCCTCCCCTGCTGCTGCGACAGAAGATCTACCCAAAGGGGCAGCCTGATCAGAGGATCGATGCTCATCTGTAGAAGCTTAGGATACCAGACTCTTCGTTCCCAGTCCGGAATTACAAGAATGACTTGGGCTCAGTCATTCCTAATCTTCTTGAGAACTCTGGGCAGGAGTGGTATGGGGGGAAAGGTGTAGAGGAGGCCTGAGCTCCCGTCAAGATGAAAAGCATCTCTGAGCGGGAGCCGCCTTGGAAACTCCAATGCCCAAAACTACTGACATTGAGTGTTCTCTGCGGAGGCGAACAGATCTAACTAACGCTCTTCTCACTGCTGAAAGAGACCTTGCACCATCTCCTGCTGGAGATGCTACTCGGGAGCTGCTAGGCATCGACGGCTGAGTTCGTCTGCCCTGCATTCAGGGAACCTGTCAGGTGTTGAGCCACCAAGGATATGCCCTGCTGTTCCAGCCATGTCCGGAGATACAGGGCCTCTTGACAAAGAGTCCACGACCCAACTCCGCCCTGTTTGTTGCAGTACCACATGGCGGTGGTGTTGTCTGTGAACACTTGAACTAGCCTTTCTTTGATGGAGGGTAGAAAAGCTTTCAATGCCAATCGGATCGCTCGCAGCTCCAGCATGTTGATGTGGAGTCCCAATTCCGCCGTAGACCAGAGTCCTCGGATCTCCACCTCTCCCAGATGGCCGCCCCATCCCAGAAGTGATGCATCTGTCACTACTGTGAAATCTGGTAGGGAAAGGGATCTGCCTCTGACCCAATCACGGTTTGTTAGCCACCACTGCAGGTCTCGTGCAGTTTCCTCCGAGATCTGGACTGTCGGAGAGATTCCCCTGATGCTGTGCCCACTGGAATTTCAGGTCCCACTGCAGAGCCCACATATGCCATCTGGCATGTGTCACTAGCAGGATGCAGGAGGCCATGAGGCCCAGCAGCCTTAGTCATTCTTATCGCAATCCAGGATAGAGGCTGAATCGGTATCATAGCCTGAATATCCTGGACTCACCGTTTGGGAGGATAGGCCTGAAATTGCACTGTGTCCAGAACAGCTTCGATGAAAGGGAGTGTCTGAGAGGGAGTCAGATGTGACTTCGGCATGTTGATAGTGAACCCCAGCGAATGCATGAGTTCCACAGTAGTCTGGAGGTGGGAGACGAAATTTAACAGCCAGTCGCCGAGATAGGGGAAGACTGGAACACCTGATCTGCGCAGATGAGCTGCGACCACCATCTCCTTGGTAAACACCCGCGGGGGACTGGTACAGCCAAAGGGGAGCACGGTGAGCTGAAAATGTTTGTGGTCTACCGTAAACCGCAAGTAGCGCTGATGGGCAGGCAGGACGGGAATATGGAAATGGGCGTCCTGCAAGTCCAACACTACCATCCAGTCTCCTGGATCCAGGGCAGACAGGACCTGAGCTAAAGTGAGCATCTTGAATTTTTCCTTTTTGAGGAAGTAGTTAAGGGCTCGTATGTCTAGGATAGAACGAAGGCCGTTGTCCTTTTTCGGGACCAAAAAGTAGTGGGAATAGCAACCACAGCCTACTTCTGGCTCTGGAACCCTCTCTCTATGGCTCCCTTGGCCAAGAGAGTGATGATTTCCATCCGGAGCAAAATCAAATGATCCTCCATCAGCCGGTAGTAGGATGGTGGCATGGAGGGAGGGGTGGTCTCGAAGGGGAGGGAGCAGCCCCTCCGGAATATCTGGAGGACCCACATGTCTGATGTGATGGTCTGCCAGTGGTGGAGGTGATGGTTGATCCTGCCACCATCTGGTTGCCCGTGATGTAGAAGGGGGCAAGACAAAAAGGGTTAGGAGGCTGAAGCTTCAGGGTGGTGGTGAGCTGACCTGACCTCTGGCCTCCCACCCCACGGGTTGGAACGAGCCGCGCCCTCGAACATGTGGAGGTTGTGAAACTTGCGTGGCCCTGTGGCTGGGGTATGGCTAGCGTGGCAGAAAGCCCCTTCCGCAGCCACAAGAGAGGCGAAAGGCAGATTGGGGATGTGTAGCCACGGAGAGGATCAAGGACTTGGCCATAGCCCGTAAGTCCTTAAAGTGCTCCAGTGCCATGTCTGCCTTGTCTCCGAAGAGATGAGTGCAATCAAAGGGCATGTCCACGAGAGAGGCTGGGACATCCCCCGAAAAAGCCAGAAGTTGTCAACCAGGCGTGGCGTTGTACAGCCACCATCTATGAAATCGCTCTGCCCAGTGAGTCGGTGTCAAGACCACAACGGAAGGCGAAGTTTGCTGCATCTCTCTTCATATAACATTGCTTGGGAGAGTATGGCCCGGGCCTCCTCCGGGGCCGGTGTCAGCACTTGCGCAACCGTTTCCCAAAAGGAGTGGGAATAACGGCCCAATAAGCATGCAGTGTTCACCGACCGCAATGCAAATCTAGTAGAAGAAAAAATAAACGTACCCCAACTATGCAGCCTCTTGGATTCTCTGTCCGGGGAGCTGAAGGGAACGCGCCATGGAAGGAAGAGGCTTGGCCCACCAAGTTCTCTGGGGTGGGTGGTAAGGAAACATGAGTCACCTAAAGCAGGGCGGTGGCGGCGGGCAATTGTCCTATTGAACCTGTCCTATTTGGACCAGGTTCCCAGTAGGACATCTGTAAGGGCCTCATTAAAGGGATACAAGAGTTCCGAAGAGGAGACACCAGGCTGCAGGACCTCCATCAAGATATTAGTTTTGACCACCACGGAAGGGAGCTGAAGGTACCAAAGCAAATGATGCTCCCTCATTCGTAGCCACGGTAGGGGAGAAAGCATGCAAGAATCTGGAGAGGTGTCCAGTCTACTGGCCTCACCCAATTCCTCATACCAGTCCATTTCCTGATAAGGCTAGCCTTCTAAAGGGTCCAGCGACCCCTTCCAATCTTCTCCCACTCATAGCCCCTCAGAATAGGGCTCAGGACATGACCTAGGACCTGGAGGTTCTGTTCGTGCCAGTATCAGCGTTGGTCAATGCAGTACCAGCTCCAGGTCATCTGGGAACAGAATGGGGTTAACTATGACGGGGCACCAGCGTCATCGGAAGCAGTGGCGTCGGGGAAGTTTGCAATGGCACGACCAGACCGGATCCATTCCCGGATCCATACGGGAACATCCGAGCCGGAGTCGTGGGCGTGGATCCCATGAAGCCCCCTTTGACCCCAAGGGTGCCGAAGTGCACGCCGGTAGGGTCAGGCCATTCAAAAATGAGGCGCATGGCCTTATAAAATTCTCAAAGTTGTGCGGGGGTCACTCCTGGCCCAGGAAAATCGGGTAGGCGCAGAGCAGACCCAGGCGCAGGTTCCGAAGAACAAGGACTAGAATGCTGAGGCTCCTTCAATGCATCGGCCGAGGGACGGGGAGAAGTCGAAGCACGCTTTGACTTCTTGTGCCTCTTACCGGAGTGCCTGGATGACTTGGACATAGAGGACTTGGAACTCCTGGAGCGGCGTCCGGACCTTCCTCTCGACCGAGTCCGTGAAAAAGATCGCCTAGGAGTTGCGCGATGCGGTGTCGACTGCCGGACCGCAAGTAGCCTTAGTGACAGCTCCCTCAAAGCCTTTCGAGCCATGGCCCGGGCAGTTGGAGCATGACTTCAGGTCATGGTCGCGCCCCAGGCACCACAGGCAAACCAGGTGTGGGTCCGTCACTGACATGGTGCAGTGACCAGCGTCTCACGGTTTGAACCCAGAAGTCTTAGACATGGGTAAAAAACCTACACACCAAAAAGGGTTCGACAAGTCGAAAACAAAGTCTGTCAAAAATTGACAGAGGGTAGTTCGCTCCATGGATCTGCGCTTGAGTGACACGGAAAAAAATGAACTAATATCAGCATGCTGAAGTGGTGCCTATATAAGTGATGCAGACATCACTTACGGCGCGGACGCCGACGTCACGCGGAGCAGACGGACGCCACCTACCGGCACGCAGGGGTATTGCTCTAAGAAAAATCTTTCGGATGCAGTCTGACACCTGGGAAATTCACAGTAACGAAATCTGAGGCTAGATGTCTATCACATGTAAAGCATTCCAAAACCTTTGGGTAGTGTTGGCATTATATAAAACTGCACAAAAAAAGTAACTGGTGCTAATTTAAAGCACAATACCTTAGGGTGGCGTTTGCGCTATATAAAATTGCACAAAAAAGGTAACTGGTGCTTATGTAAAGCACTCCAATACCTTCAGGTGGTGTTACCGCTACATAAAACTACACAAAAAAATGTGAAAAATAGAGTCAGTGCAGGAGGGGATCTGTGCAACAAAGTTCAGCGGGGGCAAGCACGACGGGCAGGAGGTGGATGCGGAACCAACAGCAAATGCGGTCAGACACGGGGAGATTAAGTGATTTGTCCTTAATCACAAAATGTGGAACTGAGGCTAGGGAGAGGATTCGGCGCCCTCTTGGGAGAGGATGCAGCGTAAGGGCCAAAGCTGCTGACTATGTAGCTGGGAAATTGGGTTCGAATTTCACTGTCGGCTTAACATCCTTGACTCTGGGCAAATCATTTAATCTCCCCGTGCATACAAAAATGAATGTGTCCTTGTGTGAAGTAACTGGTGCTAATATAAAGTGTTCCAATACCTTTGGGTGGTGTCTGGCGCAATATAAAAATGCACAAAAATAAAACTAAATGTGAAGAGCAGAGTTGGGGAGGAGGGGATCTGGGGAAGAGGGCATTTGTGCAACAGGAGTTCGGCGTGGGCAAGCAAAGACGGGTGAAAGGTTGACTGGCAACCAACAGCAAATGTGGGCTGCCACGGGGAGATTAAGTGATTTGGCCACAATCACAATATGTGGAACTGAGGCCAAGGCTAGGGAGACGATGTGGCGTCCTCTTGGGAGAGGATGTGACATCCTTGATTCTGGGCAAATGACTTAACCTCCCCATGCCTTTCTAAAGATGACTGTGTCCTTGTGTAAAGGAACTGGTGCTAATGTAAAGCGCTCCAATACCTTTGGGTGGTACAGACGCCAAACACGCTTAACCACAAAGGAAAAAGTAGTGCCATAAAAGGAGGAGGAAATGTTCAAAGGTAGTACTTGGTCCAAGTGCCACTGATAAGAAAACGCACAAAGAGAAAGACGAACACAACAGGAAATAGCATGCTGCAATCAACAGTAAGCAAGGAAAACAGAGTGACAAGCATACGAACAAATGGAAGGCTGTAAGCCCCTGTTAAGATTTTTTTTTTTTTTAATACAAAAGACTTTGCAAGCTCAGAACAAACGCTGTGCAGGCGAAACCATATAAAGGATGGCTTGAGGAGTGAAGAGTTTCGAAAGGATTATGTGGGAGTTCATAGTAGTAAAAGAGGTTTGGGAGGAGTCAGATAGCCTGCTAGTTGGATGAATAGGGTAAAGAATCAGTAGAGGAGGGAAGAGTTTAGAAAAGGTTATTTGGGAGTTCATCGTAGTAAAAGAGGTTTGGGATTAGTCAGAGAGTGGCGGAAGGTGATATTTTGAAGGGAATAGGATAAGAGTGGTGGTGAGGTTTGGGGAGATTAGATAACGTTTTTTTTCCTGCAGTGGGAGGAAAATATATACATATGTAGATACATAACCACACACAAGAGGTATACATACATAGAGGGCCTGATTCACAGAACTAACTTACGTCAAAAACGTAAACGTAAAGTTAGTACTTTTTAGGTATTCACAGAATACACTTACTCATTTGGTATTCACAGAATGAACTTACTCATTTCGGTATTCACAGAAGTTAGTAGTCCTAAGGACTACTAACTTCCGTGAATACCGAAATGAGTAAGTTCATTCTGTGAATACCAAAATGAGTAAGTGTATTCTGTGAATACCTAAAAGTACTAACTTTACGTTTTTGACGTAAGTTAGTTCTGTGAATCAGGCCCAGAGATTTTAACATGATACGCATATGGAAAATAATCAGGAGATATAAAATTGTACTAGATAACCTCCAATATGTACAAGCATGGAAATATATTTACAAAATCAGGCTTTCTATTTTTGCAGTAAATCAATTTTTTTAATTGTATTTATGTTAATTAATTTATATGCGTCCCACAATATTACAGTAGTGAAGCACTTATAGAAACAATTGATATAATCATATTTACATATTGTGACAGATATGTGTTATTATAGGAAAATAAACCCATAAACATACACACATCACCTTATATGTTACTGATATATCAATCTATTTATATATGGATATAATGAAGTTATACATATATGTATGCATATATATTTTTTAATTTATTTCATTATGTTTTTTAAATAGGTTTATTATTCCTTAGGTATAAAAATGTATATAGAGATACATATCCATATTATTTTTGTTTGCCTTTTCCCATTAACCCCTTGGGTGCTCATGACGGCTCCACGCCTTCATGAGTCACAGTAGGCGTGTGCTCATGACGGTGTGGAGCCGTCATGCCGCTGCCGCTCCGCCCACGCGGGACTAATTCCCCGCCTGTGCGGGCGAATGAATAAGTGGGCGGGGTCATGACGGCACCACACCGTCATGAGCACACGCCGCTCGTGACTCATGACGGCGTGGAGCCGTCATGAGCACCGAAGCGCCACGCCCACCCCCTAGCCCCCCGCGCGTCGGTGGAATTCGCGGCGCAGGGAAGGGGTTAATTAATCAGTATTATTTGTTTTTATTATTTTAGATGTATTTGTGATTTTTTTAAAGTAATATGTGTATTGAATAGTTAAGTTTTACAAATACTTTCTGTATAATCATGTTTATATATTGTGATATGAGTTATCATAATAAATAGAGATCCATAAGCATGTAGTCAAATAGTTATTTATGTAATGCCCTATATGCATTTTAAGCATAAATAAGGAATGTATACATTTTAACCAAAAGTAATATATATATTTGTACATTTGTTAAGCATAAATATAAAAAAGTATATATATTTTTATTCATAAGTAATATGTGCTTTTGTACAAAGGCACGATGATGAAAAATAAGCTGTGATCATCTTAAATGAGTCCCGGCGCCCACGACCTACAGCCACCTTCACAAAGTAAGCACTGCTTTAAAGCCTTCAGCACCATTCCAACATGTTTGCATTCATCTGTCTGTTGCAAAGAGGTGAAGCACCATATGCCAAGGAGTTAAAACATGCCTAGACTGGTTAGTGAGACTTAATTTTGCAAGTTGATATTTTTGTTGTGGAAGGGAGAGGAAGTCCAAATATTCTTCTTGATCATTAGATGTAGTTAGAGAGATCCCCGGAGACTTTTTGCACTTTGAACAGGACACCTACAGCACTCGGGGAAACTCAATAAAGAACAAATAAACAAATTAAAATGTTGGAACATCAACTTCTAAACTTGATGGGCTCAGCGTCACACATTTCTAGCCTCAGGGCTGGAATTGTGCCTCAACTCCCTGCTTACAGCAACATTTTGATCTTCCATTTTTAGGATCTGTTTCTACCACTGGAACACTGAATGTCCATTATCTACAAAAGAAGACCACATTTTCTAACTTACATAGGAAAAGAGTTACGTATGCGTAATAAGAATACTATTTGGGATGTCTATATATTTTGAAAACCAAATGTTACAATTCTGAAAGACAAGGGAATTTTACGGGTGGGTAGCATTTCAACCAATGACACATACGCAAGAAAGCCAACTTAGCCGGTGACAAATCAAAACCTATTCAGCCGTAGATTCACTGTTGTCCTCTCCACACCAAGTGCTTCTCTTCTACATAGAGACCAAACTTCCAATTCGCTTCTAGACTCAAACTGTTTCTCTCAACCTCCCCATCCTGCCTCCACTTTTGTGACACTGCAGATCTTTCTCCATCCCTTACTGGCAAGAGTAGGACTCGGTCTCCATCACTCTCTGTGCGTGGCCCACGTTTCCCATCTCACTTAGCAATACTTTTGTCTAAAACACTATTGTTCACTTGCTTTCTGTCTCGTGCGTAGGTTCTCCAGTCCTCATTGCCTTATATAAAATGGACGAAAACTGAAGCAAGGTAACTGAGAAGGGGGAAGGTGTGGCACCCCACACGGAGGAAGCTGCAGGTACACTGTGGGCTGCCATCTTAGTCCCGAACCACAACAAACAGCGTCCACCAACTTCACAGAGGGACAATATAGCGGGGTGAGAACTCGCTGGGTTTGGGCCATGTGGCAACGTGTGCTGTGTTCCCCGTCACCATGTGTCCCTGCCACTTATATCTTCACCTGAAATTTTGTCACGTTGTTGGTTTCCCCAAGTCTTCATCAATCTTAGAGATTGCGTTTGATGAGTGAGAGGGGAAAGACCATAGAAACAGCCAAATAAACTAATTATCAAACCACAACCAATAGTTAAAACTTTGGTAAAAGAGGTGGGTTCAAAAACTGTACAAGTTGGTTTTTAGGAAGAAAAAGCCAACACAGACCTACTGCTAAGCAGAAGAATACTCCTGTAAAAATATTTTTGCAACACAACATTCATATAAAAACTGTTTCTTTGGTATTATTTCTCCCACAGGTTAAGCTGTGAGATGTACCCAAACTTAGAAGTACAAATGTTCAGGGTGTACCCTGAAAGGGATCCATCTCTTCCTTTCAAGTATCGGCCAACTAGTTTGGGTTGGAGCAACAAAATTCTCATCAAGTGCTGTTTTGTGGTGGTCCTCCCTATCCTATCTGCTCTTTATTGTGTATACACAACTCCTCCAAGTAGTGACAGTGAAGTTCCAAATGCATGCTGATAATACGCAAATCTATTGCCAGTTGGAAAACAAGCCAGTGACCCATACTGACATCTCTACAGGTCTGCACTACATTTCCCACTAGGTTAACCCTTTCCATGCGTCGGACGGCCCCCGGCCGTCCGACGTCACGGTGGGTGTGTGCGGAGGACGGCCGGCGGCCGTCCCAGACACGCCCACTAAAGGGAACGCCCAGCACCGCGACGGAATCCGCGCCGCGGTTAAAAGAGAGTTTCCACAGAATCCTATTTAATTTCATTTGATTGGCTCTCTAGCGTCGGTGGGCTACGAGCACTACCATCACAGTATGAACCTGGGGTTCATATTGGATTCGCATAGTGGACTGGAACTCAGTAGTCAATTGAATCAAGCTACATCTATTCTTCCTGTGGAAAATCCTCCTGCCCTTCATTACTTGATCACCTCACAAGATGGCTGACGGGTAAGGAGCTCCGGCTGGGAGCTCCCCGGTAAGGGATTGTCTTTTGGCATAAATCCCTAGGAACCCCCACCCCCATCGGACCACATCCACCTCCACATCCGTGGGCCTCGTTCCCGTGATTCTCCAGGGCCGATCCTCGGCTTTCGCCGATTGAGTTGAGGCTGGCTACAGCAGCTATCAAGAAGCCAGGAAAGACTGCCGCCAGTGGAGCCCAAGCTTCAGGGCCGATGCACGGTTGAGCTGCTTAGGCAGCTGAGAGGAGATGGGCTGGGGATCACCCCTCCGGTGTGGTTCATGGCCGTCACCTACCTTCCGGGCATGGCCACTGTTTCTCGGCTTCCCGCTACGACTTCTTCTTTCTACGCCTCCCGTGGCTGCTGCTTTTTGCACCCGAGTCGCTTTCTTCAGACAAAGCAGCGAGTGCTCACCGTGATGCTGCCGCCCTTACATCCCTGAGTGATTCCTTGATGACCTGGGAGAGAGCAGTAGAGTTCCTGTCTTCTGCCCTCTTGTTCCCCGTGGCTGCCCCCCATCGGAGTCCAGCACCCTGGGGATTGACTTCCTCCCAGATTGGTGTTTGGTGGATCTGAAATTCCTCCATTTTGTGCGGGAGGTCGAAGTGACTGAGACCCGAGCCCTCCATCTTGGCGGCTTTGATCGGATTCTGAGATCTCCGCGTGAGGCCGGTCTTTGACACGGTTTCGCCAGCCTGACTTTCGCCTCTCGACGACCCCCCCCCCCATCGGGACGCCTACTCCCTTTCGATAACGTTGATCCGTTCGAGACATCCACTTCCCCCCCTCTTCTGGCCCTCTCCACAGCCAGGGTGCTCCAGCGCGGTGAGCGAGACCGGCCCCGGGTGCCATGGATTCCGTGTCGTCGAGCGGTCTGGTGGGTTGGTGGACATTGACTTTGAATGGACTCCTGATGTTTAACCGTCTTCATTGCTGGTATGCCTGACTTGGTCCGATGTCCAGCTACGGGCTCAATTCCCCTCCCCCATCACCTTCTATGTTCCTTTGACTTGTTCTTGTGTTTTTTCTTTGTTCTCTTCTAACCGACGCAACTAGTGTAACTGTATATTTACTCCACATCTATGTAAAGCGCTCTGATACCTCCGGGTCTAGCCAGCGCTATATAAAACTCTACAAATAAATAAAAATACTTGACCACAGGTTAGGCTTAATGTGAGTCGTGGTAATAGCACAGTTTGACTAATGTAATATTGTCTGCACCAGGCTCCCAAAGAAGATCTTTGAAAGACTGCAAAGACTCCAAATTCAGGCTAATGGAATAAGCCTGGACATGTCTAAATGTCAGCATAACAACCCAGCCATGAAAGCAATACATTGGCTTCCTGTGGACATGAGGATCAAGTTTCATGGACATATTTCTCATCATCCAGGCAAACAATATTTCTATATTTGGACATAAACACTCAACTAGAGTGCAGTGGAAGCTGCTAAGAAACGTACTGCCAGAACAGTAAAATGTACTACACCCTGTGCATTTAGAGCCGTGCAGTAAATCCACATGTACCTGGACTTCTTTCATGATTGAAATATCACAAATGGCAACGGTGATTCCATTTCTGAAAACCATCTGCTAAACAGTGTAGCGACCACCACATAAAAGAAGGTGATGACTTAAGCTGCAGCACCTCTAAATGTGTGAGAAAAGTATTCAAAGCCCTGACAAACTTGGGTGCAGCAGCATATATCCTGGGTTCCAGTAAATACTCAAAACGCTCCTTTAGGAGTAGCAGCAAGAATTAGAACAGGAACTGAAGAAACTTGCAAAAACCAAGAAGAGGGAGCTGCAAGAATATATCTGCCAGACTCAATCCACTGAAAAGGAGTGCTCATCAGATGTCAGACTACCGCTGGTGTGAACAGCATCCTAACCATCTTTACAGAATTTATATCTCTGTAAACTTTAAGAAAGCAATAGCACCATGTCTGATGCTGCCATATGTTCTGCATTATTGTTACACTACTTCATACCAACATATCATTACCCTTGCATAGTGGCATTTCACCACACGCAGTGTCAAGCCACAGTGCGCCACATTATATACTCCATGGGCAGATAGAGCGCCAATGCTGTCTAAAGGCCTGTCGTTGCCATGATCAGTATTCCCAATTGGGTGGATGCCACGGATTTCACCAGTAGCTCTATCCAATTCAGGGAATGTCTTGTTTGGCCTTGGCTAGTATGAATATGTTATGACCTGTTTAATCATTATCACCATATAGTTCATAAAGTATGCACAAACTTAGTACGAGAACTGTCTATATGCTAGATGATCAGTGGGGTATTCCTGAAAGAATTTGGGAAAATATCTTATATTCCACTTACTTTTATTTGGTGCACATCTTTCTGAGTTTTGCAATAGGATAATGAATTTGCCTCATTCTACATGATTACAACTGTAATGCAGGGCAGGTGTGGGCAGACGGTGTGTTGGCGAGTGCAGAATGGGTGAGTTTCTGACTGACAGCTTCCAGCCCGTGCCTTGCTCTAATGTTTCGCCTCTGCGGTCATTGATACACAGTTAGTTCAATTTAGAATTTTGATGATGCGGTATTAAAAACACTAAGGAAATAAGACAATATGAGGAAAAGCGCAGGCTTCCAACTTGTTTTCAGTTACGCCACTGTAGACAAGCAAAGAGCAGAAGGAGGCAAAATACTGACTACAATGGAAGTATATTTTATGAGAAATAGTGGATTACCAGGCGATGGCAGCATTTTAGGGGATTAGCGGTGGGGAAAAATACAACACGTTATAAAATGCTGATATTGTCTGTCAGGCATTACCGGGGACTTAAGGACTATAATTCTCGGTTAATTAGAAATACACTTTCTCTATATGTGTTGCGTCTGAAGATCGGCAAAATGTCTGCAAGCCCCAGATAAGCCTCGACATTCTCATACTGTCTTTTTGTAACAGTGTCCATTTGTGCTCTTAGTTTCATTAAGATAAAGCAAATAAAGGCACACGATGCAGAGCATTATTCACTGTAAGAAGTCAAACTGCTGGAGTAGAGAACATTCTGGCGCAGAGAGGGCTCCGGAGACATTCAGTAACTTATGAAAAGCTGCTAACAATGTCTGGTCCATAATGAATATACTCTACTGCACTCAGTTACAGGTCAGTTGAAATTGCACCATCTAAATTTCAGGAACAGAACATGGACAGACAATCCCTAAAAGGATATTTTACTAAGTGAAGGTGAACGTATGAGAAGGATAGCAAGCTAAAGAAGTTATATCTGTTAAATACTGATTTTGCTGTGATCGTAGGTCAGTTACATGCATTAATAGGTTTCCAGTTTTTTTGTACAAATTCTTTCTCTCCGAAATGTTCGCAATTCTAAAGGTTCTGTATATCTTACTGAAGCACAATGCTCACTTTGAGAAATAAACATATTACAGTAATTATGTCTGGCAATAGCCAAATACAAATAAACATTATGAACTGAAAAATCATATTAACCACTCCTACCTTAATCCGGAATAGAGTAATTGAAGCTGAAATACTTATTACATAATCACGTGTGGATTTTGCAGTAACATCTCGCACAGCATGCTTTTAGTCTTTTGTTTTTTCTCACGAGAATGGGCTGGCTGGGGCACTGAAGGTAATTAATTGCATGGGAGATGTAAGGAAACTGGTGTGCACCTGGTTCCATTTGGAAAGATCTACGAGTGGGGCCGCTAGTCAGCGGTCGATTTAAGGACGGTATGAAACATGGTGGCTTGAATATTGGCCACAGTCCATAAAAATGTGTCACAGGCGAATTTTGGAAAGCATATTTGGTTACACAGCCATATTTCACAGTTGATTCTTGGTGAGCGGAGTTTTATTTGAAAGCATCTAATTTTGTCTCCAGTTATCATGGGTTTCACGCAGGGCTGGACTGGGAACCCAAAGCAGCCCTGGCAATATTCTCGGACCCGCCCCTGAAGAAAAACTGCCTGGTCCAAGGAGGCTGAGAATGCTTGCCTGCAGCTTTTGTTACTGGGAGCTGATATTGAAGCACCACTGCAAAACCGGCCCCCAATAACAAAACCAGTTCCCACCGCTACAAAACCGTCCCCCTCCGTTCCAGCCCTTGGGGAAACGCCCGATACGGCGTATATATTATATGTTTATTTAGAATGTAGATAAGGTTGCATTTTATTTTGCTGGATTTCACTCAGCTGTGTCACTTCTATTTGGGGGGAGTTAAACATGCACTTTTGTTTTTTAGGTCGAGCCTGGGCAGCGCATGCGCTGCTCTGTGAGCATGCTGTATGCAAGTATGAACTTGAAGACCCGCCCACTCTCCGACCATATTTGTCATTGGCTTGTGTCATGGTCCTTCGTAAATGCTGGATTCTGATTCATCAATAGGCTTGTTAGTCCCTCCTTAGTACCGCCTTTTCTTCATTTGTAATCTCCTATGAGGACTGGGCCTTTTACATCGGTTGGTACACGGTACTCTTATTTAGTTTGTAAGCACTATTTTCTTTAATAAAGTTTCTCCTACCGCAGGCATGACATGCTTTCCTGCAACATTCAGCGTGCCATGCACCCTTTCTCTTTCCAAGCAGCCCGGGACAATGGCGGCCGCTTCTTTGAAATGCGACAGGTCTCGCATTTACAAGAGTTTGAGCTATGGCATTGTGAATGAGAATGCCTTTTATTTATGTGTTAATTATCAAAACAGATAAATAAAAGGCATCGTCATTTACAATGTCAATAGCTTAAACTCTCGCAAATGCGAGACCTATTGTATTGCCAATGCTTGTTTTTAAATGGGGTTTATAACTGAAAGGATGTCTGTGTGGGTCAGAGGCAGGGCTACACTTTCAAGTTTTAATGTAAAAAAAAAAGCTATATCGTATTTGTGTCAATTGTGGGATTAAGCACTCACGTTATTTAGATTTTTATTGAGTTCATTATTTATTGTTCGTGCGGATGGGTTCCTCTTCTACCATCTTGTATTTTAGTTACCCCTGAGGAAGGGAAGTATCCCGAAATTCATTGAGTACATTTTATAGAAGCTGTGTCATGAGGAATATTGTACCCCTGAGTGCTGCTGAGAAAAGCCTGGACTGGCATTTTGAAAACACTGTGATGAAAAATTGATGAAGTATGAAACTTTTAGATTAAAAATGGAGAACTTTTGTAATAAAAATAAAAATATGATAAACTGGTTGAAGATTTTGGATTCATTTAAACATGTGGCTGTGCATCTTGTTTGGGGACCGGACGAGGCTACAGCTTGTGACACATACAAAAACGAGCACGGACAGAGAGCGTATCAAGGTTGCACGCCTTTAAAGCCATTGAGCATCAACAATTTTGGACTAATAACGTGGAGTTCATTCTACCATTTCTAGTGTGCACATATTTATCTTTCCATCCAACAGATAGATTGCACCAACGTCAAGAATTAAGTGGCAGTACGTAGGAGTGATAAAATTGTGGTTAAAACTGTATTTGTAGCACTGGAGGATCCTTTTGTTCATGAGTTGATGTACTGAGAACACCATTAGGCATATTCATGGTATTTGAATTTCATATGATTTAGATTTTACCACGTGCTTCGTAAATAAGAGATGTATAGTCAAGTACTCTTATGATTACGTGTTAGCATGCATTTATGAATTGTTGGTAATTTAGATTTATTTCACTGTTTATATTCACGTGTGATGCATTTTTTACATGATGAGTTTTATTTGATTGTATTGTTTATCTGTATATTTATTATTATATTTTTGTCAATATGCATGAGTTTGTTAAGCCATTTACTTTGTTTAAGCTTCACTGAGCGAGGTTTTGACTGTTCACAGCACACTGCGCACGGTATGCTTTTAATATTTTATTTTTTCTCACGAGAATGGGCTGGCTGGGGCATGTGAAAGTAATTAATTGCACTGGAGATTGAAGGACACTGGTGTGCACCTGGTTCCATTTGGAAAAATCTACGAGTGGCGCCGCTTGTCAGCGGTCGATTTATGGACGGTATGAAACATGGTGGCTTTAATAGCTGGCCACAGTCCTTATATGTGTAATATTGATGTACGGGTTCTTTCTAGGCATGGGCCGAGTACCGCATAGCGGAACTCCGCGAAGTGACCAAAAAACTCAGTGGACTTCCGCAAGTGGCGGAGTGATCTTCCTGCCACTCGAGTAGAAATTTTACCCGAGTGGCAGCTTGCGCTCGCCAACTTACCGTTGGTGAGTGAGAGCGAGGAAAAAACTCCACTGCACTACGCGGAGCAGAGTTTTCTGCACTCCGCAAGCTCCACACAGTGTAGAAAACTCCGCAAACTCCGCAAATGCAGCAGAGTTCACCGCCCAGGCCTAATATATATATATACACATATAGATAAATAAAATTCACAGAAAAACTGCAGTTATAGTTATACTTCCAGTTATACTTCTGTTAAGAAACTAAAACTCCTGGCCTAAAGTTACTTAACGATAAACTACAAATGGTTCTGTTGGGTGGAGCAATTACTTTGAAATCATATAGTATTAATCATGGAAAAATACGGTTGATAAGAACAATACATTTCTTAATTGATTTAGAATGAAACTAAAATGACAAGGAAGAATTTTTTAATATGAACGTTGTTTTTTACTTTTTCTTTTTCTAAGAATAATAAATGGCTGTCACAATTCAATAGGCAGCAAATGACAGTGTCAAGGAGTAAAGTGAATGGGGTGACAAGGTGACATAAGTGAGATATCTACATGAGTGATACTAAACATACAATTATATACACAATATACAGGAGAGTCGGGTCTGCCTTATACAATTCTAAATATAGTGTTTGCAGTGCACATTAAATGCGTTTTTTCTGAAAGCCGGTAAACCTAAAGGACATAGACCAAAAAGGTACATTGACGTTTCGACCCTGTTAAGTGCGCAAATGGGAAGCGTCACAGCGGGTCTTCTTCAGGACGGGCAGACAACGGAGATAGACAGCCGAGTACAGACACTTCCACTACAGAGTGAGTGTTGGAAATGAATTCGCCATAAGTCGATGTCCTTCAGTGTGGAGGTTGATTTACTGAGGGCACAGCAAGGAAGTACAATGACTATCCATGCTGGAAATGTCGAGTCTCCCTGCGATGTATCCAAGCGGCAGAGACCCAGTCCATCCAGTACGATTGGAACTTATATCTTGAATTGCCTTCCCATGAGGAATAGTAATTCAGTGTCCTGGTAATTATCTTACGATTTAAGTGGCACAATGAATGTGTTAATCCTGCAGTCAGCCGATGGCCGATTTAAGTTCCAATCGTACTGGATGGACTGGGTCTCTGCCGCTTTGATACATCCCAGGGAGACTCGACATTTCCAACATTGATAGTCATTGTACTTGCTTGCTGTGCCCTCAGTAAATCAACCTACACACTGAAGGACATCGACTTATGGTGAATTCATTTCCAACACTCACTCCGTAGTGGGAGTGTCTGTACTCGGCTGTCTATCTCCGTTGTCTGTCTGTCCTGAAGAAGATCCGCTGTGACGCTTCCCATTTGCGCACTTAACAGGGTCGGAACGTCGACGTACCTTTTTGGTCTATGTCCTTTAGGTTTACCGGCTTTCAGAAAAAACGCATTTAATGTGCACCGCAAACACTATATTTAGAATTGTATAAGACAGACCCGTCTCTCCTGTATATTGTGTATATAATTGTATGTTTAGTATCACTCATGTAGATATCTCACCCAGTCACTTATGCCACCTTGTAACCCCATTCACTTTCCTCCTTGTCACTGATGTCATTTGCTACCTATTGAATTGTGACAGCCATTTATTATTCTTAGAAAAAGAAAAAGTAAAAAATAACGTTCATATCCAAAAATTCTTGCTTGTCATTTTAGTTCCATTCTAAATCAATTAAGACATTTATTGTTCTTATCAACCGTATTTTTCCATGATTAATACTATATGATTTCAAAGTAAATGCTCCAACCCAACAGAACCATTTGTAGTTTATCGTATGTTTGCCCAAGTTCTGAGGGACACAGGGTTACCCCATTGACTTTTTCTATTAAAGTTACTTAACAGCACAAGTTACAGTTTCTTCATATAAGTATAACTATAACTGCTGAATTTCTATGGTTTTGCGTGGGTAAAACGCAAACCTAACTATAACATCCTTTGTTTTTTTCCATAAATTTGTATGTTTTTAGTTTAATGTACAGTAATTGGAGCCGCAGATACCCGTGGATCTGCGGAGGATCTGCGCCCCAAAATATACAACGTTTTATTTCTTAAATAACTCCCAAACTACTGAACAGTTTTACACCAAATTACGATAAGGGCTATTTCTGGACCAAGAGCTATCTTTCTTCCAAATTTGGTGTAAATATGTTCAGCGGTTTGGCCTGTAGCTCGGTCTAAAAATTGAAAAATCACCATAGACATTGCATGGGGAACATTTGTCAAACGAAGTTAAAGTTAATAGCAAAACAAAAAACACTTTGTTACGAGGCAACTGATCCTTTAAAAATTCAAGTACCTCCTCGGAGAACTGCAATATTCTGATTATGTACATACTGTTCTCTTCTGGATTAATTTATTAACACAATTTGTATAGGTTTCCCCAACGTAACAGGTAACTTGAAATACTTGACAAATGGGTAAATAACCAATTACTTTGTCAACATTTCAACAACCAGCATATAATACAACAGAGAAAGCATTTGGTCGTTGAAGAAAAAAATCAATCAGCTGAGTTTTAGGGTGAAAAGGCCCGAAGCAAAGTCTAGTTCAACAGGAACATAAGCTCCAGGAGTTTAGAGCTGCAAAAGGGAATGCTAGAAATTGAGATATTTATTTGCATTTGGCATGTTTAAGCATATAGTCTCTCTTGCCATTTTGAGATTTGCAGCATTAGAGGGATCATTAGCCAGTCAGGAAAATTGACTGTAGTAAGTTATACATAATTAAGGAAATGTTAGACTGAATTAATGTTTGATGCAGGAAGTTAAGGTATCCTGTAAAGGCGGTTCTCTATAGGAGACATAGAGAATATATGGTATCTATACATTGTATACGTTATGTGTCTATGTGCTTACAGAATATACGGTGGTGGCGGGTGTGTGTTTTTATTGAAAAAAAAACAAAGGTTAAAGGGATGTTACAGTTAGGTGAAATATCAGTAAAAGCATACTCTTTAAAACGAACAAAACCACTGAAATTCACCAGCTATAGTTATCTCAAGGAACTATATCTCGTGCCCTAAAGTTACTATAACTTGCGCCCCCACAGTACAGACACTGGCAGTTGATATTGGCACTGAAGAAAGTGGTGTGAACCTTGAGCCTCGAGTGGAAGTCTGGATTGGCTTCGGTATGGGCCTGGGAACGGGGCCCAAGGGAACAGTCTGTGTCTGGGATGGGCTGACAGCAGAAGTCTTAACAGGGGCCCGAGACATACGAGAGGAAGCAAGGAGAATCTGGAAAATTTGCAGAATGGCTCCTTGAAAACCGCTATTTGCTGAGGGGTTATGATGGTCCGGGAAATTCAAGGCACATTGAGACCAAAAGCAGGATCAGCTTGGAGTCAGAAGACACCACACCATTTCAGTGATATCATTGCAAATTCTCGCAAGACTTTGAGTGGGGGATGGAGACAAGTCCTGCTTGGTTTTCTTGGGCTTATGGCATTTTTATGACTTTGACATACCGGACGACTTCAAGAGGAAATATGACTTTGTGCTGGACCAACCTCCTCATAACGCCCTTGTGATTTGGAGCAGGACCTCTGGTGAGACAACTTCTTATGCTCTGTGACGTAAAGCTTTACCTCCTGCTTCCTGATTGCCTTTGGCTGCATGGGGATACACTTATTGAATGAATAAGTGGTGACCAGAGCCCAAGCACGTCATGAGGGTCCATGACCGACATCTGCTTCCGACAGGAACATGCTAGTTTTTGATGGAAGACATCTTCCCTGGCACGCTGTTTCTGGAAGTCATGGCAGGGCTTGACTCACGTTATTCTCGAGGGAAGACTGTCACACTGTCTGGATAATTTCTGGAGTCGTCAGAAAACTGAAAAAGATGTAAGCGGCCCTCCAGACCCATGTCGAAGGATGCAGAAAGAAAAGAACTGACGTCAGTGCAATGGGATGACACATATGAAGTTCTGCTCCATCTCTTCAGGGGTTGTATTAAGTATCCAAAGAGCCATATGGGGCCACTAATGGTGCACTGCAGCATGGCTGAAAAATCTCTGTATCTAGTTTGGCATTTGGGAGAATTCTAAAGGCGAGAAATCTAATGTTCGAAGTATCCATAACAAAGGGCAGCCATTCAACTGGAAGAAGAGTCCAGAGGTTCTCTCCTAAGTGGAAAAGAATTTGGCATACATCCAAACCTGGTCTGCATGGACTGTGATTAGGACTGCTAGTGGCTGAACATAAATATTAAATAGTATTAGGTAGAAAGAAGACTCATGGGGAAATTCACCTTTAATCTCATCTATTCAGCTAAGAGAGTTTGCAAAATGATTGAGTGAAAGGAATCAGTGAAACAGGAAGAAAGTCAATTAAGGGCAACTGTGGAGAGTGCCAACTAGATGTTCCAGGAGATAATGTGGTCACCATGTCATAAAGGACCCATTGATCCAAAGGATCAGAGAGCTAACACCACTGATGTCTACATTCTTATTTATAAATGCACATATTGGTACAAACCATTTCGTCAACATAGATCTTCTTTGTACGTTTACTATAGTGTTCAAGTACAACTTATTATGGCTTGTTGGATTATGAAACACAAACAAAATTTTGTGAATGAAATCATATGAAAAGGAACATTGGAGATGCTGAATAAACATAATACATAATGGTAAAATAAAATACCCGCTATTCTCACTGGTCCCAGTGATTTATTTCAAGCAGTATAATTACTCTTCTCCCTGGCCACACTGGTGACTGCTACTGCCTCAAACGAAATTTTCTAAAAGATCTAATGGTTCGACTGTAGCTGCTAAGCCTAAGGCCATTTAAACTGCAGTGACCCCAAACAACTAGGTGGACATGTTTCTTACCTTCTGTAACGACTTATCTGGTAGAGACATAGTCTGGCTGCAGATTCCTTACATTTGAATCCTCGCCAGACTGGATCTGGAAAACATCCCAGCAGAACCTCTGCATGTCGGTTGAGGGCGTTGTGCGACTCGGTAACGACGACGGCTACCGGATGTGACGTCAGTTTCTTCCGTGACTAACTTCTGCGACAAAACACGGAGCCACCCTAGAAACTGGCTCTGGAAACAGTGTGCCAAAAAGATAGATACATCTTTGAATTAACCTCTACAAGTGTTAACGTACTATATAATTCTTTCAAGAAAAGGATCTTGAAGGTAAGAAGAAAACAGTTCACAGAACGGGAAGGATGGGTGGGTCAGTAAGGAATCTGCAGCTAGACTATGTCTCTACCAGATAAGGCGTTACCGAAGGTAAGTAACTTGTTCATCTGATAGAGACATCAAGCTGCAGATTCCTTACCTTAGAATTAGATACCACAGCAACACCATCCGTGGAGGTATGTCTATCAACTGAACTTACCCAAAAATCCGTAAATAGAACCAACTGGTCTACTGAAAGACAGAAAAGACCAGTGGAATGAGAAAATCAGGTTAGAAGGCAAATATATCTCACCATAAGAAATGTGGAAGAACCACAGACAATAACAGTAAAAAAGAGTGATGGGGAGGCATGGGTAAGCAGAAACCATGGCAATGGAAAAACAATACGTCGAAAGACACTAATCAATATGATCCGACATATTACACAGACCCAAGGTGGGATCTGGAACAATGAATAGCTGAAGCCCGGAAGATCTGGGCCACAGGAACTGTTACAGAGCAAAGCTCCGCATACCAAGAGCAATTGATACTATCTGGGGTGAAAACAGAGAAGAAATCTGGAGCACAGGTACAGTAGAGGAAGCATGAGGCATGCTTCCACTACAAATCCGCAAGGACAAAACAAAAACAAGTCCCGTCCTGGTAAAACTCCAGACAGAGGTACACCGCTAGAAACACCCAACAGGGAGAACTAGAGGTTGAGAAGAAAAGCAATGCATACAGAACTATCTCAAAAAGGTGACACGTAGGATGTGTTATGAAAAGAAATATAGATATATAAGCATTGAGATACAGATATATATATGCATAAAAAGAAGCACAGTACTCTGGGTAGTTCCCAAGTTTAGGTGGAGAGCAGCTCCTGTACAGAGCACCCTACACCACCAGTAACACTCTAAATTTGCTCACCTCAAATGTCTGCTTTTCTATCAAAGCTTTTAAGCATAGGATTAGCACAGTGCCATCTACGCCGAGCTGTAAAATGCCGAAAGCCTTTTCCCACTCCAGGCACAGTATTATAGCGTTGGATTGGTAAAATACCATGCATGCCAATCTGGAATGAATAAAAGCATAGTTTATGGGGCACTCCAAGTGTCTGTGTGACACACACACACACACACACACACACACACACACACACACACACACACACTCTCTCTTGAACATAAGCAATATGGGGCTGAGCAATAAGCAACATATTACAAAGAAATAGAGGGAGAAATCACACCCCTCAACATAAGAAAAAACAGCGAAGCATTAAGATAATATGCTAGCCGATGAGAAGCCTGAAAAAGGCTGGTAAGAGCCACAACCTGGAAGAAAACATCAGGAAAGGGAACCTTGCGAAAAAGAATACAAGGTGAACTGGGCCTGAAACAGACCACGGTGAGTAAAGGCTAACTATTGGAAGGCCGAGACTGTTGGAATGGTGAAGGCTGTCAGACAAAGCAGGAGCCAATGAAAAAGTAAAAAAAAACAGTCTCATAGCGAAAAGAAGCTGCATAAACCATAAGGTCCAAAATTTTGAACCAACAATGAAAAAAAGCCAATTGAAAAGAGAGGAAAGTGAAATAAAAATAATATATATTCAATAGAGGAACAGACGTTCCATATAAAGTAGGATTCATCAAAATTGAGGGCAAGAGAAGGGCAATCACTTGTAGGCCCTGAGTGAAAGGAAAAACAATTGCCAAGATAGTCCTGTGCATGATATGTCAAACGCAGTGTGTCCAAAGAATTAACACATCTGCGTTAAAAAGAAGAGCAAATCACCACAAAGCGGGAAACCAAAAGAAAATCATCTAATGAAGAAAGGTAATCCAAAAGTAACAAGTGGCAATAACAGTTTCCTGAGGACAAAGCTATATGACACCGTATAGCACAACTGAACATAACAGACTGTGAAAGAACACCAACCTTACAGGAAATAAAGCCCAAAGACTGAATCAGTAGTGAGAACCAAGAATCCATATGCAGACGGATGCAGCCATTTACCTACAGAAGGAGCATGGTGAGATAAGAGAAATGTAAACACCTTGATGCCATGCAAAATTAAGGCAGCAAGGATAAATACGTCGCATATATGCAACAATAGTACTCAGGACCTGACAGAGTCAGAACAAGGACACAAGGCTGGTCATAAAAAGAAAGAGATAGAGAATTTGAGACTCATGTACGACCACACAAATAAAGAATGTGGAAAAGACCACAAATAAAGAAGATCAGCAGGACGAACCTGTGCATCATAACGTATAAAAAGTGCACCCTGCTTAAGAAAGGCGAGAAAGGTTGCCGAAAGAAAATGGGGACACAAGAGAAAAAGATGTCGCAACGGAAATCACTGGTCAGGCCCAGAACATGGATTGCCAAGTAGAGACCATACCAAACATTTCACTGCTCCAGTGGAAATTCCTTCAACATAAAGGGTGCTCCCTGAGAGAATCAGGAGAGACTAACGATGCACCAGTAGTTGCATCTCAACAAACTATACACAACCTTCCCCAAGGGGAAAATAAGCCACAAGATCCCTTAAGGGATAGCAAATTACAAAAAAGAATAGCAAGATGCCTATCGCAAGTGCCCCAAAGAGCATATAACTCAGGTAATCGATCTCGTTTGAGAAAGAAATATTATTTAAAAAAAAGATCTCTTGAGTGAGAAGCCCTTCAGCAGAGATAACAGAAAAACCTATTCAATAGGAAGTAGACCCAAGTAGGGTCACAAAGAAAGACAACCTGTTGTTGACAGTGTAAATACAAATAAGAATAAGACCTGCAGAAGTAGGAACACCACTCCAGGTGACGTGCTATATGGAGCCGACCATTATAAGGGACATCCAGAAAGCTTAACAGAATGCGAGTCAGTGACACAACATGGAATAACACGCTGAACGTGAACAAATCAGATATAGAAGAACAATGAAGGCTGAGAGAAGGGAAACAGAGCTAGGGGTCTGCACTACCCCAACTGTCTTGAAACTAGCGCAAAACAGTGTCGGCATGGGTGCCAAATAAATGGAGGCCATCAAAAGACATGTCAATTAAAGTGGATTGGACTCGGGACGTGGCTTGACCGCGGAGAGGAATGGTCGCACCGTAGCTAAGCTCCGATTTGTCGGAGCATAACCCCAGCATCCGACCACACATCCATATGAGAGGCTGGGTGTGAGACACTACACACCACTGTGGAGGCCCCCTGAGGCACCGGATCCATCAGAGGGGCGCTACGAAGCTCCGTTCAAGGAAACAGACGCGGAGCCAGTGGTTGGTCTGATTGATGACATTTTCGGAAGCCGAGAAGGGGCATCGGCTCCGATCTGGCTGAGACCGGCTGTGTCGAGTGAGAGGCTGCGAACCGAAGCCCGGACTGGTCTCCCCCGGTAATATGACAACAGAACCTAGGCGGACCCCGGGGCGGTGGAAGGCCCCTCTGGAGGGGTCTGAGGAGGAGCCCTGAGACTGACGGACTTTTATCCGGCCGGAGCGGCATTAGAGACGGGCAGCCAAGGCATTGAGAGGCGACGCAGCGAGAGGGGGGCCTCCCCTGGAGCGGAAGGGGAGAGACGCGCGGGGGGGCCCTGCAGCGCTCGCTGGGGAGCAGTTTAATCCGCAGAGAGGCTCGTGGAGCATCGCCGGAGCCGGTGGACCCTTTGGGGGTGAGCTCTCGGGGTGGACGCTGCCCCCGGCTCATCAGGGACACCAACCGCGGGCGGAGTAGCGCTAAGGCCAGGATTACGAGGGCCGGCACTAACTACATTGGTGTTGGGAAGGCCTTGAATTGCGTATAAGAGGAGGGAAGAGGCGAAGGCCCGGACTGTGAGGCGTTGCGGAGTCACTACCTACATTCGCTGAAGACACATTCCCCAACAAATAGCTTCCCTGGGGAGTCGGTCAGGGGCCCTGCCCGACGTAAGGAGGGCCTGGAAGTAAAAGCGGGGGCCCGGCACAACAAAGGGAAAGCAAGCGGAGCCCCACCCGAAGGATGTCAGAGGACCCATTTTAGTGTTCAGCAGCTTCAAAATCCCCTGGCCGCCGCTACACAGGTCCATCAATATACACGGGGAGTGACATACTGGTGTGACATCACAGTAATGCAGGAGTGCTGCCCTCCAGATGGTCCAGCTGTGGAGGAAGCCTTATACAACTATAAGCCACACTGGGCGCTGGTAAAATGGTGAAGCCCAAAAGTGCTTTGATCTCCCAAACGAATAAAATGGATAGCTACACTGTCCCAAAACACTCCCGGGCGGCGAGTGTCGAAGAGGCGGAGGAACCATCACTGGGAGCCATAATGGAAGCCATCAGAGACTTGAAGGGTACGCTGGAACCCACAATAGATACGGTGACCCTGGAGGTTAACCTGATCCGAGCAGATATGTCTAACTTAAGGGAGAAGGTTACAGTGGCCGAAACACATATCGCCCAACTCCAAACTACAACAAAACGACTTGAAAATCAGGTGCAGTCATTAACTCAGCAAACTACGACCATGGCGGCTAAGCTTGAAGACCAGGAAGGAAGGGCGAGGAGAAATAACATCAGAGCGGTGGGGGTCCCGGATGGAGCGGAGGGCCTCAGCGTGGACCCGTTCCTAGTGGACTTAATTTTGAACACACTGAAGCCCACAAGACTATCTACTTTCTTCTCAGTAGAGAAGGCCCACAGGGCGCCGATCCCTCTGCCCAAGCCAGGGGCACCGCCGAGGACGATAATAGCAAGGATTTTAAACTACCGGGACGGCGACGTGATACTGCAGGCAGCCCGATTGAAAGGGGACATTCAGTACCAAAATGCACAAATCCGCTTCTTTCTGGACTTTACTTTGCTAGTACAGAGACAGAGAAGGAGCTTTGAGCCTGTGAAAAGAGACCTTCGAGACCGAAACATTAGGTACATGATGCTGTTCCCCGCAAAACTCAGGATAATGGCTGAGGGCAAATCCTGGTATTTCACTACGCCGGAAGAGGCACAGGACTGGCTTGACTGATGGCGCACCAAGGGCCGGGGCGTGAGGAGAGGCGCCAGCTCCTCTCTGATACATGCAGAAAGCAGCAGGAGAAAGGGAGAGCGATCGGATGAAGAACGGTCTGACGGCCCAGAGACAGCGGAACCAGAGGCGGACAGCAGGAAACAGCCTGAAAGCTGAGTGACTTAATAGAAACGTACCGTAAGACCAAGGAAAGGAAGGTTATTGAGACATAGACGGGAGACACAGGAGGGAGGGGGAGGATAATGGGCATTGACATCTGCCCCACTAGCTTCTCTATATCAAAATTATTCAGCAAGGGGTTGCAAATGAGTGCAGGGCGAGGGGTTTCCTGTCCGGGGCCGAGCACCCCCTGATCAGTGTTTGGAAAGCTGACTAAGGGGCGACAGGCACTCCACAAGTAGACCAGTTGGGGTATGTTTCCTATTTAGCAGGGTAGCAGGGAGGGGGGTGGGGCCCCAAAGTTGGGGGTTCGGAAGGGGGTATTATAGGAAGATTAGTTTACTGTTAGTTGCTCTGGGGTAGAACCAGAATTATAAATGTCTTGCGAGTATTGATGAGTCAAACGGGGATGGGTATGTCAGGAGCATCGGGTGGGCGAGTGGGAGGGAACCACTTTACAAGCACAATGGGGAACCCTGAGATAGTACAGAAGGCAATGAAAATTTGGTCCTGGAATGTTAATGGCCTCAATAATAGCATAAAAAGAACCACAGTATTCCACTTCCTCAATCGGAACTCCCCCGATATCGTCCTCTTACAGGAGATTCATTTAATGGGGAACCAATGTAAAGCCCTGAACAGATATGGATATTCCCTACTGGCACATGCGGGATACATCTCTGGGTCCAGAGGAACTAGTATTCTGGGCAGGAACTCCCTCCCCTTCATCCTGGATGGCTCATGGACAGACCCCTTGGGAAGATTTACGGTTATAAGTGGGATGTGGGAAGGAAAGAGGTTACATTTATGTTCCCTATATGCACCCCCGAGACTGCAACCGGCAGCACTGGATGCCATAGGATCAATGTTGGTCGACCTACCAGAGGGGAGGTGGGTAATTGGAGGAGATATGAACGATGTCATGTCGCTTGACCATGATGTCCTGGGAGGATCGGCGATGACTAGGACCACTGCGAGAGTTCCTCCGTACTATGGGACCGGGGGACATATGGCGGCACCAACACCCATACATTAGACAGTTCACATATAGTGCAACCTCCCGCAAAGGTTTCTCTAGGCTGGACTACATACGTACCCAGACGCACAACTTGGGGGAATTCCATGGCGCAACGCATATTGCAAGGGGGGTGTCGGACCATTCCCCGGTGGAGGTAGTTCTAAAGGGCCCACATGGGGACAGAACGCTAACCCCAAGAATTGAACCATGGCATCTTAAAGATCCAAAAAGCAAAAAGGCAGTGAAGACGGGGACCAAGCAATTCTTCGAAGAAAATAAGGGTTCGGTGGCATCCCCACTGACTCTTTGGGAAGCCTATAAGACTGTAATTAGAGGCCACACCCAGGCATTCATTGGGGTAAAGAAAAAGGAAAACAAGCTGCAATGTCTGGCCCCGGAAGATTCTATATCTAAGCTGGAGACACAAGGGGTGGAGGTAGGGGTCGAAGAGGCGGAGTTACAACATAGGTTGGGGCTCCGGCAGAGAGAACAAATGGACCTGGAAGATAAACCTAGAATAAAGGCAAGGGCAACGCAGTAAAGAATATATGAAGTAGGCGATAAAGCATCCAAACTCCTTGCCTGGTTAGATAAAAGGAGAACTAACCATAACTGGGTACCGAGCATAACAGACGGACTGGGCCGGAATCACACTACAGGCAGTGAGATAGCTGAGGCTTTTGCCTCTTATTATGAGTCCCTATACTCCTCGGTAGATCGAAAGTCGGAGGAAGAATGTACAGAGTTTCTCCGAGACATACAACTGCCATCACTGTCCTCAGAGCAGAGTGAGATGCTGGAAGAGGACCTCTCGATAGAGGAAATCAAAAATGCGACTAGCTCACTGCAGTCGGGAAAGGCAGGGGGGCCTAACGGCCTACCATTAGAGCTATATAAATGTACTCTAGATCACATGGTGGAACACCTCCATGATATGTTAGTTGAGGCACGGGAAGGGGGGGGGGGCGCTTCCACCGGATCAAAGAACGGCCTTGATCTTGGTAATACCTAAGGAGGGTAAACCCCCGACAAAGTGCAAGTCATACAGCCCGATCTCGCTCCTAAATTACGAGCCCAAAGTCTTAGCTAAAGCTCTTTCACTCCGACTCAGTAGGGTTGTGACTTCCCTCGTCCACCCAGATCAGACAGGGCTTATGCCCCACAGAAGAACCAGGCTTAATTTGAGACGATTGTTTGGGATCCTCCACATAACGTCAAAACCAACCTCAAACCCGGTGGCCCTATTATCGCTAGATGCCAGAATGGCTTTCGATAGTGTGAAATGGGAGTACTTATACGCAGTCTTGGGCCGCCTCCGCTTTGGTCCTAATTTCGTGAGCTGGGTGAAGCTCCTCTATCATAGACCATTGGCGAGAGTAAGAGTCAACTCCTCGACATCTCGACTCTTCGAGCTACAAAGGGGGACGAGACAGGGTTGCCCTCTCTGCCCACTCCTGTTCGCTTTGGCTCTTAAGCTGTTAGCTGCGTGGATACGGCAGGATCCCCTGATATGGGGTATCCCAATCGGGGATGAATGGGAGGAACGTATATCCCTCTATGCAGATGACGCACTCCTGTATGTGGAGAAGCCCAGACAGTCAATCGATAGAATCCTCCAGAACTTTTTGATCTTTGGGGACTATTCAGGTTACTGCATAAATTGGGACAAGTCGGTATTATTTCCACTGGCGGGGGTGTTCCTGCTCTCACCTCCAGGTGCAAACATCCGGTGGAAACATCCTGCTTTAAATACCTAGGGATATATATAACTAGAGACCAAAGCGAATTCTATCAAAAAAATGCAGCGGCCCACTTAGCAAGATTTGTCATAGATGCCAAATGTTGGCGCTCGCTACCTCTTACACATGCGACGTTATTTAAGATGATGACACTCTCACGGCTGCTCTACACAATTCAAAATACGCCCTATGAAATCCCTACGGTATTGTTTCAGAAAGTAGACGCGGAACTGAGGACACTAATTTGGAATGGTAAGGCGCCATATGCATAGCTCTACATAAACTGAACAGAAGAGTCTATGAGGGAGGACTGGCCATACCAGATATTAAGGCCTAGTACTGGGCCTCCCAAATGGTGTGCGTTAATGACTGGGTATTTACTGACAGATCAGATCCAGCATTCCGGGTTGATAGAGAGGTGATGGGAGCTAAGGGCTATCCCTCTCTCCAGTATAATAAACCAAAACAGAGAGATCTACCCCCTCACACACTGACAGTGATAAAAGCATGCCAAGCATCTGCCAGATTCTTGGGTTGGGATAAGAAGCTGACCAGGATGACCCCTCTTTGGGATAGTGACCAACTGAAAGAGGTGGGCCGACTCAGGGAGTTCGAGAAGTCGAAACTTCTGGGTCTCAACAGTTTGAGGGATGTCTAGAGAGGCCAGGCATATATCACATTCCAAACACTACAAACTGAATTCGAAATGGGGCAGGGGAGTGGCTGAGGTACATCCAATTGGGACATGCCCTAAAGCATCATATAAGGGAAGGGGAGGCCTTATGGATGCCTCGCCACTGAAGGATCGACTGGTAAACAACGTTTACAACGAAACTTTTACCCCGCAGGGAATTACAACGCGGTCGTTACAACGACCGCGTTGTAATTCCGCATACCATTACTCCGCAAGTCGGAACAACGACTTGCGGAGGGGGGAGAAGGTGTTGGATTTAAAATCCAACACCTTCCCTACTGTCCGCACCGACTGGAGTTGGAATAGTAAATTATACTATTCCAACATCCAGCGCCCCCCCTCCGCAAGTCGTTGTTACGACTTGCGGGTTAATGGTATGCGGAATTACAACGCGTTCGTTGTAACGACCGCGTTGTAATTCCCTGCGGGGAAAAAAACTGCGTGATAACGAGTGCTATTCGGATCGACTACTTACTCTACTTACTGATCCCTTACACTCCAAGGCCATTTCACTAATTTACAAAAAAATCCTCAATAACTCCCCCGAACCTTATTCAACACTGAAGGCCGCCTGGGAAGGAGACATAGGGCAACTTGACGATGAGGATGGACGGACGCCCTTCAAGGTCCGCGGAAAGTAGCAATCCGCTCCAGATTCCGCCTAATCCAATTGAAGGTCCTACACCAAGTTTACTATCCAAGAGTATTACTTCACAAGATCGGCCGGGCAGAAAACAGCCTCTGGCAGAGGGGCTGCGGACAGGAGGGGTCCTTCATACACATAATATGGGAATGCCCAGAGATACAAAACTATTGGAGAAAAGTACGGGATAGTATGACCAGAGTGACGGGAGTTGAGGTCCCACTGGAGCCTAAATGGTTTTTATTGACGATTGTTGGAGAGGAGGACTGGCCCAGGTATACGAGAACGTGGTTGACCTTGGCGGCTATGATCGCCAAACGTAACATCGCAAAATACTAGGGTGCAATACACCCTCCCAAAATAGCGGAGTGGAAAGCCGACTTAGATTGGTGCAAGCAGAGCGGACTATATATAAAGCCAGAGGTTGCCCGCGGAAATGGGAAAAAATATGGGGCCCATGGAAGATATTTAGGGGACTGTAGCGAGGGACAGGGAGGCGGGGTCTTCATCTCAGGTGTTGTACTTACCTATCCAGTCTGTTATCTGTCATGTTCAAATGCTCATCTGTAATCAAAATGACTCAAATTGTTGATTGTGTAGACTGTGTTCTACCCATTTTATTGCTGAGCATAAAAGAAAAAAAAGAATTAAAAAAACAAAAGTGGATTGGACTGCCTCCGAAAACCTGGGGTACGAAGCCAAGCCCGCCGGCGCAACGCCACAGAAGAAGTCATGGCCCGGCAAACCGAATCAATCGTGTCCATCCCACACCTGCTGCCCTTCCGAAATCAACTGGGCCAGATTGTTCCGATTAGCATCCGGGAGCAATGGTAACAGCTGTGCCAACGAATCCCGTAAAGCATGAGAAAAATGTCAGAGGATGCAAGATGTGTTAATGGAACATAAAGCAACACTCGTGGAAGAGAAAATATGCTTTCCAGAAGAGTCTTGTCTACGGGAATCTATTTCAATCGGAGTATGAGGAAGACAATCCAAATCATGGGAAGCAGTAGCGGCCTGTACCACGAAACAGAGGTATGTCGGTTGGCGGAGCAGACAAGCTGGGTCAGTGAGGGCAGGGCGGTGCTTGTGGGCAATAGAGCAGTCCACAGGAGCGCCAGTATTCGGTCTAGCACAGGCCCCCAGCAAAATATCATGCAGCGCCTCACAAAAGAGTAGCACCGGCTCAACACCTGATTGGCACAGATGAAGAACCCCAATGAGGGGGTCAGTAGACTATGCCACCAAAGGAAGAGACAAATCTAAAACCACGGCCACCCTCACCAACATGTCTGCCAAAGAAGAGCTGGCCTCTGTAGCTATCCCAGGAGGAGAAAGAAGGCCAGAAGCAGGGAAAGAGTACAAACCACTTGCTTCACCTAGTTCAGTTATCCAACTATCCTCCATAGGAGGATTGGCAGAAATTGGCTGTACAACCCCAACCCCTTCCTCATCATCTGCCAAATATTGATCATGCGAAGGTTCTGCAGAAACATGATGCATTGGCTCTGCGCCAGACTTTGATCGACGCCGATCCAGCGTCACACCGGCGTCAGGAGAAGACAATGGAAGGGCATCAGACAGTGCCGTGGTCAGAATAAGGCAAGGTGAGGCCGATGCCGCCGTAACAGGCCTCAAAAGCCCGTGCACCAGCACCGAGTCAGAGTTGATCGGCGCTGCAAGTGTGAACCCCGAAGGGCTGTGCACCCGGTGCTGGTGAAGGTAAGAGCCTAACTTCAACTGAGGGTGAACACGCCGGCATGGACAAAGTCAAGGTATCCATCACCTCCTTAAGGCCCGAAAGAGCTCCAGGGGAAAGTGAAGACCCAAAGATGGTGTGAAGAACACAATCTCTCATTTGGGTCAGTTGCCCTGGCTCCAGGAAAGGCAAGGAGGCGCGAGAGAGACTCTTGCATGGAGCCCTCACCCTGAGGGTGTGAGGAGCCATGGGAAACCAGGTCGTGCAGCGACGAAGCAGGGGATGCCGCGACTTTGACTACTTGAGATGAGACTTTCCACCGGATGTCGACAGGGAGTGACGTCCACAAGAACAGCTCCGTGAAGGGACAGTAGAGCGTAAATGAGATCGAGATCAATGAGACTTGGAGGGTTGTGATAACTGCGCCGACAGGAGCTTCATCCGTCGCTCCCGCAGTGCCTTCGGCTTCAGTTGTTGAAAAGTGTTGCAATCCTCGTAGTCAAGGTGCTTACCCAAAAACCACATTCAGACAGAATGAGGGTTCATGGCTGACATCTGTTAAGCACAAGACCCAAAGGGTTTAAAACCAGAAGGTATAGAAATAAGGCACACTTTTCCAAATGAAAAACGCTGTAGTAGGCCAAAATACGGCCAGAGGAACCACTTCTCCGGATCTACGTTGTAGCGTGAAACAGAAACGCACATCGAGGAAGGACGCATATGGACTCTGTCGACATCACATCCGGTGGACGACGTAGCTACGGAGTCGCACGACACCCTCAACCGCCGTGCAGAGATTCTGCTGCAAAGTTTTCAGGATCCAGTCTGGCGCCAGGGGAGAATTCTAATGTAAGGAATCTGCAGCTACACGTCTCTATCAGATTGTATCATTCAAACATTCAGAACCACAACTCTAGTTCTCTGTGCCTACACCATTTGCAGTATTGAGTTCTATTCAGTTGTTTCTGGTCTAGGCAGCTACTTTGAGGAGTTATTGCTACAGAAAACTAAAGACCATGAACAAAGATAAGATCTTGATGTGCCATCTCTCAATATTTTTGCACCATTTATTTTCACTTAAGCGAACAAATCCTTAAGGGAAGGTCCTACAATCATTTACATACTAGGTGATTACCTGACTTTTAAAGACGCCAACCTTCATACTTCAGATGCTGGGAACTAGCGTCCGATTGCTGGAATTTGGTTTTGTTTTTGCTTGACCATAGCTTCATGAAATTCACTTTTAACTGGCCTGCCAGAATAAAAATATTTGTTGTGCTCCCTGCTGTAATATGCAAGGTCCTGTACACAACATGCCCACATCTCAGGAGATTAACTTCTGTCTGCTAGAAGAAGGGACAGAGATGGAAGTTAATATTGTGTCCTTCTACGGGGGCGTGGCTTGCTGAGCCGCGAAATGGCCGCTGCATAAGCGAGCTCCGCCGGCCGGAATCAACATCCTAAAATAATATGCGGTACCGGTGAGCAATCTCGGTATATAACCGACGGCCTGGGAGGCGGAAGACACGAGGCGACCAGCGACCTCACAAACAACAAAATCGGTGCCCGAGCGGCGTAACAGTGAGCTCCGATCGCCGCGACTCGTGAGGACAAAATGGCGGAGACCGTGTAGGTCGGACGGCGAAATCACCTGAGACCGCGGCGCGGAGGCCGACGAGGGCCGCGCTACATCTGTGGTGGCGCCGGGGACGTACGCGCAGCTCCGGAGTGACGGAGTGGACCCCACAGGCTGCCGGAGGATCGCGGGGCCGCTGTACGCTCGCGCCTGAGCTGGACAACCCGCACGACACCGGTAAATCTACCCCAGCGGGCGGTGGACTGGTGCGCCTGGAGGAGGGTCAAGGACTACTCCCCGACATTCCGGAGGCCTTGCAGGTACAGGTGGAGGCTGACACGCCGAGCTGACAACCTGTGGCCGGTGGATTGTGCCGGTGTGAAGACCCGGGCAGAGGCCCGAACCCTGCGCTCCCTCACGAGATAGGGTGGGTGCTGCTGAGTCCTGGCACAGGGGAAGGGGAGCGGAGAGGGCCTGAAGCTGCCGATAGCAGGCTGGGAGTTGCTGCGTGCGTGCCTGACTGCCTATTCTCTGTGACCAAGGGGGCTGAGTGCACCTGGACAGTGCCGTGAGGTTCCTCTTCGTGGAATGATGGGCCATCGTCTTTTGATGCGTGCTGTGTAAGGCGGCCCAGCAGAAGGAGGTGGACAGATTGCTGTGGTCGGTGCGGGCCCTGCTGCATACACCTACTCAGTGCTGTAGACGCACGGGACACTACCTCAAACGCCAAGTGGAGCGCAGGGTGGGGTCGCGGTGAGGCGAAAACGAGGTACTCCGAGACAGGCTGGACGGTGTCCTGGGCGCTATCTCCCCGCCAAGCTTGAACATGGGCAAGCAAGATGCCAAGCAGCCGAAGATATCCTTCGACCAACGGCGTCCCACAAGGAACACGGATCCTGACTCAGATGCGGGCGCGGAGCGACAGCAGGAACATCAGCCCGAAGATCAGGGAGAAGACATGCGCACCATCATGTTGGAGATGAGATCTAGTCTCCGAAATATTGACGCCAAGCTGGACACAATGAACTCCCAACTGGACGCGGTGAAGACGCAGGTGGGGACACACGAGACCAGACTGGATGTGCTAGAAAACCAGGCCTCGGACTTCCATGAGTTTCAAGTGGATACAAAGGAACAACTCCTCCAAATGGACAAGGTGCTTGGGATCATCAGAGCAAAGAACGAAGATTTGGAAGCCAGGTCCCGCCGCAATAATCTCCGCATCACGGGGATACCGGAGACGACAGCCATCGCCAAGATGGAAACATATGTGGCGGATATGCTCCATGAACTGTTTGATCCCAGTCTCTCTTCGGTGTTTGCGGTGGAGAGGGCGCACCGTGCGTTGGGCCCTAGGCCACCGGTGGGAGCACCTCCCAGACCAATCTTGGCCAAAATACTGAACTACCAAGACCGTGACACAGTCCTGCGACTGGCCCGTGGCAAGGGGACTGTTGTGTATGGGGGTAACACAATCTCATTCTACCCTGACTTCACTCCTGCGGTGCAGGCTGCACGGCGGGAATTTCTACAGGCTAAACGGATACTACTTCAGGCGCAAATCCCGTATGCACTCCTATATCCACCGAAGCTGAAGGTCAGCCACGACGGGACTACTCACCTATTCGCAGACGCGAAATCGGCGCTGAAGTTCGCCAAGCATGTTGGCGGGAAGAAGGCGAAAAAACACAGCGCAGGGGCAGCCGGGGAACGCACGGGACACAGTGATACGGACTGAACGCATCCCGGTCCAGGAGCACTCCTGGTACTGGACACATTGCAATCCGGGACTATGGTTGGTAAATGCGCTGGTGGTGCGACAGCGGGGTGAATGTGGATGTTTATGGCAGTATCATTAAAATGCGACAATTTGGTGTTGGGAAGTTAACCCTGCTGGAGTGGGGGGGGCCGAGGAGACTCGGTGGGCCTCCGATGATCGGCCAAAATCTTTGATTGTCACTACGTAGATAATGCGGGTAGGGGTTGGGACTTCCGGCCGTGCGCTCTAAAAAGCTAGGTACTAGACCTCTCAGGCTGTGCGACTCTGAATAAGACTCACCGAACATAGATGTTTCCGGCCACCCTGAGAAATCAGGGGAGTGTGCCGGCACTACTGCGCCCCCATGGGAGAGCTCCCACAAGTTATTGCAAATGTTTTGTTGTTTTGGATGGGTTCTCTACAACCTGATTGGGGGTTGGAGTGGGCGGTGGGTGGAGGGGGGGGATTGTTTTATTGTTCACCAGACCTATGCCTTACATTATGCATGAGACTCAGCTTGTACCCGATTGCGGGTTCCTGTGCTTAACTCCGTCTACCCCGCCACGATGTTGCAATATGGGTCCTCTATGACTGCTTTAACTTTTCTTACTTGGAACATCCGAGGGTTAAACGATGGCAGGAAAGTTAGGCTAGTACACTCCTATCTCACTAGGCACCACATTGATGTCTGTATGCTACAGGAGACGCATCTCAGTACTCACTCATCTCCTAGACTGAAACACAACAGATGGGGATCGATTTATTCAGCTGTCTATTCCAATTATGCAAGGGGGGTGACGGTTCTGATAAAAAGGGGGTTGGACTGGACAGAGGGCTCGACGCACTTGGATCCTGAAGGCCGCTATGCCATATTACAGGGGTACCTCAGCGGCAACGCAGTGGTATTGGTCGCAGTATATGGTCCAAACTCGGACTCCCCTGAATTTTTCCAAAATGTGTGGGCTAAGGTTAAAGCCACGAATTGCAATACAATAATCTGGGGGGGGGGACTTTAACGCAGTTTTAGATGATGAACTGGACAGGAAGGGGACCTCTAGGACATTGCACCCATTGGCTAGCGGTACATTGAAGGCTATATTAGCGGACGGAGACTTGGTGGACATCTGGCGGCACCTTCACCCAGGGCTGAGGGAGGGCACATGTATTACGGAATATCATAAGGCATGGTCCCGACTAGATTACTGGATAGTATCTAGAGATGTGACCACATGGGTTAGAGAGGCGCAGCACTATTCCAGATCTTTGTCAGACCACGCGCCCTGCCTGCTGCGGGTAGACCTGCCTAACTCTGCCCAGCGGGTATACACATGGCGGCTCCCACAGGACGCGCTATTGGACGAGGCCTTTAAGGAGGAAATCAGGGGGGACATAGTGGACTATTTTTCATTAAACACAGGCTCGGTCGACTCGGTGGCCACACTGTGGGAAGCTTTTAAGACTGTGGTGAGAGGGCACTGCATTGCCCGGCAGGCTGGGGTGTTGAAGGCCATCAGAGGATCTTTGGAAAAGATTGAAAACCAAATAAAGGAGCTGGAGGCTCAGTTTTACTCTACTGGGGATCCCACTGTTCTTGCGACCATAAAAGACAAATTGCTTGACTTTGACGAGGAGGCCAGTAGGGAGGTTAAGTTCCTAGGGAAACATGCTCAGGCCAGACGATATGGGGAAGGGGACAGACCTGGACGAACTTTGGCCGCCATGCTTCGCCCCCACGTAGCACTGCATTTGTCGCTGCACTCACTCAGGCCGATGGGTCACAAATCAGGGGTCAGAGGTCTATATTAGAGGCGTTCTCGAGTTTTTACTCTGGGTTATATGCAACCACACAACAATCCACCCCTGAGGGTTTATTGCCATTTCTTGACTCCCTGGAATTGCTGTGGCTGAGCAGAGGACACAGAGAGTACCTTGACTCTCCCTTTACAGTAGAGGACATAGCCCGGGTTATAAAAAGTTTACCACTTAATAAGGCCCCTGGATCGGATGGTCTGACCACTGCCTTCTATAAGGCCTATGTGGAGGAGCTGGCGCCCCGGCTGTTTGACCTATACGAAGAGACATTAGAGTCAGGAGTGTTACCCCCATCTATGCGGGAGGCGATCATAGTTACCCTCTTAAAACCGGGCAAACCAGAGGATGAACTGGATTCCTACCGCCCGCTTTCTCTTATAAATGTGGATGTCAAGATACTGGCAAAGCTAATTGCCAATAGGCTGCAGCCTTTACTCCCACTGGTCGCACAACCAGACCAGTCGGGGTTTATTCCGGGAAGGTCAACATCGCAAAACCTGAGAACCTTGTTTTCAGTGTTACACTATTTACACCCGGACGTACAGGCGGCCGTGGTCTTTTTAGATGCCACAAAGGCATTCGACACCCTGGAGTGGCATTACCTCTTCATGATCCTGGGCCGCATGGGCTTTAGTCCGCTATTCATAAACATGGTGAAATTACTATATGCGCACCCTATGGCGCGCGTGAGGGTGAACCGACTACTATCGGAGCCCTTCGCGATATCGCGTGGAACAAGACAGGGATGCCCACTGTCACCGTTGCTCTTCGCGATAGCGATGGAGCCACTGGCGGCTCGGATAAGGCAACATCATACCGCCAAAGGAATAGGCTTTAGTGCGCGGAGTCTCCTGGTGTCACTATATGCTGACGATGTTACACTTTATATCTCTGATCCCGCGCGAAACCTAGATCCGATCTTAAGGGAATTTATTAAGTTTGGGGGCCTCTCAGGAATATCAATAAACTGGGCTAAGTCTGTTATCTTTCCGCTGACAGACACTACTGCCCAGATCACCTCTGAATTCCCACTCAAATGGACAGCGGAGCCAGTAAAATATTTGGGCATTTGGATCAGCAGAGACATGCAGGAGCTGTGGAGGTTGAACTATGGATGTGCCATGACCTGGCTCGAAGGGAAGATTAATGCCTGGACGCGACTCCCGCTCTCATTGGCAGGGAGGATAGCGTTGATAAAAATGGTGGTACTGCCGAAATTCTTGTACTTATTTGTGAATGTGCCTATGGTGCTCACACAGGCCTTTTTCACCACCCTGCGATCACATTTGATCTCATTAGCCTGGGCGGGTGGGCAAGCCAGAGTCTCCTGGGAATTGTTGACGCTTCCTCTGCGACAGGGGGGCCTGGGGGCACCGGACATGCAACTATACGCTTGGAGTGCGCAAGCTCAATTCTTACATTACTGGGTGCACCCCACTCCATTTCAGCCACATGTGGCCGTAGAGGAAGACATGGCTAAACCTCTGCCCCTGCGGGTTGCACTCTTCGGAGCGTACAAACGCCCGAGGACAGGCATAGACACAGTGGAAACGTTGCGCTGGGCCTGGCATAAGTTGAGGGGGAGAGCGGGTGTACCCATTCTTTATGCCCCGTCCATTCCCCTAGCCAACAACCCGATGCTATTTCCCGTAGGAGATGGAATAGGAACAGATTTGGCACTGGAGCTGAGTCTGGATACATTTGAGGATCTATACCCGGAGGGATCGTTTAGACCCCCCCCAATAGCTGGGGATGATCGCCCAGTGGCTTTCGCCGAACTATTTGCATACCATAAACTCAAACTGGCATGCCGGTCCTTACATGATACATTCCCGGACGCTCCACCAACGCTGTCTGCTCTAGAAAATGTACTCGCAACAGCTTCACCGCGCAAGCTTATTACTAGAATTTACAACCACATGCAGACATCGGCCCAATTCTGAAGCCCCGAGCACTGCTGGGATGGAACGAAGAACTTCTGACCCCCATATCGGAAGAACAATGGCTCTATTGCTGTAACCAATTGACGGCCCTATCCCCCAATTACAAGCTTCGTCTTATACACTTTAAGTTCCTACACAGATTCTATAGAACGCCTGCCAGTCTGCATCATATGGGCCTCCGGGAAGATGATGGCTGTTGGCGATGCGGTTCTGCCGCAGCAGGGTTCATGCATATAGCATGGGCCTGCCCACGGTTGGAAACATATTGGATACAAGTGTGCACTATCATACGGCAAATTACGGGGGTGGGTGGAGATCCTGACCCTCTGCTGGGACTGTTGGGATATGTTAAAGACACCCCAGTGGGGTATCGGAAGCTGCACGCCCTGCTCTTGCTCTATGCGAAACGGCGAGTAGCCATACACTGGAGTGGTAGAAGAGTCCCCACTAAGGATGACTGGCTCAGGGATGTTACTTTCGGACACACACAACTGACCACATTCTGGGAGTTGATGCCCTCTGCATCGCGCCCGCGAGACATCTGGGAACCATTTGTAGTATGGGCCCGAGAACATCACGGACAGACAACATAAGGGATGTAAGATGCGACTAGGAGGAAAGTACAGTATAGAGCTCCTGGAGGGACACTGGACAGTAGCTGAGCAGGTGTGGTAGGAGACCTATGGTCCAAGAGAGGGTTGGAGTCATCGGATAGTAGCAGCACTATGGAGGGGGATATAAGGATGGCCCTCTAATCATCTCCATGTCGTGGACGTAACTGATGCCTAGGGAGGGATTGTGCCGGGAAGGGAGGGAGTGTATGGGAACACTTTATGATTTTACTACTGATCTCATGTTTTGTAAATGCTGTACCATATCTGTACTATTGGGCGCTATGTCTGGCTATGTTGTATGTTATTTGTGTTTATTGTGAAATAACAATAAATAAATATACAAAAAAAATATTGTGTCCTTCTGGTAATTAGGCCAGAAATGATATCCCCACTTTGACAAAATGCAAAGGGCAGAATCCTGCCTCCACTTTACACCCTGAGGCCTCTTTGAAAGTAAAGGGTGAGGAAGGAGAGAAGTATAAAAGAGTGAGCTGATGGTATTAGGAAAATCTTGAAAACTCCAATCATGATCTGTATGGGGAGGACAGGGGGTGATGGCCCCTGAACGTACAGACAGGAGGAATGCGGTGGCAAGTTAGATAGTGGCGGAGTCCAAGCAATGGTGAAGGTCTCCACCTCTCTTTAAACTTTCTGCAGAGAGAGAAAGTACTGAGAAATTACATACGCAAGGAATGTTGGACAAAAAGAGGAAGAACCTGCTTGCAGTTGACCCCTGCCAGGAGGCTCAGTGGATGTGCCTAATCCTAGGTTGCATCTCCGGCTTTTGCTGCACTCATTTTAGGACTAGCGGTGCCTGTCCCTAAACTTGCTCCTCAGGCCCAGCAAGGAGAGAAGAACCAGCTGAGATAACCAGGGACAGCTTTGCTGTGCTGCCACTTTGAGAAGTGGGCATTGTGGACATTTGCTGCTGAGCACTTTCACTCTGGAAGAGTTTATAGGGGTGGGTGGATGGAGAGTACAAGCATTCAGCATGGTCTGTGGCTGAATCTATTTGGTGCTGCAGTAGAGACTATCTTGTCCCAGGACAGGAGATAAGCAACAGCTATGCAGGAGTCCTATCCAAAGGAGTCTTGAAAGAATCGAAAGGAGTCCTGGAAGAAGTGCTGTTTGTTTGCCTTGAAGGGAGGACAACCATTCTTCACTTTCGTGAAGGTGGTGTTGAAGAGTACCCCCTCCACACCCTGGCAAAGGAGACCTGCCTGAACAGTGATTCGCCAGCCTTTACAAGACTGAAATGATCATCAACACTCTTTTCCCAACCCAATTTACTTTGAGTTATACTCAGCTGAATGCTGCAGATCATGTGGAAATTAGTGCACCAGCTGCAACGTTTGCTTACACTTTGTCATTGCCGTGGGCCGGTGGGTCCTGGTGCTCGTGCACCATAGCCTAGTACCCCACCTGATTCCCGCTTGGTGCCCCCATTACAAACCCGTGGCTGGCACTTCTATCAAGTAGCATTGTGCTGTGGGTTTTTGGTAAGCTCTTTGGGCCATTTGTGTGTAAAGACTTCTGGGTGTGCCAGTGCAGCTCCTGCATCAATGCGAGAAGCTAGAAATCACCCGTGAAGCTCAGATTGAGGTTGGTAACTACACCTGCCTTCAGATAGCACACAGCGGCAGCTCCTCTGTTACTGAGTGACTGCTCTATGAGCCCAGCAAACCACACTCGAAGCAAAGGCTGTGCGCGCATGAACAGATAAAAGCAGGGTCCACTGTCCAAAATCTTAGAGTTGCGTGCTCAATAGGCTAGGAGTGACAGTGGTTAATTGTAGGTCTAAACACTAAAGACGGGACCTGAATAATGTCAAAAAAATAAATCTCACAACAAATGCCATAAATAGAGATTTGTGTGTGTATATATAATGCAAAGCCTATGTTAATGATTGAAGGCCACATTGGTGTATGATGTAATCAATGGATGTTACTTAGGGGTTACAACTGCGATCCATGGCTTGCCCCTTGAAACCCCTGGCACTGCCTTTGCGACCCTTGGCCTCAGAGATAACAAAAACAGCGCCAGGACCACATGGACATCTCTGCATTCCTTATTTTCTGCTAGTTTTTAGGTCTCGCCTACGCAGCGCGCATGCGCTGCATACTGGGGACCTCTTGTAATCGGTTCGGTTTTGAGGCCAAAAACGTGCACGCATTGCATTGCTTTCAATGGCAACGCGTGCACGTTTGGCGATTCCCTTGCGGGAGCGAGCTTTGAAACCATCTGTTTGTAATTAACAGATGGTTCCTGCTCGCTCCCGCAAGGGAAACAGGCGCAGGCCCCCTCCTCTCTCCCCTCCCCCTGCTGCCTCCTCCTCTCCTCGTTAAACTTGTTTTTTTTACCTCCACCCCAAGCCAGCAGCCTCAACCCTCCCACAAACTTCAATCCCTTTCCAAGCAGTTGTTCCGCTCCATTGACTTCTATGGGGGTCTTCCCAGCCCCCGTTCACCCCCCATGGCTTCAGTGGGACCGCCCTCCTGAAAGCCAGCAGGGGGGAGGTGTTCCTCCATGGAAGGAATCCCCAGGCCTCCTCGGTGAAGGCAAGCGTTGCCGCGGCTGCCTTTGTGTTTCAAGCCTCTGTTCTCAGCTGGGTCCGGTAACAGTGGCGCACCTGGAGTGGAGGAGGGGGGACGTGGAAATGCCCCCACCCCCCCAATACTCAGCTACCGACTTCAGCTCCGCTAGCTGCAGGCCTCTCTCTTCGCCCCAGCCACAGTTCTTCACTGGCATAGGCCCCTTAAAGCAAAGGGCTCCCCTTCCCGGCGCCAAGGTTTGCAGGGTTAGAGGGTGCTGGTGGGGCTTCCGGGCTGTTGGGCAGAGGGAGAAGTGGGGGTGCCCATATTGGCCTGGTTTTTAGTTATTCTTACAACCCAGGAACGCGTGAGAGCTCGAGAGCATTAGGTGCTTTTGAGCAGTTGCGATGGAATGGCGTTCAAGGTGGCACGAGCGGCTCCGCCTGAACAAAACTCTCGAAGTGTTCTTGTTACGCACCCTAGGCTGCCCTGCCTTGCTGTTACTTCGAGAGGGAAAGTTAGACAGTTGGAAGTGAGTGAGGACTACAATTCCCATGGTGCAGTTTGTTGTTGGATGAGAACGCTGCACTGGAGACGAGAGTCTGCTGATATGGAGCCATCGGGTCACCTATTCCCACCAATACCGGATGGCTCCATACCAGCGGAGCGCCATCTCCAGTCCACCGATGCACCCGTGTGGTTGAATTCACAAAATGCGCTACGCAGGGGTTTACATTGAAACATACGTGTCTTACAACCACCAACGTTCTGCACACAGGTATTGTCTGATTCATACTTATAAATGGGAAAAGGGAAAACTCCAAGTCCCAGAATGCACCGTACTGTCTTTCTTTTGCAGGCGAACTCGCCTTCAGCTAAGCATCTCGTATAGAGCCGATTACAGTCTGAACACGGGGACTGCGGGGGGTCACGTTTATACTTGAAACAAGGAAAACTACAGGTCCCGGTATGCGCATACTTTCCACCTAGGGGGGAGTCAATCAGTGAATACCCACACAAACTCACCAAAGACCCCCCCGCATCGCATGCATCTCAGACAAGGTGCAGCATTGAATAACCCTCTGCCAAGTGACTCCCACTTCAAGTCTGATCCCTTGGGCAAACCCACGATCGTAAACACCATCACTTGGCACTCTTTGCGCCAGTACGCAATACCCTGGGTTCGGCGCCAGCCAGGCAGGCACACATTTAACCCTACTTAATAGAACACAATGAGTGCATTGACTTCAGCTTCCCACTGATTGCCAAAATCTGGGCACATACCTACTGTGTGGCTAGAGGGATAACAACACCACTTATTGTAATCTTTCATCGTGTTTCAAAGAAGGAAGTCAAAACCTCACTTCCTGGCCCAAAATGTCACGATTTGGACAACTCCGTAAGAGTCCTTCCAAATATTTCTACCAAGCAAGTAGTGATGCCCAAGGCTTGTCGCTGCAGGAACTCCTCGCTGGCTCTGAAAACCTTGGCAGGTTGTTCAAGTACAGTATCAGAACTTCCACAGTGCAGCTGTTGGCGCTCTTTGCAGCCAGGTTTCGTAAGGCAGGGATTGGGTTTCTCTCCTGATAATCGTCTGGCGCGCCACCCAGTCTCTATGGTTCTGCCGCTGGATTCGACACCCCCTGGCGAATGCCTGATATGGTCTATATATTAATCAGTGGTACTCAGCGTAGTTCCAGAAGTGGCGGAGCCATGCTGAATTTTATGAATAACCCCCAGTATTATTTTTCACTTTCTAAGAACTAACCTAAAAGTAAAACTCATGATAACTACTTATCTTCATAATGGTTTCTTCCCAGTGGCATTCCTTTCTAGATGTTTCCTCGCCGTCAGATGACGTCGGCTTGTAATTATGTCCCACCTGTGTTTATTAGCAGGGCCAGGATCCGCCCCTTTGCCGGTAGCGTCTGACCTCAGATTTAATTTATACTTTAGCTGTGTTATGTGACCTACATACATCACCATGTCATTATCCACATCAAACCTCTCCTTGCGCTGCCTGGTCCGTGATCATGGACAGTTCAGACTTTTTGTGTCCTACTTGTGTGCAGTGCTCTGCATTTATTGCACTGTTGTGCAACACTGCTCTGCCACGCTGTGCATTTAATGCTCTGTTTTGTAAAACTAGTGTGCCATGCTCTGTATTTAATGCAATATTTTGCAAAACTATTGCCTTGACCTGCCTTTAATGCACTGTTGTGCAACACTAGGGCCTTAATCTTCAGTGAATGCACTGTTAATGCACCAGTGTGCATTTGTGTGCCACACGCTGTATTTAATGTACTGTTGTGCAACATTAGTGTGCCACACAGTGTATATAATGCACTAAAGCGCAACACTAGTGTGACATGCTCTGCATTTAATGCACTGTTGCACAACATTAGCATGCCACACTGCATTATATGCACTGTTCTTCAACACTAGTGTGTCTCACAGTGTACATAATGCACTATTCTGCAACGCCAGTATGGCATGCTTGTATATAATGCACCGTTGTACAACACCAGTGTGCCATGCTCTTAATTTGATGCATTATTCTGCAACTCGTGTGCCATGCGGCATATAGAATGCACCGTTCTGCAGCAACCGTGTGCTACACTCTGTATTTAATGCACTGTTATGCAACATTGCTTTGCCAGGTGCTATATATATTTAGTGCACATTTCTGCAACACTAGTGTGCCACTCGCTGTTTTTAACACACTTGTCTGCAGTACTGTTGTACCACCCACTATATCAGTGATACTTAAAGTACGGCCTAGGGGCCGCATGCAGCCCTCAAGACCTTTACATGCGGCCCTCTGGCCAGCTCACCTGCTGTTTACTCGACCGGGCACTAACAATAAGAGGATGTTAAATAAACAGAAAAGCATGCATTCAAAAGTTAATGGAAGTTAAAGAAAGGAAGTAACTAGGGGATCCTGTACCGTTTAACTTTAGAAACGCCTTTATTTTTAAAGACATCTTGCAGAAAAAGTGTCAAAGTGTGAAAACGGCTCTCCAAAATTCAAATAGTGTATTTCATTAACATGCAGATCAGTTTCACCTTAGTCCATCAGATTATATCAGTGGATTGAGAGGTCCTTTTTAAAAGTGATAGTTTTCAAACATGAATTCAGAAACATTCCCCCCACCCTGACAACGCCAATAGTGTAATAAGAGGCAAGTGAGTTGTTATATGCACTCTGTGTCCTGGGTTCCTATTATACATGAACAACACTAGTTTATTAAATCAAACGCATGAGAAGGTTTTGTACAGCACACATCCTGAAGCCATGTATTCTGAGGTCCTCATATGTGATAATGAAGAAAAAGAAGGGAAAGTGAAATAAAACACGTGCCTATGATCGTACAATTTGGTTAAGTAGATGAGCCGGGATTAATCCCAAATTCTTGCTTTCACATTGTGATTTCAGACACTAGATGTATACTCTTCCCCTCCCTTACTGCCACCTCATCCCTGCTGGTATCAATGCGGCTCTGGGTCACATCACAGACCAAACTTTGTGGCCCCCGGGGAAATGTTTGCGAGTATCCATGCACTATATGTTGTCCTACGTGGTGATATTAGTGTCACAAGCTGTATTTAACACATGTTCTGCAACCCAAGTTTTGCACACTCTTTATTTACTGTAAAATCCTTTTCTCCAACCCTTACGTGTCACTCGCTGTATTTAAAGACCTAATCTGGTCCACTGATGTCATTCAGTTTGTAAAAGCGTATACTTTGCCACGCGCTCGGCACTGTACCGGTGTGCCACGTGCTATTTTTAAAGACTCATTCTGTAAACCTAGGTACATACCAAGCGTTATGTGTAAAGTCCTATTTTGTTGTTGTTAGCCCTGTATAGCCCTTTACCTACACCTAAATTATTCAGGCATATTTACAGTGCCCTGCGCCTTCCTCGCACTGTAAACTTTACGCTGCGCTGGTAATGACTCCTCTCGGACTAGCTTGCAACCCTTTAACTTAAGGCTAACTGGTCGCTTTTTAATTCAAAAGTAATCTTTTACTTGCCATTGTTCCAGAAACTCATTTGGCAGTAAGTTCCACTTAACAGAAGTGGTTATGAAATCCAGGTATGTCCATCAGCCACCTTTTTTTACTAAATCCACGTGCTTGCTGGAGCCAGTTTTGCCACAAATAGAGTGCTTCAGCCCATGCAGGTTCATATTACTTAGCCTCTGTCCGTCCATGTGTCCACAAACCGTTATTTGGCCACAAGGCCTGCCATTCTGGGCAAATCACTTTAGCTGTATTTTGTAATCCGCAGAGATAGCAGTCAGCACTGTCCTAAGTGCTTGTCTCCGCCCTCCTCCCACTGTCTTCCGGTTTCTGTAATCCTGCTTCAGACAGACTGCGAGGCTATGAACAATCGCTGTAGCGGGCGTCCCGAGCTCTTCTCTACACCCCACAGCACCCCCAGCCCTGGTTTAAGCCAAACTCTTTCAATTCCATCTTGAACTCACCTGCACTTCTATTCCTGATTCCAAGGTTTGTCCACCTGCTTTGTGTCCAAACATGACTCCTTCAATGCCACAACACCTCCCAAAAGAGACTTTCTACAGGGATGGGAGGGTGGGAAAAATAGCAAGCATTGGCATAGCCAATAGGTCTCGCCTTTGGGACCTTATAAGTATTTCATTATGCAGCACAATATCCTTGGTGCAACATCAACTGTTGCATGGCTAAACACTTATAATGTCCCAAAGGCGAGACCTATTGGCTATGCCAATGCTTGTTTATCATACTAACAGTGAATAATATTCTGGTGTAACAGAAAATGAAGCACACTTAGCTGGAACAAGACCTTTGATGGCAGCTGTGGTAGGAAACAATTGTTTTAAATATATGTTTTGTGCGTACTTGCGGGTGAGAGTGTATTTATGTGAGAGAGAGTGTATGTGTGTCTGTATGTGTTAGCATATGTGTGAGTGGGAGTCAGTGACAGGTAGTGAGCTAAATTGTGTCAGACTGAGGCCAAGATTTACTACTCTTTTAGACAAGGCAACGCTGCACCAAAGATGCTGTGCTGCCTTGGGTAAAGTGAGAGAGAAAAAGATGCCATATCTACTAAGATATGGTGCATTTCTCTCTCCCTGTGCCCTGGTGCACTTTTGGTAGCCATGCGCCAACACGCACACCCTTGCGCAATAGTGCAAAGGAATGTGTGCATTATCTGAAGCATACATTTTTGAACTGGAAGGAGTCTCTTGCAGTACAAAACTATGCTTTAAGGCTTTTCCCACTTTGTATGAGTGCTGTAAAATGCAGCAAACATGCAAAATTGGAAAAATGAGGAGAAATGAAAACCTATCTCCTCGCTACACCTGCTTCGAGAAGGCTTAAAATTTTGGCACCAAAAGTTCCTATCTGCCAATGTTTGTAGATAGGGATTTGTATCAAAACCCATGGGTGGTTGCATGGCATCCATACCCAACGCTTGGAATGCCCCTCGACCCAAAACAATGCAGCACATAGACCATCTTTCCTTTGGGATACTTTCCAACGCAAATCCTCATTTGCATTAAATAGTAAATCCCACCTTAGCAGTTTGCACCGGGTGTGGGACGCAAACCCAGTGCAAAGCATTAGTAAACCTGGGTGGGCCAGAGTGTCAGTAAGAATGAGTGAGTAAGATTAATAGTGAATTTGAGTGAGTGAAAATGAATAAGAATAGGTGTAAAGGTTCAAGAGAGAGAAAGAATGAGAATGAGTGCGAGTGAATGTGAGGGTAAGCGAAGGTAAACGAGAATGTGATATGATACTCGCAAGTTTGGCGTTGGCCCAGGCATATTGAAGGGAATTACGGTCTTATGGAAATACCCAGGGCAAGATACTGATGCTGGCAAACATGCAGCAAATCTTAGCATAACAGACTCCAGCAACACAATACCAGCACTGGCAGCGGTAAACTGCTAGTAATGGCATACTAGAGATAATTCATGGCATATAGGGCACTCGTGGAAAAATACTGGCATACTTGAAGAAATTCTTTTTTAAACTCTTTTTTATTGAAGTATTACAGTTATACAGCAAGCATCGAAAATTATCAAGCTCAAGTCAGATAAATCAATTACAAGTCGCTTTCCCCACTCATCATATTCAAATCCCCCCCACCCTTCACTATTCTTCATCATTACATCTGTGAAATTAAATCCCCTCGAGGATCCAGTTCCCGGGACGGAGGGGGAGACACAAATATTTCCCCTGTGGGCGTTCCATTTTCCCCATACCCGGTTCCACTTTTGGGGGCACCCTCTGCTTTTACAGACTGCCTTTTCTGCTATCATGCACCAGTCCATGTCTCGTTCCCGCTCCTCTAGGGTTGGCGACTTCAAAACACCCCACCTCCGTACGATGTTTCGTTTAGCAATTATAAAGCCCATGGTGATCCAGAGTTGCTCCGTAAGGGTCATGTCGGTAGAGTCCCATATATTGAGTATGCATATTTTGGGGGATAGCCGTAGGGTTCCGCCACTGACATCTCTCATACTTGCAATTAATGTGTCCCAGTACACCCTGATAGCCGGGCATTCCCAGAGTGTATGATAAAACATCCTTCTGCACTCTGCATCAACTCTCCTTCCCGTCTTAACCAGAGAAGTACATGAAATGTATGATCAATGAAGTATCTTTAGTTGGAATAGTCTCAGCCGTGATGATATGGCGACTTCACGTGGGGACGATAGCGCGTCGCACCAGTCCTCCTCCTCTAGATTCCTCAAATCCGCCTGCCAGCGCTCTCGAAGGCATTACAGTGGGTCAGGTGAGTTATTAATAATCTTCTGGTAGGTATGTGAAATTGGCCTATGCTCCATGTACTCTGTCAGTAGTCTATCCTTGAGTGGTGAGGCCTCCGGTATTTCCTCACCCACTCAGAGCACTGCCAATCAGAGCATGTTGTATTTGTAAATATCTAAACGCTTCCCCCTCCGGCAATTCATATTCTTGCTGTTGGTCGGCAAATTAGATTATTTTCCCCCACTTTTGATATGCCAATGGTATCCCATTTATCGAATCCCTGATAGCGGCTTAGTTTGCCCAGTTGCTCTGCCTGCCACAGGGGCGTATTTAGCGTCACTTTGTTATTCCACCCCAATTTCTTTGTAACTCTGTACCATAGGGCAACTGTTTGGGCCATTCGGCCGGTGAGCTGCTGCCTGTTCAGATTCGTATATAGGGCTTCCCTGTATCCCCCAGTACCCATCAACCACTTATCCATCCGGCAGGCCGGTTCCTCCTGTGAGCAAGATATCCACTTATTGATAATTGACAGTTGTGCTGCCTAGTAATATGCTTGGATATTAGGCAAAGCTATCTCCCCATCGTACCATCCCCTGACCAGCTTGTGGGGTGCAATGCGGGCGGCTTCCCGTCCCAGAGTAGGGTTCTGACTTCCCCTTCTATCGATTTGAAGTATGCTTCAGGGACTCTGTATGGGGTGTTTTGCAGGGCATACAGAAAGCGGGGCAGCGCCATCATTTTAAATAGCGCTGCGCACCCCAGCAGGGACAGCGGCAGCAATCTCCAGTGTCCAGCCGATTTAGTGGGCCCTGGAGATTATGTTCATAGAAAAGTTCCAGGTTAGCCGTGGCGAATGTCCCTAAGTACCGGAATCCCTCCGTCGCTATAGTTGCTTCACATTCGGCTGACAGGACTGGGGCGGGGCCATGAAGGAGGTATATTACCGATTGGCCCAGTTGATGGTATATCCTGAGTACTTCACAAAATTGGAACAGATCTGGAGGACCATATTAATGGAGGACCTAGGCGACACCACATATAACAGAATGCCATCTGCATATAGAGATATTTTGTCTTCCCATCCAGCCGTCCATCGTAACCCCTCAATGAAAGGATCCCCTCGTATCCAACTCACCAAGGGCTCGTGAATCAGTGCAAATATAATTGGTGAGAGAGGGCAACCCTGTCGTGTCCCTCGGTTTAAGGCGTATGTCTTTGATGTATGTCCGTTCACCACTACTTGCGCGAGTGGCTCTGCATATAACAGTTGGATCCACTCGATAAAGGTTTTCCCCAAACCCATACGCTCCAGGACATCGAACATGTATGGCCATTTGACAGTGTCCAAGGCCATACGAGCGTCTAAGGACAGTATTGCTGCGCTCTCCTGAATAATGTCTTTCCTTCCAAGCACCCCGTTCAATCGCCGCAGGTTGAGGGCTGTATTGCGGCCCAGCATAAATCTGGACTGGTCCGGGTGTACTAATTTGGTCACTATGGGGAGTAGCCGCGTCGCTAATAGTTTTGCCAGAATTTTAATATAGGGCGGTAGGAGGTAAGGTCTTCCGCCAATTTTCCTATCTATGGATCACTACTATGGAGGCCACTCTTTGATCTCTTGGCAATGCACCCACGCATTTGCTCTCGAGATGCATATTGAGCAGGTGGGGTACCACTTTGGTAGCAGTCATTTTAAGGAGCTCTATTGGGAGGCCATTCGGTCCCATAGCCTTTCCTGATTTCATACTATGTATGGGCGTCGCTATTTCCTCAATCGTTAGATCTGCCTCGAGTGATTGTTGGTCCTCCGATGATAAAGTCGGGACAAGTATGTCCACTAATAATTCCCTTGACTCCTCTATTGAAGCAGAGGCCACGAGGGAGTAGAGTTGTTTAAAGTATTCTGCGAAAGCCTCTGCAGATTCCTTCGCCATACCCCATCCTCTCCACATATCGCCATTATCCAGCGATCTGCCCGTTTCCGCCTGTCCAGCCAAGCAAGTAGTTTGCCTGCGAGGTCTCCATGTTCATATATTCTATGTTGCATCGCCCGGTATTTTTCCCTAGCTGCCTCAGTTGTCAAATCTATATATTCCTGACACCTAAGCTCTAGTATGTGGCCAGCTGCATCGTCTTGCGTGTGTGCAGCTGCCTGTTCCCTGGCTAGAATGTATTGCTCCAATGGTGGAGTGAGCTAAAGAATGATGATGGATTAAACCCAGATCAGTTGACTGGGGGTGAGTGTTTGATTGGCTCAAGCGTTCCGTCCATCATCCCCCTTTTGTATCGCTTTGTTCGCCCTAAGTTGGCGGGGGTATGCCCAGACGTGGGTCCCTTGCTCACTTTGCCACTGGATTCAAGCAAGCCTGGCTGATGACGGCTGGAATGCCAGAAACCGGTCCTAGGATGCTTGTTTCCGGTCCAGGGAAGACATGGCTTGGCAGTTCGGGCTGGACTGTTCCCATGAGGCACAGGGTCAGACTGATTTGCATATGGCCATGTCTGAACTGGGGTGGTGGAGTGAGCTAAAGAATGATGATGGATTAAACCCAGATCAGTTGACTGGGGGTGAGTGTTTGATTGGCTCTAGCGTTCCGTCCATCATCCCCCTTTTGTATCGCTTTGTTCGCCCTAAGTTGGCGGGGGTATGCCCAGACGTGGGTCCCTTGCTCACTTTGCCACTGGATTCAAGCAAGCCTGGCTGATGACGGCTGGAATGCCAGAAACCGGTCCTAGGATGCTTATTTCCGGTCCAGGGAAGACATGGCTTGGCAGTTCGGGCTGGACTGTTCCCATGAGGCACAGGGTCAGACTGATTTGCATATGGCCATGTCTGAACTGGGGTGGTGGAGTGAGCTAAAGAATGATGATGGATTAAACCCAGATCAGTTGACTGGGGGTGAGTGTTTGATTGGCTCAAGCGTTCCGTCCATCATCCCCCTTTGTATCGCTTTGTTCGCCCTAAGTTGGCGGGGGTATGCCCAGACGTGGGTCCCTTGCTCACTTTGCCACTGGATTCAAGCAAGCCTGGCTGATGACGGCTGGAATGCCAGAAACCGGTCCTAGGATGCTTGTTTCCGGTCCAGGGAAGACATGGCTTGGCAGTTCGGGCTGGACTGTTCCCATGAGGCACAGGGTCAGACTGATTTGCATATGGCCATGTCTGAACTGGGGTGGTGGAGTGAGCTAAAGAATGATGATGGATTAAACCCAGATCAGTTGACTGGGGGTGAGTGTTTGATTGGCTCAAGCGTTCCGTCCATCATCCCCCTTTTGTATCGCTTTGTTCGCCCTAAGTTGGCGGGGGTATGCCCAGACGTGGGTCCCTTGCTCACTTTGCCACTGGATTCAAGCAAGCCTGGCTGATGACGGCTGGAATGCCAGAAACCGGTCCTAGGATGCTTGTTTCCGGTCCAGGGAAGACATGGCTTGGCAGTTCGGGCTGGACTGTTCCCATGAGGCACAGGGTCAGACTGATTTGCATATGGCCATGTCTGAACTGGGGTGGTGGAGTGAGCTAAAGAATGATGATGGATTAAACCCAGATCAGTTGACTGGGGGTGAGTGTTTGATTGGCTCAAGCGTTCCGTCCATCATCCCCCTTTTGTAACTCTTTGATCTCTTGGCAATGCACCCACGCATTTGCTCTCGAGATGCATATTGAGCAGGTGGGGTACCACTTTGGTAGCAGTCATTTTAAGGAGCTCTATTGGGAGGCCATTCGGTCCCATAGCCTTTCCTGATTTCATACTATGTATGGGCGTCGCTATTTCCTCAATCGTTAGATCTGCCTCGAGTGATTGTTGGTCCTCCGATGATAAAGTCGGGACAAGTATGTCCACTAATAATTCCCTTGACTCCTCTATTGAAGCAGAGGCCACGAGGGAGTAGAGTTGTTTAAAGTATTCTGCGAAAGCCTCTGCAGATTCCTTCGCCATACCCCATCCTCTCCACATATCGCCATTATCCAGCGATCTGCCCGTTTCCGCCTGTCCAGCCAAGCAAGTAGTTTGCCTGCGAGGTCTCCATGTTCATATATTCTATGTTGCATCGCCCGGTATTTTTCCCTAGCTGCCTCAGTTGTCAAATCTATATATTCCTGACACCTAAGCTCTAGTATGTGGCCAGCTGCATCGTCTTGCGTGTGTGCAGCTGCCTGTTCCCTGGCTAGAATGTATTGCTCCAATTCCTCTAGTTTTTTGTACTTCTCTTTCTTATGCCCCACGACAAGGGAGAGGAGAGGGCATGTCCCTTCAGTACCGTCTTGTAAGCCTCCCAGATAATTTGAGGCGATTGGACTGACCCCACATTCTCAATGAAATAGTTATCGGTGGATTTCATGAGGTTGGTTTTTATGTGCGGGATTATGAGGTACCAAGGGTTGATAGAGATTGTTCTGCGGGTTGGGGTGGTTCCCAATACATATTTAGCCCATAGAGGGGCGTGATCCGAAATACCCCTAGCCAGGTGTCTAACATCTGTGAAATGGTGCTTTTTGTCTGCCAGCGTCAAAATTTGATAAATTTGGGATCTGCTATTGTGCGCCCCCGAGTAGAACGTATATTGTTGTGTTTGACCAGGCCCCAGGCGCCCAAGAATTCAGCCATAGTGTTTTTAGCGCACAAGGTGTTCCTAGGCAGGAATCTATCTATTTGGTCGCATAGTGTCATATTTAAATCTCCTCCGATCACTAATTCCCCCTCATGTCCGATAGGGCCACACTATGCAGTGCCGGGGGTACATAGACCGACATAATATTTACACACCTACCCTCCCACGTGTAGGATAGTACCGCAAAGCGGCCCTGTGCATCTATGTGAGAGTGTGCCACTAAAAAAGGGAAAGCTTTTTCGCACGAGTATCCTTGTCCCCCTAGACCCTGTGGTAAAGCCTGAGTGTGTAATTAATTTATAACCCCGCCTGTCGAGTGCCTTACAGGTGTTCCCCTCTAGGTGGGTTTCCTGCAACAAGACGACATCTGGTGCTTGCCGCTTAATGTACTGGAGCACTATCCCCCTCTTGAGTTTGTCACCTAGCCCATTGACGTTCCAGGAGAGCAGTTTGAATGCTGTTTCAGCAGCCCCCCCACCCCCAGTGGTGGTGTCTATCCCTGGTGTATTTTTCATCCCAGGTAGTGGGACTCGCTTGTCAACGGGGCGTACACCTTGTGTGGCTGAGTCGTGACTTTGCTAGAGTTGGTTGTCATGTTCTGTGAACTGTGTTATCCTTGACGCTACGAGGTGTGATTTGGTCTGTCTGAGAATGTGAGCTGCCTGCTGTTATCCCTGAAGAGTGTAATAAGAACTAAATCTAAACCCTATAATCTAATAACACCCTTCCTCCCTGGATGAGGGTTCTTGAACTGCGCGCCACACCAACATTGCAGAGTGCCCGTCGCCCTCCCTTCCCTGTTTCGGGGGAGACATGGACCCTTTTATCCCTCCCTCCCATCCCCATTCACAATAACTAGTCATGATGATGCATACAATTTGTGCGGGTGGTATCGTTTCATATACTCAGCCATTCTTGCTGTGGAGGCACCTCGCCACTTGAAGAAATTCTTGAAATGGACATCAATGGCAAAATACAAGTACTAGCAAGTTGGAGATTATCTTGGCATAAAGGAGGACAAACTGGCATTTGGGAGGGGGGTAACCATGACAAAATACTGGCCCTGACATACTGAGGTAGTGTTTGACTAAAGTGTCACCTATGATAAACTGGGGCACCCATACCACATTTTGGAAAAAATGGGGTCAACTCGTGTGGAACGTCGGGTTTCAATGGCTTGGAACACCATAAAAGGATTCTTGGCACACCATGAAGGATTTCAATATTTAATGAGTGCCCTTTCAATGCTGATTGCATTTTAGCAAATTTATGTGTAAATTGTGCTTTCAAATGCACTATTTCGCCTCCATTCTTTTCAAATTTATCACAAGGGAAGTAAACCCCCTCACAAGAGATTTGGCTTACTTGCTTTGCTCGCTCATTTCAATTAAGGGCAAGTACTATACCCAAGAACTTTGAAAGATCAAGTCGACACTATAGTATAGGTGGTGCCTAAAATTGACTTCTGTCTGTGTTATACTAATCATGCAATTGCACAAGTTACTAACTTGTGTAACGATATATCTGTAAGAGACAGTAGTTAGTGATAGATTCCTTACCTTAGAACATCCCCAGGCGTCAGGCTGGACCCGGAAAGCCCTGCGCAGCAGCACCCTTGCGCGTCGGCAGGCGGCGTCGTGCGGCTCCGCGTCCGTCGCCGGCGCCGCGATCGCCGGGACGACGTCGCGGGCAGCACCCAGACGCCGCCCCTGCGCGCCGACGCCAGTTCTGTACACGACTTTCCGCGCCAGGAACGCAGAGCCATGCAAGAAGCTGACACAGGTGTCTGAAAAATACTAGGGCCCTGAAAGGGATGTCCTTAACCCTAGAAATCAGTTCGCAGAACGGGGAGGATGGGTGGGGCGGTAAGGAATCTATCACTAACTACTGTCTCTTACAGATATATCGTTACACAAGTTAGTAACTTGTGCATCTGAAAGAGACACGTTAGTGATAGATTCCTTACCTTAGAATAGATACCCCAGCAATACCAACCCCGGTGGTGGGTCTGCGAACAAAGATCAGACAAGGAAGTCCTGGAGGACAGAACGGCCAAAGAAGCCGTCCCTCCGGACCTGACTGTCAAGGCAGTAATGCTTAGTAAACGTGTGCAGCGAGGCCCACGTAGCTGCCTGACAGATAACCGGCAGCGGAACACCGCGGCCCAAGGCCGTGGTAGCAGCCGTTGCCCTGGTGGAATGGGCACGCAGCCCAACAGGAGGCTCCTTCTTAGCCAAAGAATAGCAGGTCTTGATGCACAAGGTAACCCAGCGGGAGATGGTCCTCTTGTGCACCGCCCGACCTTTTTGGCGCCCACGTAGCCAACAAAGAGCTGGTCATCCACCCGGAAGTGTTTTGTGCGGTCGATATAGAAGGAGAGCGCACGTTTTGGGTCCAGACGGTGGAGCCTCTCTCCTCTCTGGAAGGATGCGGAGGCGGAAAGAAGGTGGGCAAAGTGATGGTCTGCCCAATGTGGAAAGCAGTAACCACCTTTGGCAAGAAGGACGGACGCGTCCGAAGAACAACCTTGTCTGGATGAACAGACAGAAAGGGAGGTGTGCAAGAAAGAGCCTGGAGCTCACTCACCCGCCGAGCGGAGGTGATGGCCACCAGAAAGGCTGCCTTTAGAGTCAGAAGACGAAGAGGACAGTTATGCAGAGGCTCAAAGGGAGCGCACATTAAAAGGTAAGAACCAAGTTCAAGTCCCACTGAGGCATTACAAACGGAACAGGAGGGAAGAGGTGAGTAATGCCTTTTAAGAACCTGTTAACAACAGGGGACTTGAAAAGGGAGGGCTGATCAGGGAGCCTGAGGAAGGCCGAGATAGCACAAAGATAACCCTTGATGGTACCCAGGGCAGAACCCTGTTGGGCCAGAGAGAGAAGGAACAGAAGGACCTCAGAAAGAGGGGCAGAAAGGGGATCCACAGCCTTTGCTGTGCACCATGCCACAAATTTGTTCCACCTGCAGGCGTATACCACCTTAGTGGAGGGACGCCTGGCTGCCAGAATCACATCACAAACTTCGGGAGGCAAGTCGAAAGGAATCAACTGCCGCCGCTCAATCTCCACGCAAGCAGGTGTAGACTGGACAGGTTCGGGTGGAGGACCGTCCCCTGCTGCTGCGACAGAAGATCCTCCCGAAGAGGCAGACGGATCGGGGGATCTATGCTCATATTGAGTAGCTCGGGATACCAAACTCTTCGAGCCCAGTCCGGAGCCACAAGAATGACTTGGGCCCGGTCGTGCCGAATCTTCTTCAACACTCTGGGTAGAAGTGGTATAGGCGGAAAGGCGTACAACAGACCGCAACTCCACTCGCGACGAAAAGCGTCGCCGAGCGAGTGCCGCCTTGGAAATTCCAACGCGCAGAACTGATGACATTGCGCGTTCTCTTCGGTGGCGAATAGATCTAACCAAGGCTCTCCCCACTGTAGAAAGAGTCCTTGCGCCACTTCCGAGTGAAGACGCCATTCGTGATCCATCATGCACCTGCGGCTGAGTTCGTCCGCCCTGGCGTTCAGAGAACCTGCCAGGTGTTGAACCATCAGGAACATGCCCTGATGTTCCAGCCATGTCCAGAGGCGCAGAGCCTCCTGACAAAGGGTCCAAGACCCCACCCCGCCCTGTTTGTTGCAGTACCACATGGCGGTGGTGTTGTCTGTGAACACCTGCACTACCTTCCCTTTGACAGAGGGAAGGAATGCCTTGAGTGCAAGCCGGATCGCCCGGAGCTCCAGAAGGTTGATATGGAGCCGGGACTCCGCCGGAGACCAGAGGCCTCTGATCTCCGCCTCTCCCAAGTGACCGCCCCATCCCAGAAGGGACGCGTCCGTCACAACTGTATGCTCTGGCTGGGGAAGGGAGAGGGATCTGCCCATGACCCATTGCCGGTTCGAGAGCCACCACTGCAACTGTTTTGCAGTCCCCTCCGAGATCTGGACGTGATCGGACAGGTTGCCCTGGTGCTGCGCCCACTGGAACTTCAGGTCCCACTGCAGAGCCCGCATATGCCATCTGGCATGATTGACCAGCAGGATGCAGGAGGCCATGAGGCCCAGCAGCCTCAGGGTCATCCTTACCGAAACCCAGGATAAAGGCCGAAAGATCGGAATCATAGCCTGAATATCCCGGACTCGCCGTTCGGGAGGATAGGCCCGAAACTGCGTCGTGTCCAGAACTGCTCCGATGAAAAGGAGCTGTGGAGAAGGAATCAGATGCGACTTCGGCACATTGATGGAGAACCCCAGCGAGTGCAGGAGTTCGGCCGTAGTCTGGAGGTGGGAGACGACTGCCTGGGACGAGCCCGCCTTCAGCAGCCAGTCGTCGAGGTAGGGGAAGACTGAAACCCCTGCCCGGCGCAGATGAGCCGCGACCACCGCCATCACTTTCGTGAACACCCGAGGGGCACTTGTAAGGCCAAAGGGGAGCACGGTGAACTGAAAAATGCTCGTGGCCTACCGTGAACCGAAGGTAACGCCGGTGGGCGGGCAGGACGGGGATGTGGAAATATGCGTCCTGCAAGTCCAACGCTACCAACCAGTCTCCAGGGTCGAGGGCAGTCAAGACCTGAGCTAGGGTGAGCATCTTGAACTTCTCCTTCCGGAGGAAGCGATTGACGTTCCGGAGGTCCAAGATAGGACGCATGTCCTCCTTGTCCTTTTGGGCACCAGAAAGTAGTGGGAGTAGCAACCACGCCCTACTTCTGGGGTCGGAACATGCTCGATGGCCCTCTTGGTCAAGAGGGCCGTGACTTCCTTCTGTAGAAGCACCAAGTGATCCCCTGACATGCGGTGGAGTTGAGGTGGCATGGCTGGGGGGTGGTCGCGAAGGGGAGGGAGTAGCCCCTTCGGACAATGTCCAAGACCCACCTGTCCGAGGTGATGGTGCGCCAGTGGGGAAGGTGATGGCGGACCCTGCCCCCTACTGGCGTGCCGTGCACCTGAAAGGAGGGACTAGGAGGGCTTGGAGGCCGCGGACGGGTTGGAGGTGGTGGCCTGACCCGCACGCTGGTTGCCCGATCCGCCACGGCGGAATCCACGTCCTCGGCCACGCGAAGACGCCTGCTGCGCGGGCCGGTGGCTTGGCTGCTGACGTGAAGGGCGCCCCTACCGTGGCCACGATAGGGGCGAAAAGCAGAAGGCAGCGGAGGGCGTGTAGCAGAAAGGCCCAGGGACTTGGCAGTAGCCCGTGAGTCCTTAAAGCGCTCCAACGCATGGTCTGCTTTGGACCCAAAAAGACCGACTCCATCAAAGGGCATGTCCATGAGAGTATTCTGGACATCCCCTGAAAAACCAGTGGTTCTCAGCCAGGCGTGGCGGCGGAGCGCCACCGTCGTTGCAATCGACCTGCCCAGCGAGTCGGCGGTGTCAAGGCCACAACGGATAGTGTATTTGGCCGCATCCCTTCCTTCCGCAATGGCGCGGGAAAGCAGTGCCTGGACCTCCTCAGGGCACTGGGGCAAAACATCCGCCACCGAATCCCACAGAGAGTGGGTATAGCGGCCCAAAAGACAAGCGGTGTTAACGGACCGCAAGCCAGCACTGGAGGAAGAAAAACCTTTCTTCCCAAACTGATCCAGGCGTTTGGATTCCCTATCCGGAGGAGCGGTAGGGAAGGCGGTTTGGGAAGCGGAGGCTTGGACAACCAAGCTCTCAGGAGTGGGGTGGACAGAAAGAAACAGGGGGTCGCCCGGAGCGGGGCGATGGCGTCGTGACACGTTCCGATCCACAGGAGCCCCTGTGTTGGGCTTGGACCAGGCGCCCAAAAGAACGTCTGTGAGGGCGTCGTTAAACGGCAGCACAGTCTCCGCAGAGGAGGCTGCCGGCTGAAGCACCTCTGTCAAGATGTTAGGCTTGACCGTCAAAGTAGGGAGCTGGAGACGTAAGGCCCCAGCAGCCCTACGCAACACCGTACCAAAATTGGCCCCCTCCTCCGTAGCCACGGGAGGAGACAGCATGCCAGTGTCAGGAGAAGTATCCAGACCACTGGCCTCCCTAGACTCTCTGTCCAGTCCTCATCATACTGACAGTTGCGAGTCAGAGGGTCATCAGACCCCTCCCAGTCCTCCTGGTCCTCCTCTGGTTCAAAATAAGGAGGAGGAGGGACAATTGGGACCCAAGGGCCCCTCGGCGCCGGAGCCGGCGTCGAGCGACGTCGCTCCGGGTCCATGTCCGGAGCCGGAAGGAACTGGGGACGACGCCGCCCGGAGCCCAGGGCGGCGTCGAGAACGGCACCGGAGACATCGGCGCCGGCGGAGGTGTCGTGAGGTCGACCGGCGTCGATGGGGGTTGTGGAGCCGGGATCGAGGCCGGGGCCGAAGCCGGGATCGAGGCTGGAGTCCCGGGCGACGCCGGGGCCGGAGCCGCCGGCGACGCCGGAGCAACCCCATCAGGGCCCGCGGGGCCCGAAGGCGCACCGGAGGGGCCTGAAGGCCCGAAGAGGCGGGCCATGGCCGACAGGAACTCCTGTACCTTGGCCGGATCCGCCCCGAACCCGGGAAGGGCGGGTATGACGGGGGCGACTCCACAGGCAAGTCCGGGGCCGCGGGGGCGGGGACGGTGCCGGGAGGGGCCTCAGCCGAGTCGCGAGACCGGGCGAGGCGAAGTCCGAGAGCGACGATGCTTCTGGACTTCTTGTGCTTAGACTCACCGGACGAAGAAGACTTCGACGCCGACGACCGGTGTGCACTCCGCGAGCGACCCCTGGACCTCTCACGCGACCGGGGCCTCCGTGGAGCCGAATGCCGGGCCTCGAGGAGCTTTCGAGACCGCTCTCGCAAAGCTTTCGGGTTGAGGGCCTGGCATTCGGGACAAGACTCGGTGTCGTGGCCTCGGCCGAGGCAGAAGAGACACTCCCAATGCGGGTCGGTGACGGACATCATCCGCGCACAGGCGCCGCATCGCTTGAAGCCGGGCATCCCTACGACACCTTAAAGATGGAAAAAACAGTGAAAAATCACCAAAAAGTATGGTCAAAAATTGACCAGGGCACTGCTCTTCCCGGATCTGCGCTTGCTGGCGCGGAAAAAGAAGAACTGGCATCGGCGCGCAGGGGCGGCGTCTGGGTGCTGCCCGCGACGTCGTCCCGGCGATCGCGGCGCCGGCGACGGACGCGGAGCCGCACGACGCCGCCTGCCGACGCGCAAGGGTGCTGCTGCGCAGGGCTTTCCGGGTCCAGCCTGACGCCTGGGGATGTTCTAAGGTAAGGAATCTATCACTAACGTGTCTCTTTCAGATATTATGGAACTTCGGCGATGTCAATTGTTGCGATGTTAGGGTCATGTGGCATGCCTTCCTGGAAAAAAAAGTGGGGTAAAGAGTGATATGATGTTACTTCCTGTGATGTTGTGTCACTTCCGCAACCTCCTAGCATTCTAGTTAATAAACACACATGATGAAATCCTAATGTCAAACACAGTATCCAAGGTGTTTAGATTGTTTAAACCCAATGTATGTTACAGAGAAAGAGGCGTTGTTGTTAGTGCTTCATGTGATCGTTATTTGTTAAATTACATATTGGCCCAAATATACTACCCTGGTAAATCAAGCTAAATGAGCAATATCATCATGCAGATGGCCCTGGATTTCCATACAATTTCATCTGCACAATATTCTCTAATTAGACACACAACTCATGATTTACAATATTCTAAATGACAAGCAGCTTAATGAGACAACACATGATAATGAGAGCCGAGTGCGCCGATATATGGATGCGGAATAGAAATATACTTTCAGGAGATAACATTATGGCCAGCACATTTCGCACGATCTGTCTAGGGGATGTATCACATTAAAATGCTTGAGACATAGTGTATCTTTTGAAATGATTCAAAGTAGACACACTGGTTTTTTTTTGTGCCTAATATGTCCTCGTGGCTGTTTTCATTCCATTCCATTAACCTTGCCTATTTGCTATTTTCATTGATCCCAATTCTACTCTAGTACGTGCTTGCTTGTTAATGTATACAAGGTACAGGCACATTACTATAATATGGGTTGTGTCCTCATCATCCTTGCAAATGTGCTGAAACAAATGTCAGAAGCAAAATTAGGACTGCTGGATCATTTTTTATCTTGAAACAAAAGGTCTTGAAACGAAATGTCTTTCCCTTCACTGGATAATTTCTTTCCACAACCAGGAACAAATGGTTATTATTAACCGCAATTTAATTCTGCACGGTAGGCTTCATTTTCTTTTCTACCATACAAGGATTCAACAGTGACACATAGCTTCTTTATTTTGCACAATGAGAAGCCTCGATGTTTTGTTTACTATTTAAATAAAAGACATTATGAATTTACTCTGTACCAGAAGGCATATTTTCATTACCGAGACTAGCAACATAACCTACCATGGTACAGTGATATTTATCCACAGTTAAATGATCAACTGTAAGTAACGGAAGAAATACATAAAACAGCTAAACATAGCATTTGGACTTTATTTCAGTGTTGGTAAAAATGCTTTCACAGTGACAGTGAAGCTTTTAGAACATTGATGAGCACACCAGAAAAGCTCCCCCTTGCAGGTCAAGCCTTGATGCAAGCATCTACCAATGAATCCTCCCCAGTGAAAATAAACATTTAAAGTGCAGAACAAACTGCCCTTTATTTATTTTTTAAATACCTTTATTTCGGTTTATTGAACCATAAACGTGCACAATACATATATCAAAGTACACAAAGCAAAATAAGCTGTTTGAGATAGAAATCAGAACAATTCTGCTGAATAAAATTGATTCAAAACATATTGCATCTTTATCGCTAAAGTGTTGGCCTAACAAAAAGACCAGAACAACAAAAACTTCAAAAGAAAGCCATAGGAATGGACTTAAAAAGGGTCCATTATGTCATCTGGGGAGTCTAAGGCTAGATGCAACAAAAAAAAAAGTTCCTTGAGTTAGAATATGCTAATTGGTAATATGCACAGCGCAATTGATATCAATTAAGACAAGGCAAAAAAAAAAAAGGTAGCAACAAATCTTATAAAAAGGGCAATGATCACAGCTAGAGGACAGAATCTCAATATTTCCTAGGAGTTTTGCATAGCACTTGTTATGTAGTTTAATATAGTGTAGATAATGTCAAGGCTTCCCAAATTGTGAAAATATTGAAATGGCAGCTCATGAGACCGGATTTCAAATAATCTATAAATATAATGCTTATTTCGGATAACAAATCCATAAGACGTACGATAAAATATAGCAGCTGGCTCATATGACAGTAAAAACAAAATGCACATTCCAACGTTTAAAATCGGTCAATTATTTCAGTATTTAGCACAGTCACACCGTGAAATCAGTAGGACAACAAATTTCTTGATGAGTTCGATTATTTTCAATTGATTTTCTAAGCAGTCCCTTATCCTATATTTAAGATTTTCACATAATAAGGAGAAACACAACTCGGAAATACATAATACTGCTTCCTAAGACTCTGGCAGGGGCATAGTTGTTTCTCCAAGTCGCTTTCAAATAAGCCAAGCAGCCTGCATGAATTTAGACATGCCAATCACAATCACTTCTCTGGCGTCAGACTTCAGGATCCTAAGAGCTATTTCTAGTGCTCCAAGGCCTAATAGTCGGCACAGTGGGATGATCCATTTCTTGTGTGGTGCTTGGTAAGCAGCAGAAAAGAACAAAAAGTGTGAAATTGACTCAGGAGCATTGTTACATACTGGGCAAGATTTGGTAAGTCTTTTTGAGTTTTCCCATCTATAGGTGAACTGTGCTAATGGGAGCGTCCCATACCTAAATTTCAGGTAAAGCTGCTTTGGGAGAGGCTTCATATGATGGCATGATCTTGTGATCAAGAAACTGGTCTGTCAGACTACCTGACTTGCAATTTTTGATCTTTTCATCCCAGAGGTAATACCTACACCAGTCCTTAATCAGTTGTCATGGGAACAGGGAAGCCTCTTCTGGGTTGACGCAGAGAGTTTCAAGGGCTAAGGCGTAAAACTTTTTTTTTTTTTTAATGAGTATGACAACCAAGAGATTCTTAGGTGGTTCGTTGTTTTTAGAAGCTCCCTCATTGGCTGCCTATCAGATTGTAGTTTGGCAGTTGACCAGAGCCTGTGCCAAAAAACTAAGGTTCTCATTTGGCTTGAAGAAGAGATTAGATTCAAGCCCATGTACTGAGTAGGGGTGCTCTGTGGGAGGTTAGTGAGATACCTTAGGAATCTGTTTTCTACTACACTCAACTCATTGGTGCTTCTGTGGCCCCGCTAGTTCAGTCTCATATAGAGCTGCTCTGTTTGCCTTTACTTTGTAGAGTTCTAGGGCTGGCAGTAAATGGTTAGAGTACTTTGGCCATCTTAAGAATTACCCCCGTCTCCTGCTGCAACTTGAGCACACTTCTTTTTACCTCAGCCTTCTAGCTAAAGTTACTGGACAGTGTCACCCCCCCAGTAAACAACGTTTTTTACTATTTCAAGCGAGGTATTACAAGCCTGCAAGCTAATTTGGATAGACCTATAGGGATTGAGCACCATACATTTTGTTTCGCCGACGTTCAGCTCTAACCGATAGTCTGCACAAAATGACAAAAAATGATCTAAAATTGCTTAAAGGCCCCCAGATGGTTTCAAGATGAGAAGGGTGTCATCCGCAAATAGCAGCGTGGGTATTTTCATACGGCCAATTTTGGAAGCATCATTGTTTTGGAAGGGCTTCAGCCAGATCATTTATAAATAGAGAGAAGAGGGTTGGGGCTAAAAAAGCAGCCCTGCCGCACTTCCCTCTCTATCCTAAACAAATTGGACTGCTCCCCATTTTTCCTGTATCTGACACCTGCATGGTTGTTTTCATGGAGCCTAATAAGAATGTTTAAGATGTTTGCTGATACTTCTGTGCTTCCCAGGACTTCCCACAGCTTGCTTCAGGGAACCATATCAAAAGCAGATTTTAAATATACGAAGGCAACATAGAGGTGGCCTTTCTCCAGTACCACTGTCTTCCAATATATTATGCTAAACCTCAGGATCTGATCCAATGTACTGGTTTTTGGTCTAAATCCAACTAGTAAATCCAAGAATATGTTGTTGGTTTGGACAAAGCCAATCAATTTACCTAGCACTTGCCTGCAAAAGATCTTCTGTAGCCCATCAACTAAACTTATTGGTCTATAGTTTCCTGGTTCATCAGTTGTCCTTTTTTTTACATTGGGAAGATCTGTGCTCCACGCCAAGACCTGGGTATTGGACATCCTGCTAAGATAGCCCTTATTAAAATGTTTAGGAAGACTGCCCAAATGTCTGGCTCTGAAGCGTATAGGTTGGCTGGGACGCAGTCTTGGCCTGGGGCCTTATTGATTTAAGTGCTCTAAGTGAGTCTAATCTAGATAGTTCAAGGCTGTTTGCTAGGTTTAAAGGATTAATACAGCCAGGGCCTGTAAGCCCTCTATTTCCTTCCACGACATTAGGTAGGGAGTACCATTTCCCTAAGTGGTCTACCCACCTATGCAGCTGTACATGGAAAGCAACTGGGCTTGCTGAACAGCTGCTATGATGCTCCAAAATGCCTTAGAATCTCCTGATTTCGCTGCTTGCATCAGATCTGTGCAAACCCTCTTCTCCCAGCAAGCTTTGGCTTGCTTTATCGCCTCTTTATAGTTTCTGCAGGCCACAGAGATATCACTCTGGTCTTTCGATTTAAGAAGATCCAAGAGTAGTGATTTTGGTGATCTACATTGTGCATTATACCATGGGTGTGACTTATGTCTACCCTTCATTTCTCTCTTTGGTTCTTTGGAGAGGATGCCCCTCATGTTGTCAATGAAGTCCTCATGAATATTCATTATTAGGTTAGGGATTGAGCCTTCATCCAATAGATGGCTAATTTTTACCAGGGCAACACTCGCATTTGAGTATACTTAAGAGGTCCGAGTGTGCCTCCACGTACTCCTACTTTTAGCTTTTTTGTTATTTGATAGAACTATGTTGCCCAGGAGGCTGGGCTTGGTTATCTCTGAGCTAGGGATAATCAAACCAATCATGTCTAAGGCCAGAGCATTATGATCGCTATCCCCTCTTTCAATGGCCCTCATGTCTTTCACAGATGACCAGATATACAAGGATAGGAGTATATAATCTATTCTGCTGGTGCAGTTAAACCTTTCAAACGTGGGGGCACTTTCTTGATCCGATACAGATCTACCATTGCAGGCTCTTAGTCCTTCCCTTAATGAGATACCCAATAATTGGGGTGCAAGGGTCGAGCTCATAGTTGCCTGGGGAATGTAACTGACGCGCATCCGCTTTGTATGCGCTCTCGTTTCTCCTTATGGCTGTATTTTTCCTAATATTCCTTCAGCCCGGAGATACCATTTCCTTTCCAGGTGTTTCCCTCGGTCCCCTGTCATTCTCTGTGGACCTCCACTTTGGAACTTCACACCTCAATAAGATGGCTGTCAAGCTCTAATTCCCACCAGTACGCGTTTGGAGCCCCTCGTCTGTTTCTATGCCTGCTCAGTGCCCCATAGACTCTTTCTACCTTCACTCCCGGCTAAGCGGAGCACCAACCCTCCCAAACGCGATATACTTTGCCTTCCCCCCCCCCCGAGTCTCACTACCAGCCCCGGTTGCAGGAACCGGCGATGAGGATTCCACTTCAAGGTAGGTGGCATCCTCTTTACCGATAGAGTCTCTCTCTTGGAGGTATTTTCGACAAGACTGCTAAGATTCTTTTTCCTATGGCAGGTCCGGCCGATGACACTAACCGCATCAGTCCGGGTGTTTCCATGCAAGGCTGTGCATTTCCCATGTCCATTAGTGAGGGGCTAGCTCCTTTCCTATTTAACCATAGTCAATTTCCATGAGGTTCTCTCACGGCGGACTGCCAAGTTTCATTACCTCCAGGCAGATCCGAAAATTGACATTGTTTTCTTGCTATTGTTACAGCCTGCGAGTCTTGACGTTAGGCTGTGTACTCCCTGGGTTGAGTGGCGAGGTCCCTAGATAGATTGCCTGTCCGGCTGACAAATCCGACCTTAGCCCGGTCAAGTTGGTTTGACTACCTTACCCTGCCCCCGGGAACATGTTTTATTCCCACCAGGTTCTTAGAAACCGCTTCTTCCTTTTTGGACAGACAGCTCTCTGTCCTTTTCAACCAGCTCCATTCAACCACCATTTAGGACACTTCTATCCCATATTTGGGCGGAGATTTTCCTTTTTTTTTGTTCTTTATCGCTATAACATGGGTGTCTTACTTTCCTCTGGGGACATCCCTACAGATGCCTAGCCCCTTGTCATCCTGCATCTTCTGTGATGTGTGTGTGATCCCTGTTAATTTTAGTTCCCTTTTTTGGTTACCACTCAGGATAGCCCGAGTTTGAGGTCATTTCATTTAATGTTAACCCTAGGTATTTCCATCCTATACACAGGTATTTACACACGGTCCGTCTGGACAGTTATCAATGCACTCTGATACTGCAGTCTTTCATGCCTAACTACATAGATCTGTTTTTGTAGTTATACGCACATCGGAGATCAGCTTTTCACCCCTAACATTTTAAGTCAACTGTGTGATATGTGTTTGTATGACTGTACATTACAGTCAACTCCCACCTTCCTCCCTTCCTCTTTGCTCCCTTTTTTATATAGGTTTTGGACGCCACCTCGAGTGCGTGCGCAGAGGGCGAGTTGCCACTAGCGTCCCTGACAAGACGGGTAAGCACTTGAAGACAATTCTCTTCACTATTTTTGTAGCCACATGCAAGCTTTATAATGCAACATATTTTTGTGGCACGATTATTAAGGAGTGCATGTGGAAGCGTGTATTAAATCTCTGTTTGTAATACCGGTCTCTTTATAGGGACGACGCTGACCAGCAATATTTTCCAATTGATGCATCAACCCATTAGTTGGCTGTATCCGTTTTCCACCATCCAGATTTGGTATGGTGTTAAGATTCACACCGTAGAGGTGACGTGGCTTTCTTCAGGACCAGGTGAAAATGTGTCCTGAAGAAAGCCACGTCACCTCTACGGAGGGCATTGAGGCTGAAACATGTTGACCAATTGACCACTTCGAGACCATGCTAGGTAAAATTTTCCTGCCATGGCCCACACACATCTTTTAATCCTGACCCCTGGGTGTTTCATTAAAGCACAAGTTACTAACTTGTGTAACGATATATCTGTAAGAGACAGTAGTTAGTGACAGATTCCTTACCTTAGAATATCCCCAGGCGTCAGGCTGGATCCGGAAAGTTTTTGCGTAGCAGTACCCTTGCGCGTCGGTAGGCGGCGTCGTGCGGCTCCGCGTCCGGCGTCGGGACCGCCGGGATGACGTCGCGGGCAGTACTTAGACGCCGCCTCTGCGCGCTGACGTCAGTTCTGTACACGACTTTCCGCGCCAGGAACGCAGAGCCATGCAAGAAGCTGACATAGGTGTCTGAAAAAGACTAGGGCCCTGAAAGGGATGTCCTTAACCCTAGAAATCAGTTCGCAGAACGGGGAGGATGGGTGGGGCGGTAAGGAATCGGTCACTAACTACTGTCTCTTACAGATATATCGTTACACAAGTTAGTAACTTGTGCATCTGAAAGAGACACGTTAGTGACAGATTCCTTACCTTAGAATAGATACCCCAGCAATACCAACCCCGGTGGTGGGTCTGCGAACAAAGATCAGACGAGGAAGTCCCGGAGAACAGAACGGCCAAAGAAGCCGTCTCTCCGGACTTGGCTGTCAAGGCAGTAATGTTTGGTAAATGTGTGCAGCGAGGCCCACGTAGCTGCCTGACACATATCCTGTAACGGAACCCCGCGGCCTAAAGCCGTGGTAGCCGCCGTTGCCCTGGTGGAATGGGCACGCAGCCAACAGGAGGCTCCTTCTTAGCCAAAGAATAGCAGGCTTTGATACACATAGTGACCCAGCGGGAGATGGTCCTTTTGTGTACCGCCCGACCTTTTTTGGCGCCCACGTAGCCAACAAAGAGCTGGTCATCCACCCAGAACTGGTGTGTGCGGTTGATGTAAAAAGAAAGCGCACGTTTTGGGTCCAGACGGTGGAGCCTCTCTTCCTCTCTGGAAGGATGCGGAGGCGGAAAGAAGGTGGGCAAAGTGATGGTCTGCCCAATATGGAAGGCAGTAACCACCTTTGGCAAGAAGGACGGACGCGTCTAAGAACAACCTTGTCCGGATGAACAGACAGAAAGGGAGGTTTGCATGAAAGAGCCTGGAGCTCACTCACCCGCCGAGCAGAGGTGATGGCCACCAGGAATGCTGTCTTCAGAGTAAGAAGACGAAGAGGAAAATTATGTAGAGGCTCAAATGGAGCGCACATTAAGAAGGTAAGAACCAAGTTCAAGTCCCACTGAGGCATTACAAACGGAACAGGAGGAAAGAGGTGTGTAATGCCTTTAAGAAACCTGTTAACCACAGGGGACTTGAAAAGGGAGGGCTGATCAGGCAGCCTGAGGAAGGCCGATATCGCACAAAGATAGCCCTTGATGGTACCCAGGGCAGAACCCTGTTGGGCCAGAGAAAGAAGGAACAGAAGAACCTCAGAAAGAGGGGCAGAAAGGGGATTCACAGCCTTTGCTGTGCACCATGCCACAAACTTGTTCCACCTGCAGGCGTATACCACCTTAGTGGAGGGACGCCTGGCTGCCAGAATCACATCACAAACTTCGGGAGGCAAGTCGAAAGGAATCAACTGCCGCCGCTCAATCTCCACGCAAGCAGGTGTAGACTGGACAGGTTCGGGTGGAGGACCGTCCCCTGCTGCTGCGACAGAAGATCCTCCCGAAGAGGCAGACGGATCGGGGATCGACGCTCATACTGAGTAGCTCGGGATACCAAACTCTTCGAGCCCAGTCCGGAGCCACAAGAATGACTTGGGCCCGGTCGCGCCGAATCTTCTTCAACACTCTGGGTAGAAGTGGTATAGGCGGAAAGGCGTACAACAGACTGCAACTCCACTCGCGACAAAAAGCGTCGCTGAGCGAGTGCCGCCTTGGAAATTCCAACGCGCAGAACTGCTGACATTGCGCGTTCTCTTTGGTGGCGAACAGATCTAACCAAGGCTCTCCCACTGCTGAAAGAGACCTTGCGCCACCTTCGAGTGAAGACGCCATTCGTGATCCATCATGCACCTGCGGCTGAGTTCGTCCGCCCTGGCGTTTAGGGAACCTGCCAGGTGTTGAACCATCAGGAATATGCCCTGATGTTCCAGCCATGTCCAGAGGCGCAGAGCCTCCTGACAGAGGGTCCACGACCCCACCCCGCCCTGTTTGTTGCAATACCACATGGCGGTGGTGTTGTCTGTGAACACCTGCACTACCGTCCCTTTGACAGAGGGAAGGAATGCCTTGAGTGCAAGTCGGATCGCCCGGAGCTCCAGAAGGTTGATATGGAGCCGGGACTCCGCCGGAGACCAGAGGCCTCTGATCTCCGCCTCTCCCATGTGACCGCCCCATCCCAGAAGGGACGCGTCCGTCACAACTGTGTGCTCTGGCTGGGGAAGGGAGAGGGATCTGCCCATGACCCATTGCCGGATCGAGAGCCACCACTGCAACTGTTTTGCAGTCCCCTCCGAGATCTGGACGTGATCTGACAGGTTGTCCTGGTGATGCGCCCACTGGAACTTCAGGTCCCACTGCAGAGCCCGCATATGCCATCTGGCATGATCGACCAGCAGGATGCAGGAGGCCATGAGGCCCAGCAGCCTCAGGGTCATCCGTACCGAAACCCAGGATAAAGGCCGAAAGATCAGAATCATAGCCTGAATATCCCGGACTCGCCGTTCGGGAGGATAAACCCGAAACTGCGTCGTGTCCAGAACTGCTCCGATGAAAAGGAGCTGTGGAGAAGGAATCAGGTGCGACTTCGGCACGTTGATGGAGAACCCCGGCGAGTGCAGGAGTTCGGCCGTTGTCTGGAGGTGGGAGACGACTGCCTGGGACTAGCCCGGCTTAAGCAGCCATTCGTCGAGGCAGGGGGAGACCTGAACCCCTGCCCGGCGCAGATGGGCTGCGACCACCGCCATCACTTTCGTGAACACCCGAGGGGCGCTGGTAAGGCCAAAAGGGAGCACGGTGAACTGAAAATGCTCGAGGCCTACCGTGAACCGCAGGTAACGCCGGAGGGCCGGCAGGACGGGGATGTGGAAATATGCGTCCTGCAAGTCCAACGCTACCATCCAGTCTCCAGGGTCGAGAGCAGTCAAGACCTGAGCTAGGGTGAGCATCTTGAACTTCTCCTTCCGGAGGAAGCGATTGACGTTCCGGAGGTCCAAGATAGGACGCATATCCTCCTTGTCCTTTTTGGGCACCAGAAAGTAGTGGGAGTAGCAACCACGTCCTACTTCTGGGGTCGGAACACGCTCGATGGCCCTCTTGGCCAAGAGGGCCGCAACTTCCTTTTGAAGAAGCACCAAGTGATCCCCTGACATGCGGTGGAATTGAGGTGGCATGGCTGGGGGATGGTCACGAAGGGAAGGGAGTAGCCCTTCGGACAATGTCCAAGACCCACCTGTCCGAGGTGATGGCACGCCAGTGGTGAAGGTGATGGCGGACCCTGCCCCCTACTGGCGTGCTGTGCACCTGAAAGGAAGGACTAGGAGGGCTTGGAGGCCGCGGACGGGGCGGGGTGTGTGGCCTGACCCGCACGCTGGTTGCCTGACCCGCCACGGCGGGAGCCACGTCCTCGGCCACGCGAAGATACTTGCTGCGCGGGCCGGTGGCCGGGCAGCGGACGTGACTGGGCGCCCCTTCCGTGTCCACGAAAGGGGCGAAAAGCAGAGGGCTGTGGAGGGCGTACAGCAGAAAGGCCCAGGGACTTACCCGTAGCCCGCGAGTCCTTAAAACGCTCCAGCGCATGGTCTGCCTTGTTCCCAAAAAGACCGACCCCATCAAAGGGCATGTCCATAAGAGTGTTTTGGACATCACCCGAGAAACCAGTGGTTCTCAGCCAGGCGTGACGGCGCAGCGCCACTGTCGTCGCAAGCGATCTGCCCAGCGAGTCGGCGGTATCAAGGCCACATCTAATGGTGTACTTTGCCGCATCTCTACCCTCAGCGATGACGCGGGTAAGCAGTGTCTGGACCTCCTCAGAACACTGGGGCAGAACTTGCGCCACCGAGTCCCACAAGGAGTGGGAATATCGCCCAAGAGGCAAGTGGTATTGACGGACCGCAAGCCAGCACTGGAGGAAGAAAAGACCTTCTTCCCAAATTGATCCAGGCGTTTGGATTCCCTATCCGGGGGAGCGGTAGGGAAGGCGCTTTGGGAAGCAGAGGCTTGGACCACCAAGCTCTCAGGGGTGGGGTGTTGGGTGAGGAACAGGGGGTCGCCCGGAGCAGGGCGATGGCGTCGGGCCACATTCCTATCCACAGGAGCCCCTGTGGTGGGCTGGGACCAGGTGCCCAAAAGAACGTCGGAAAGCGCCTCGTTAAACGGCAGCAGTGGCTCCGAGGAGGTAGCCGCCGGCTGAAGCACTTCCGTCAGGATGTTAGTCCTGACAGCCACTGTAGGCAACTGGAGGTGTAAGGCCCCAGCTGCTCTACGCAACACCGTTGCAAAGTTAGCTCCCTCCTCCGTTGCCACGGAAGGAGGAGACAGCATGCCAGGGTCAGGGGAGGTGTCCAAACCACTGGCATCCCCAAGCTCCTCAGCCCAGTCCTGATCAAACTCACACTGCTGTGTGAGAGGGTCATCAGACCCCTCCCAGTCCTCTATGTCCTCCAATTCAGGTTCAAAATATGGAGGAGGGACATGCGGGAGCCAAGGTCCCATCGGAGTCGGAGCCGGCGTCGAGCGACGCCGGTCCGGCGCCACGTCCGGATCCGGAGAGAACCGGGGAACGACGTCGCCCGGAGCCCCGGGCGGCGTCGTGAACGGCACCGGAGAGATCGGCGCCGGTGGAGGTGTCGTCAGGTCAACCGGCGTCGATCGGGGTTGTGGCAGCACCGGAGCCAGGGCCGGAACCGGGGCTGGTGTTGCTGGCGGCGCCGGGACCGGAGTCGCCGTAGGAACCCCACTAGGGCCCGAAGGCGCACCGGGGGGACCTTGAGGCCCGAAGAGGCGGGCCATGGCCGACAGGAACTCCTGTATCTCGCCCAGAGTCGCCCCCGAACCCGGGAAGGACGGGTAATGCGGGGGCGGCTCCATAGGCACTCCCGGCGCCGCGGGGACGGTGCCGACAGGACCCTCAGCCGAGTCGCGAGGCCGGCGAGGTGAAGTCGTCGAGCGATGACGCTTCTTAGACTTCTTATGCTTCGACTTACCGGAGGAGTGCGAAGACTTGGATCCCGACGACCGATGAGGACTCCGCGACCGGCCCCTCGACCTCTCTCGTGACCGGGGCTTGGCGTGGCGCGGAGTCGACTGCCGGACCTCGAGGAGCTTTCGAGACCGCTCTCGCAAAGCCTTCGGGTGCAAGGCCCGGCAGTCGAGGCACGACTTCGTGTCGTGGTCGCGGCCGAGGCAGTAAAGACACTCTAGATGCGGATCTGAGATCGACATCATTCGACCACAGGAGTCGCATGGCTTGAAGCCGGGCATCCCTACTGACACCGTCGGAGTCGAGAGACTTCGAGAAAAACAGTGAAAAATTCACCAAATAGTTAGTCAAAAAATGACTAGGGCACTGTTCTTCCCGGATCTGCGCTTACTGGCGCGGAAAAAGAAAGAACTGACGTCAGCGCGCAGGGGCCGCGTCTAAGTACTGCCCGCGAGGTCATCCCGGCGGTCCCGACGCCGACGACGGAGCCGCACGATGCCGCCTACCGACGCGCAAGGGTACTGCTACGCAAACACTTTCCGGATCCAGCCTGACGCCTGGGGATATTCTAAGGTAAGGAATCTGTCACTAATGTGTCTCTTTCAGATATTAATCGTTAACATACCAGGTAGCCAGTTTTATTCTCACCGTCACTCTCCTCACGTACTCCCTCCACGCCCGGCTCGTCTGAAGGTTTTAGTATACCTCCCTGCAATCATAAACAAAACATCCCCGAGCTTCTCCCTCACAATGAGGGGGTTGAAGCCCGCATTGCGACTAGGTTTGCAGTGCGAGGAGGTTCCCGATGATGAAGCATGCCACCTACGGGTGGGTGAGGGAATTCGTCCTATAAAAAGGGACTCCCCGGCACTCCGCTTTCACTATTTTGACCCAGGGTGGCCTGTTTGTGTTGCCAATTTTGGGGATTAACCATTGTGCGTCTTCCTCTACAGTTAAAGTTGAATTGGCATTGCCCAATGTTTCAAACGTCACATTAAAGTCACCTGCAACTACCGCTAGTGTTTCAGGGGGAAGAGTACTCGACTGCTCATCTAGGAGCGCAAGAGTGGATGATTCCCTAGACGCACTATGAGGTCTGTTATATACGTTGCATAGGTGGACACATGTATTGTCTTTACACAATGTCAACCCCAAAAGATCGAGGGAGGGTCCTGGTAACCTCGTAATTTTACAATTTCGCGAATTGTTTTTATCCAGATTATCAGGCCCCCGGCAGGTCAACTTCTTGGTTTGGTCAGAGCTGGGCAAAAAAAGGTCGAATACCCACATCAAAAGTAGAGCTCATTACACCAAGCTTCCTGAAAGGCACAAACTTCAAAATTGTCAATGAAGGGTCCCCACTGGGGGTCATTGAGCTTAGTCTTTAGACCTACCACTGCACTTTATTATCTTGCTTTATATATGTCTAGTTAAATCTGCTCTGTAGTGTCAATGCACTACAAAAGAAAATCATATTTCAGAATGCATGTTTTTAATTTCATAACAATTAATTAGCTTTGCATTAAAAATGTGATTCATAACAATACAAGTTGTTGCTTGAAACACATTTTAAATATAAGCACAATATCTTAAACAAAAACACGTCTCAAAACAGTGACAGACATACCTGCTGTCTCAGGCAAAAAATGACTTATAAACAGATATGCAAATGTTATAAACCTTTGTTAAGAGTATTAAAATCAAATAACACAATGTAATCTAAAATTACATAACCAGTAACATGCGTAATATGGTCCTATATTGCCATTTCAAGGTTCAGGTGACATTTATATAACATATTGTTTTCCGTCTCGAGGTTAGTAAATGTCACCAGAAACTCTCAATAGCAACACAGGCCCATATTAGATAGCAACCAGTCATGCATGCTCTATATTACAAATCACTGCAATATACTCAACAATTTATCGTTCATCTCACCGTAATGTACACAAGGTAGGGCATGAATATTATCAACAAACAACACCAGAACATATGTACAAGACCTCATAACACCATCATCATTTAATTTCACTAGGTCACAGAACACGTCCACTTATTGACAGTACAAGGCATAGGCAGGAAAAACAACGTGTGCATCATTAAATGTTCTCTCCTTCTCAATGGTTTTGTTTTGATCTGACGTATCCTGAAGAAGTGGGGAACTGATGCAGAGCATTGAAAAGGTCTTAACAGTGCAATCTTACTCGGGCTCTGCAACTGAGTGTTGCCGTGAGTGCTGTGGGTGGCTGTCAAAGGGAGGCAGGTGATGCTACTAGCATCCTGCATGCCAGGAGACAACTTGCTTTAGCCAGGGATCAGTGAGAGCGTCAGCAGTGTCAAAGAAGGGGTGGTGGGAGGAGGAAGAGTTGGGCACTCTGACAGTGGGGCACATCTCTCCAGGAGCCTCAAATACTTCCTTGCTAAGTGTGACTGGGGACTCTGTCCCCTGTGGGGCAATGGAAATGTGATGGCATAAGAACACACAGGTAGTAGGCTCTAGAATGTCCTGGGGTGTGCTGAGTAGAGGAATGTCCTAAACGGAGATTTCAATCTGGTGATACACTCCATAAGAGATTGCTCTAGAGGCGGGGGTGCTTCTACCAAAATGGCACTGTTGGACATGCTGAAGACTAATGGTCCACTTGTTAACTTGCTGTTCAACATTTCATAGAAGGTTTAGTGCCAATTAAGCACAAGCTCAATTAGAAAGCAGACAAGGCTGAAGCCTAATAGACAAAAAGCTGAAAGACTAGGTCATGGATTATTGCACCGAAAAGAGGGAGGTCTTAGGCAATGTTATAACCCAGAATGTGATGCAACAAGCGATTAAATTGCAGAAATTAAAGAAACCTCTGGCCATCAGTGTCTTTCACTTCTCAGTTTAACAGGTTGTCTGGTTCTGATTTTGCTCCAGTGCTTGCTTACTGGCCTGTCCAACTCATTTACACTGTACATGTTTGGCATTGGGAAATTTGTCATTATGGTTATTGCAAGCTTTGCTTCATCACTGGCCAAGGCTGTGGTTAACATTATGCCTTTTAAGCCCACTGTTTTTTGTCTTGGCTATGGAGCGCTGGCTACTCGTGTGAGGCAACTGAAAGTGTTAAAGGTGTGAAATTTGGGGAGAGAATGTACAAGACTGCATTCTTTGGAGACGGATGTGAACACATTCCTTCCACTGTTGATGTCACTGCTTCTGTCCTCCGGTAGGTTACCTGGCTTCAAGGTTAATGTTAATAAAATGTTACTGCTTCCAATAAATTTTAGTATAGAGTACCTAACGTGGTGCACAATGCAATCTTTCAGAATTGTATGCATATCGGTGAACTATAGCTCATTTGATCCTGAGGATGAAGCCCTTTATGTGACCTATGCACCCCTCCCACTTATGGTTATCTGCATGGAGCAGGTCAGATGGTAGGGCTCTACATCAGTCGTCAACATGAATGTGGTCCCTAGACTTGTGTTTCAGGCTCTCCATATTCGGATTAGGAGAGGCTCAAATGTGATGTCGGCTAGTTTCAAAGAAATAAACCCTCCAATATTTAGTGCACCTAAGTCAAATGCATGTTGCTAGATTAATGGGATGCAGTGGCAGTTAACAGATCATTTGAGTCCTTCCTGTCTCCACTATTCCCAATTACTTACAAGCTTCTGTTTTTGCTAGGAATACATGCCAGCTGGAGGAAAGCAGGATCTAGCAGGGTCCTCGCAGATATGTTCACAAGATCTGTAGTACCATCTTTTGAGGACATTAAGAGGCAATCTACCCTAGTGGTGGGAGAGACATTCTACCATGTACCTACTAATACACCAGGCCGTGACTAGGGTGCAAACACCCTTCAAAACATGTATATATACACCCTGCCTTACAGGTACTAAGCGTTTGGTGTCAATCTTGTACAAACCACTTACAGAGCATGGCTCTGAAAGATAGTGGAGGTATATGCTTACAAGGGAGCATGGTTAGTATTATGCAGAGCTGTATGACTGTAAAATAACATGACTGGACGAATGGGAGAAACTGTGGAAGGACATAGGGAGGAACTGCTTTGACACGGAGCACATGGAAAATACATTTAAAATTATGTCAGAGTGTTATCAGATACCAGATAAGATCAGAAAAAGTATCCAGATATTGATGGTCTGGTGCTGAAGGTAATGTAGGAAGGGAGTCCTTGATGCACATCTGGTGGGAGTGATACAAACTATGTACTATCAGGAAAGACGCACTGGTTGTCTTAAGTTAAACATTAAGTTACCTGATTCCTGAAGACACAGGTCTGGTTGTATTGGGACTAAAACTTGAGTAGAGGGGTCTTGAACTTTTAAAATATCGGTGGCCATGGGCACGTAGTTGCAATGATGGGTCACAGAAGGTCTCTCATGCAGTCTTTATGATGGGATGAATAGTTTCCCCAGTTACCAGGTTCCCAGTTTATCAGTACTCAAATATATGGCAAGCCACTGCAGGGAAATCACTTGCCCTCAAGACTGAGGGCTCTGGCTATTTTTGACTGATCCATCCAACCTCATGTATATGTCATATGCTATCTGAGAACCGGGCTGTGGTCGAGGCTAGAACTGGGACATTAGTAGGCAGATATGTAGGTACGGAATATGCTTAAAGAACAAGTTACTTACCTTCGGTAACGATATATCTGTAAGAAACATAGGTTAGTTATAGATTCCTTACCTTAGAATCTCCCCAGGCGTCAGACTGGATCCGGAAAGTTTTTTCATCAGCAGTACCCCTGCGCGTCTGAAGGTGGCGTCGGTCGACTCCGCGTCCGTCGTTGGCGTCGTGGTCGCCGGGATGACGTCACGGATGTTACTTAGACGCCGCCCTCGCGCGCTGACGTCAGTTCTGTACACGACTTTCCACACCAGAAGCACAGAGCCATGCAAGACACTGACCACTGGTGCACAAAATTAGGGCCCTGAAAGGATGTCCTTAACCCTAGAAGTCAGTTCGCAAAATGGGGAGGATGGGTGGGGCGGTAAGGAATCTATAACTAACCTATGTTTCTTACAGATATATTGTTACCGAAGGAAAGTAACTTGTACATCTGAAAGAAACAGTTAGTTATAGATTACTTACCTTAGAATAGATACCCCAGCAATATCAACCCAGGAGGTGGGTCTGCGAACCAAGTTCACACCAGAAAATCCTGGAGAACAGAACGGCCAAAGAAGCCGTCTCTCCGGACTTGATTTTCCAGGCAGTAGTGTTTCGTAAACGTGTGCAACGATGCGCACGTGGCTGCCTGACAGATGTCATTCAGGGGGACTCCTCGTCCCAAAGCAGTAGTAGCTGCCGTCCCCCTGGTGGAATGGGTGCGCAGCCTCACTGGAGGCTCCTTCTTCGCCAAAGAATAGCAGGCTTTGATGCACATAACGACCCACCTGGAGATGGTCCGTTTGTGCACGGCCCGACCTTTCTTAGCGCCCACGTACCCAACAAAGAGCTGGTCATCCGCCTGGAATTGTTTTGTGCAATCCAAGTAGAAAGAAAGCGCACGTTTTGGATCCAGACAGTGGAGCCTCTCTTCCTCTTTCGAAGGATGCGGAGGTGGAAAGAAGGTGGGCAAAGTGATGGTTTGGCCAATGTGGAAAGAAGTAATCACATTGGGAAGGAAGGAAGATCTAGTTCTCAGGACGACCTTGTCCGGATGGATAGCCAGAAAGGGAGGCTTAGAAGAAAGAGCTTGGAGCTCACTAACCCTGCGAGCAGAGTTGATGGCCACCAGAAAGGCAGTTTTCAGAGTTAAAAGCCTGAGAGGGCAATTATGAAGCGGCTCAAAGGAAGCGCACATAAGAAATGTAAGAACCAAGTTCAAGTCCCACTGGGGCATTACGAAGGGAACAGGAGGAAAAAGAGGAGTAATGCCTTTAAGAAATCTATTTACAACAGGGGACTTGAAAAGAGAAGGCTGATCAGGAAGCCTAAGAAACGCTGAAATGGCCGAGAGGTAGCCTTTAATAGTGCCCAGAGCAGAGCCCTGCTGGGCTAAAGAGAGGAGGAACAAGAGAACCTCAGAAAGAGGGGCAGAAAGGGGATCCACAGCCTTTGCTGTGCACCATGCCACAAATTTATTCCATCTGCAGGCATATACCGTCTTAGTGGAGGGACGCCTGGCTGCCAAGATTACATCACAGACTTCAGGAGGCAGGTCAAACGACGTCAACTGACGCCGCTCAATCTCCACGCAAGGAGGTGGAGGCTGGACAGGTTCAGGTGGAGGACCGTCCCCTGCTGCTGCGACAGAAGATCCTCCCGAAGAGGCAGTCTGATCGGAGGATCGATGGCCATGTTGAGCAGCTCGGGATACCAGACTCTTCGTGCCCAATCCGGAGCCACAAGATTGACTTGGGGCCCGGTCGCGCTTGATCTTCTTCAGCACTCTGGGCAGAAGTGGTATAGGCGGAAAGGCGTATAGAAGACCGCAACTCCACTTGCGACGAAAAGCGTCGCCTAGCGAGTGCCGCCTTGGAAATTCCAACGCGCAGAATTGCTGACATTGCGCGTTCTCTTCGGTGGCGAATAGATCTAACCAAGGCTCTCCCCACTGACGAAAGAGACCTTGCACCACCTCCGAGTGAAGGCGCCATTCGTGATCGATCATGCACCTGCGGCTGAGTTCGTCCGCCCTGGCGTTCAGGGAACCTGCCAGGTGTTGAACCACCAGGATATGCCATGATGTTCCAGCCATGTCCAGAGGCAGAGGGCCTCGTGACATATGGTCCACGACCCCACCCCGCCTTGTTTGTTGCAGTACCACATGGCGGTGGTGTTGTCCGTGAACACCTGCACTACTCTTCCCCGGACAGAGGGAAGGAATGCTTAGAGAGCAAGATGAATCGCCCGAAGCTCCAGAAGGTTGATGTGGAGCCCGGACTCCGCCGGAGACCAGAGGCCTCTGATCTCCGCCTCCCCCATGTGGCCGCCCCATCCCAGAAGTGATGCATCGGTCACCACTGTGAACTCTGGTTGGGGAAGGGAGAGGGATCTGCCGTCGACCCAAATCTGGTTCGTTAGCCACCACTGCAATTGGTGTGCAGTGCCCTCCGAGATCTGGACGCAATCGGACAGGTGCACAAGTTACTAACTTGTGTAACGATATATCTGTAAGAGACAGTAGTTAGTGACAGATTCCTTACCTTAGAATATCCCCAGGCGTCAGGCTGGATCCAGAAAGTTTTTGCGTAGCAGTACCCTTGCGCGTCGGTAAGCGGCGTCGTGCGGCTCCGCGTCCGTCGTCGGCGTCGTGATCGCCGGGATGACGTCGCGGGCAGTACTTAGACGCCGCCCTGCGCGCTGACGTCAGTTCTGTACACGACTTTCCGCGCCAGGAACGCAGAGCCATGCAAGAAGCTGACATAGGTGTCTGAAAAATACTAGGGCCCTGAAAGGGATGTCCTTAACTCCTAGAAATCAGTTCGCAGAACGGGGAGGATGGGTGGGCGGTAGGAATCTGTCACTAACTACTGTCTCTTACAGATATATCGTTACACAAGTTAGTAACTTGTGCATCTGAAAGAGACACGTTAGTGACAGATTCCTTACCTTAGAATAGATACCCCAGCAATACCAACCCCGGTGGTGGGTCTGCGAACAAAGATCAGACAAGGAAGTCCCGGAGGACAGAACGGCCAAAGAAGCCGTCCCTCCGGACCTGACTGTCAAGGCAGTAATGCTTTGTAAATGTGTGCAGCGAGGCCCACGTAGCTGCCTGACAGATATCCTGCAGCGGAACACCGCGGCCTAAAGCCGTGGTAGCAGCCGTTGCCCTGGTGGAATGGGCACGCAGCCCAACAGGAGGCTCCTTCTTAGCCAAAGAATAGCAGGCTTTGATACAGAAGGTTACCCAGCGGGAGATGGTTCTCTTGTGCACCGCCCGACCTTTTTTGGCGCCCACGTAGCCAACAAAGAGCTGGTCATCCACCCGGAAGTGTTGTGTGCGATTGATATAAAAAGAAAGCGCACGTTTTGGATCCAGACGGTGGAGCCTCTCTTCCTCTCTGGAAGGATGCGGAGGCGGAAAGAAGGTGGGCAAAGTGATGGTCTGCCCAATGTGGAAGGCAGTAACCACCTTTGGCAAGAAGGACGGACGCGTACTAAGAACAACCTTGTCTGGATGGACAGACAGAAAGGGAGGTTTGCATGATAGAGCCTGGAGCTCACTCACCCGCCGAGCGGAGGTGATGGCCACCAGAAAGGCTGTCTTCAGAGTCAGAAGACGAAGAGGACAGTTATGTAGAGGCTCAAAGGGAGCGCACATGAGAAAGGTAAGAACCAAGTTCAAGTCCCACTGAGGCATCACAAACGGAACAGGAGGGAAGAGGTGTGTAATGCCTTTAGAAACCTGTTAATAACAGGGGACTTGAAAAGGGAGGGCTGATCAGGAAGCCTGAGGAAGGCCGAAATGGCACAAAGATAGCCCTTGATGGTACCCAGGGCAGAACCCTGTTGGGCCAGAGAAAGAAGGAACAGAAGAACCTCAGAAAGAGGGGCAGAGAGGGGATTCACAGCCTTTGCTGTGCACCATGCCACAAACTTGCTCCACCTGCAGGCGTATACCACCTTAGTGGAGGGACGCCTGGCTGCCAGAATCACATCACAAACTTCGGGAGGCAAGTCGAAAGGAATCAACTGCCGCCGCTCAATCTCCACGCAAGCAGGTGGAGGCTGGACAGGTTCGGGTGGAGGACCGTCCCTGCTGCTGCGACAGAAGATCCTCCCGAAGAGGCAAACGGATCGGGGATCGACGCTCATACTGAGTAGCTCGGGATACCAAACTCTTCGAGCCCAGTCCGGAGCCACAAGGATGACTTGGGCCCGGTCGCGCCGAATCTTCTTCAACACTCTGGGTAGAAGTGGTATAGGCGGAAAGGCGTACAACAGACCGCAACTCCATTCGCGACGAAAAGCGTCGCCGAGCGAGTGCCGCCTTGGAAATTCCAACGCGCAGAACTGATGACATTGCGCGTTCTCTTCGGTGGCGAATAGATCTAACCAAGGCTCTCCCCACTGCAGAAAGAGACCTTGCGCCACTTCCGAGTGAAGACGCCATTCGTGATCCATCATGCACCTGCGGCTGAGTTCGTCCGCCCTGGCGTTCAGGGAACCTGCCAGGTGTTGAACCATCAGGAACATGCCCTGATGTTCCAGCCATGTCCAGAGGCGCAGAGCCTCCTGACAGAGGGTCCACGACCCGACCCCGCCTTGTTTGTTGCAGTACCACATGGCGGTGGTGTTGTCTGTGAACACCTGCACTACCTTCCCTTTGACAGAGGGAAGGAATGCCTTGAGTGCAAGTCGGATCGCCCGGAGCTCCAGAAGGTTGATATGGAGCCGGGACTCCGCCGGAGACCAGAGGCCTCTGATCTCCGCCTCTCCCATGTGACCGCCCCATCCCAGAAGGGACGCGTCCGTCACAACTGTGTGCTCTGGCTGGGGAAGGGAGAGGGATCTGCCCATGACCCATTGCCGGTTCGAGAGCCACCACTGCAACTGTTTTGCAGCCCCCTCCGAGATATGGACGTGATCGGATAGGTTGCGCTGGTGCTGCGCCCACTGGAACTTCAGGTCCCACTGCAGAGCCCGCTCGAGGGCAGTCAAGACCTGAGCTAGGGTGAACATCTTGAACTTCTCCTTCCGGAGGAAGCGATTGACGTTCGGGAGGTCCAAGATAGGACGCATGAGAGAAACAAGGGGTCGCCCGGAGCAGGGCGATGGCGTCGGGCCACGTTCCTATCCACAGGAGCCCCTGTGGTGGGCTTGGACCAGGCGCCCAAAAGAACGTCAGTGAGTGCATCATTAAACGGCAGCACAGTCTCCGTGGAGGAAGCTGCCGGCTGAAGCACTTCCGTCAGGAGATTAGTCCTGACAGCCACAGTAGGCAATTGGAGATGCAAGGCTCCAGCTGCTCTACGCAACACCGTTGCGGTTAGCTCCCTCCTCCGTAGCCACGGGAGGAGACAGCATGCCAGTGTCAGGGGAAGTGTCTAGACCACTGGCATCCCCAAGTTCCTCAGCCCAGTCCTGATCATACTCACACTGTTGTGTGAGAGGGTCTTCCGACCCCTCCCAGCCTCTCTTGGTCCTCCTCTGGTTCAAAATATGGAGGAGGAGGGACATTTGGGACCCAAGGTCTCATCGGCGCCGGCGTCGAGCGACGTCCGTCCGGCTCCATGTCCGGAGCCGGAGAGAGCCGGGGAACGACGCCGTCCGGAGCCCCGGACGGCATCAGGAACGGCACCGGGGACATCGGCGTCGGCGGAGGCGTGGTTAGGTCAACCGGCATCGATGGGGGTTGCGGTACCACCGGAGCCGGGATTGAGGCCGGAGCCGGAGCCGAGGCCGGGACGAAGGCTGGCGGGACAGGCGGCGCCGGGACAGGAGTCGTCGGCGACGCCGGAGCAACCCCATCAGGGCCCGCGGGGCCCGAAGGCGCACCGGAGGGACCTTGAGGCCCGAAGAGGCGGGCCATGGCCGACAGGAATTCCTGTATTTTGGCCGGAGTCGCCCCGAACCCGGAAAGGACGGGTAATGCGGGGGCGGCTCCACAGGCACGTCCGGGGCCGCGGGGCGGGGACAATGCCGACAGGGGCCTCAGCCGAGTCGCGAGACCGGCGAGGCGAAGTCTTAGAGCGATGATGCTTCTTAGACTTTTTGTGCTTCGACTTACCCAAGGAGCGCGAAGACTTGGACTCCGACGACCGGCGGGGACTCTGCGACCGGCCCTCGACCTCTCCCGGGACCGGGGCTTGGTGCGGCGCGGAGCCGACTGCCGGACCTCGAGTAGCTTTCGAGACCGCTCTCGCAAAGCCTTCGGGTGAAGTTTCCGGCAGTCAGGGCACGACTTTGTGTCGTGGTCTCGGCCGAGACAGTAGAGACACTCTAGATGCGGGTCTGTGATCGACATCATTCGACCACAGGCGTCGCATGGCTTGAAGCCGGGCATCCCTACGACACCTAGGAGTCGATAAAGACTCGAAAAGAAACAGTGAAAAAATTCACAAAAAAGTTAGTCAAAAATTGACTAGGGCACTGCTCTTCCCGGATCTGCGCTTACTGGTGCGGAAAAGAAGAACTGACGCCAGCGCGCAGGGGCGGCGTCTAAGTACTGCCCGCGACGTCATCCCGGCGATCACGACGCCGACGACGGACGCGGAGCCGCACGACGCCGCCTACCGACGCGCAAGGGTACTGCTACGCAAAAACTTTCCGGATCCAGCCTGACGCCTGGGGATATTCTAAGGTATGGAATCTGTCACTAACGTGTCTCTTTCAGATTCCCCTGATGTTGGTCCCACTGGAACTTCAGGTCCCACTGCAGAGCCCGCATATGCCATCTGGCATGATCCACCAGCAGGATGCAGGAGGCCAGCAGGATGCAGGAGGCCATCAGGCCCAGTAGCCTGAGGGTCATTCTGATCGAAACCCGGGATAGAGGCTGAAAGATCGGAATCATAGCCCGAATATCCCAGACTCGCTGTTTGGGAGGATAGACCCAAAACTGCGTCCTATCCAGAACCGCTCCGATGAAGAGGAGCTTCTGAGAGGGAGTCAGGTGTGACTTCGGCACGTTGATGGAGAACCCCAGCGAATGCAGGAGGTCGGCCGTAGTCTGGAGGTGGGAGACGACAGCCTGGGGCGAGCCCGCCTTCAACAGCCAGTCGTCGAGATGGGGGAAGACTGGAACCCCTGATTTGCGCAGATGAGCTGCGACCACCGCCATCACTTTCGTGAACACCCGAGGGGCGCTTGTAAGACCAAAGGGGAGCACGGTAAACTGAAAATGCACGTGGCCTACCGTGAACCGCAGGTAGCACCGGTGGGCCAGCAGGACAGGGATGTGAAAATAAGCATCCTGCAAGTCCAACGCTACCATCCAGTCTCCAGGGTCTAGGGTAGACGGGACCTGAGCGAGCGTCAACATTTTGAACTTCTCCTTCCGGAGGAAGCGGTTGACGTTACTGAGATCCAAGATAGGTCGCAGGCCTTTGTCCTTCTTGGGCACCAGAAAGTAGTGGGAATAGCAACCACGACCTACTTCTGGGACAGGAACGCGCTCGATGGCTCCCTTGGCCAAGAGTGCCGAAACTTCCTGTTGGAGAAGGGCCATATGATGCTCCGACATGCGATGGTACTGAGGTGGAATGGCTGGAGGGGTAGTCTCGAATGGGAGGGAGTAGCCCCTTCGGACTATTTGCAAAACCCACCTGTCCGACGTGATGGTGCGCCAGTGGGGGAGGTGATAGCGAATCCTGACGCCCACTGGCGATTGGTGGCCCTGAAAGGTCGGACTAGGAGGGTTTTGAGGCAGCTGCAGAGGGGGCTGTGGTGGACTGGCCCGCCCGCTGGCCCCCAGAACCACGGCGGTGGTTTCCATGTCCCCGGCCGCGCTGGGGCTGAACAGCTTGCGCTGGCCTGTGGCTCTGGGCTGGACACCCCTTCCGTAGCCACGAAAGGGACGAAAGGCAGACTGCGCAGGGCGGGTGGTGGAGAGGCCCAAGGACCTGGCCGTAGCCCGAGAGTCCTTAAGGCGATCCAGCGCGTTGTCTGCCTTGTCGCCAAATAGGCGACGGCCATCAAAGGGCATGTCAATAAGTGTGGATTGGACATCCCCTGAAAAATCAGTCGACCTCAACCATGCGTAGCGTCTAAGGGCTACCGACGTGGAAATCGTCCTGCCTAGTGAGTCGGCGGTATCCAGCCCACAGCGGATGGTAAACTTCGCTGCGTCTCTCCCTTCGGCCACTGCCTGCGAGAGTACGGCCCCGGCCTCCTCCTGGCACTGAGGCAGCACTTGCGCAACCGAATCCCACACAGAGTGGGTGTAACAGCCCAATAGACATGCAGTGTTTACCGACCGCAGTCCCAAGCAGGAGGAAGAAAACATCTTCTTCCCAAGATGGTCCAGCTTTTTGGATTCCCTATCAGATGGCGCGTTAGGGAATGTGCCTTTGGATGTAGAGGCTTGGACCACCAAGCTCTCAGGGGTGGGGTACTGGGAGAGGAAAGTGGGGTCGCCCGGGGTCGGGTGGTGGCGTCGGGCAATCATCCTATCCACAGGAGCCCCTGTGTTGGGCCTGGACCAGGTGCCCAAAAGGATGTCGGTGAGAGCTTGCTGCCGGTTGAAGCACCTCTGTCAGGAGGTTAGTCCTGACTGCCACCGTAGGTAGCTCGAGGTTGAGAGCCTTGGCCGCCCTACGCAACACCACTGCGTAAGACGCTGCCTCCTCCGTAGCCACGGTAGGAGGAGACAACATGCCAAGGTCTGGCGAGGTATCCAGACCACTGGCTTCCCCCAGTTCCTCTCGCCAGTCCGGTTCACAGCCTAACTGGTCAGTTAAAGGGTCTCCAGACCCCTCCCAGTCCTCCTCACCCTCCTCTGGCTGCCAATCTGGTCTCAAAGAGCCAGGGTAGAACAGGGGCACAAAAGTACCCGTCGGCGCCGGATCTGGCGTCGGTCCGGCTCCGTGTCTACCTCGAGGTGGAGGTTGGGGTCGACATCGGCTGGGGACACAGCAGACGCCGGCTGCGGACGTGGTGCCGGTGGAAGCGGCGCCGGGGGAGGTGTAACAAGGTCGACCGGCGCCGATCCGGATCCAGGCCTGGATCCAAGGGGACCCTGCGGTGCCGAAGCCGCCGGCATCGAAGGCCCAGGGCCCCCAGCCGAGTCCGCGGGGCCCGAAGGCGCGCCGGCGGAGTCGGGCTGCCCAAAGATGGCGTGCATCGCTTCGTAAAATTGACCAAACTGGGCAGGGGTCGCTCCAGGTCCCGGAAAGGGGGGGAAACCCGGAGTCGACCCTTCGGGCTCCACCCGCATCCCTTGTCGCGTCAGCCGACGGACGGGGAGAAGTCGAAGAGCGACGATGCTTCTTTGACTTCTTCTTGAGCTTCGACTTACCTGGCCCCGAGTACAAAGACTTGGAAGAAGAATGATGGTGGCTCCGCGACCGGACTCTTGACCTCCTACGTGACCGGGATCACGAGCGACGCGGAGCCGACTGCCGGGGCTCGAGAAGCTTTCGGGACCGCTCCCGCAAAGACTTCGGATTCATGGTCCGACAGTCGGAGCACGACTTGGGGTCGTGGTTGCGCTCCAGGCAGAAGAGGCACACGCGGTGCGGATCCGTCACCAACATCAGTCGGCTACAGGAACCGCAGGCCTTGAAGCCGGGCATCCCTCGTGCACCAGGAATCGATGGACTCAAAAACGATGTTGACAAAAGTCGAGAAAAAGTCAGTCAAAAAGTGACTGGAGGTACCGCTCTCTCCGGATCTGCGCTTGCTGGCGCGGAAAAAGAAAACTGACGTCAGCGCCCGAGGGCGGCGTCTATGTAGCTACCGCGATGTCATCCCGGCGACCACGACGCCAACGACGAACGCGGAGTCGACCGACGCCACCTTCCGACGCGCAGGGGTACTGCTGACGAAAAACTTTCCGGATCCAGTCTGACGCCTGGGGGTAATTCTAAGGTAAGGAATCTATAACTAACTGTTTCTTTCAGATATCTGGGGCAGATACACAGTGGTAGACAGGCTTCAGGGAGATTCTGTTCCAGGGCGATGCCTCTCGAAGGATTGGGCACAGCCAGTCACTCATGTCATGCACTGTCTTAAATGTTACGGACTCCGTCCCTGAAGTCAGGGTGGGGGAGCTATAACTTGGCCCACTCAGACATTTTTCTGAAGCCGCAAAGTCATTACACTGAAGGAAACAGTTTCATTTCAGCTTCTTTGTTGTATTGTCATGGTATTTAGGACTCATCATTTTTAAACAGCAGTCTAGGAGGGGCGCGAGGGACCTTGCAATTTTGACACCCCAAAATTCTCCTCAACAGAATACCTAAAATTCGATGAATCAGAGACAATATTAAACCTCAATTTCATGAGGCAATGTGTGCCTGAGGTAAGGCACCTCCCAAAACATCAAAAATATCAGAAATACAGTCAATTGGGTAAAAGGGCCCACTCAACCCCTAAGTTCTTTAACAGCAGAATGGTCTAAAGGATTTTTTTATAAAATTTAGAAAGAAATTATGCAACACATTCTCTGGCAGTATTATTTTACTGCATTTGAGATAGAAACAACATTGTTTATGAAATCTACAAATTATGAGCAAATTGTGTGACAAATGTATAAATCTATAATTATTCTGTAAACGCTGCAGCCACAAAGTTGCATAAATGCATTGATGCTCTCCATTGTTCATGGTTTAATCAAAAATGTCTTCAAGAAAGTTAAACCAACACTAAGCATTCTAATTCCAATTAGTGCCTATTGATAGCTGCCCCTTGAAGAAAACATTTATTTTTTCAATAAAACTATTCCAAAACAAAAATTTCTTTTTTATATAGAAACACTGTATTGCGGTTTTACAACATACAAGCAAAACAACTGCTCTACTCATTGCTGATTTACCTACAAACTGATCCACCATGACGATATATCTCCAAATCCAGTCTATCACATTGTCCCCCCAAACACATTGGTTGATACCTCAACCCTCCACTATTTCTTCCAAACGTTATTCTATTTATGGGGGCAGCCCCTTGCTTCATAAATTGTTTCTTCTAGCTTGCCACACTGGTCCAGTCCCTTGCCCATGCCTCTACTGAGGGGGGCTGTGGGGGAGGTCCATTGCCAGGCTATGTCTATTTTGGCTATTACTGTGCCCAGGCCCACTAGCGTTCTGGCCCACGCACATCATCCAGTATACCCAGCAGTGTAATTCGCTGATGCGTTTCAATGGGGGGGACCCAACGACAGACGAGAGACCATTTAAAATGGTAATCCAAAAAGCATATATCACCTGGTATTTCCATATCACATGAAAGAAATCTCCCACTGGGTCTTGGCACTGGTAACAGGCTGGGGATTCGCGAATGCCCGCTCTCCACATGCGTTGGGGTGTCAGGTACGCTTGGTGCAGGTACTTAAACTGTACCAGGCGGAGTATAGCGGATATCGCCAGGACTCGGGGGGCATGCATTCGTCTCTCCAGTCCACTTCATCCAAAGCTCCAACCCAGCCATCCCATTTTTAGGTCTTGCCTGAGCCAGCGCATGCGCTGCTCTGGCGAGAGTTTTAGTAAGCGGGTTTTGGAATTGCAAACAGCAGTTTTGCTGGCGACCAGCTTGCGTTCACGCGAGCGTGCACGCGCGATCAGGCGCCATATGGCTTCCCTCGCCATCTGGCTTCCCTCGTGATTACTTACACTTTCACGGCCATACACAATGATGCCTGCTCACATCTCTGCCCTTGGTTTTTGTATGTCTTTTTCCTTTAGTTTTAAATTGTAATGGCCTCTTCGTTTATATCTGTGCTTTCCAATCGTTGAACTGTGGATTGAGTTTTCTGTTCATTTCAGCCCTATTCATTTTATCTTGCTGCTGAGTTTTTCGGCACATGGGTAGATTTTTAGTCGAAGGTGTAGGCTATATGGTTGGTCCTGCCTTCGTGGGCCTGCCCTGTGGTGACTGTGTAAGAGATCCCTAGGCTGAAGTTGAGCATTTGGTTGATAGTGCGTCAATGAATGCTGTATTTTGGCATATTTTAGATTTACGACGAGTGACTGATTTACAAAGTTGTTTGTGCGGTCATTTTAAAGTTGGCGCACTCGTACAGTATTGGTTTTCATCACAAGTTTCATACGGTGGAAAGGCCATCTCGAAGGTTCCCTTTGACTCTTGCCCTGGCTTTGCAACCATCAAAAATCGTTAACACCCTCAAGGATGCACATTATGAAGGGGTTGGATTTTGCAAATGGTGTTTCGAATTAGTTGTAAGTGGAATAAGCCATTTGTATTATAGGTGTGCTTTTACGTAGTAATGCTACACTGTCTTCCCTTTGTGGGTTTAGTGCAGTTTCTTTAGTTTGGGCCGTGAGTTGGATGAGCACGACCGGGATATTTTTCGATGTGCGCTTGATTGATGTAATGACTGGTGCGTTTTTAGAGCCGTCACTGCTGTGGCGTTTGCCTATAATTGTGCCTTCTGAGCCGGCGCTGTCTTATTGCAGTGGTGTAGATGGTCTAATGACAGGATGAATGGCGGTCTTTTACAAATGGAGGCGCATTTAGACAGTAAAAAATATTATGGCACTTATTTAAATACGCATTGGATTTTTCTTTGGTTCTTCCTTTTCCTCTCGAGTTGAAGTTTCAACCTTTTGGGGCTGGTGACCTCTAGCGGTGGAAAGTAGAACTAGCAAATGTTGAAAGTTGTCTGTTTCAACGAACGTGTTAAAAAGGCGCTTATTTTTTGAACCAGTAAATGTATTCTTTAGAATTGCTCCCTTGTAACAGCTGTGTGAAACAAGTGACGAGAAGCTCGTGTTCTTTTTATTTTTTTTATTATAAAAGACTAGATCTTTCTGAAACTTCCAGTTAACGGATCTTCGACATTGGGCAACAAATGTTTGGTTTTGGTTCCACTTTCAAAACCTATTGAAAAACGTACTCTGCCGTTTGTGTCCATTAGTAAAATCAGAAATTTAAAGTGACCGTGGCGCATACCACGAATTGATATTTTCAGATTTATGAACTCATACATATGTGATACAGTCACTGCATAGGTACAATTTGTAACAACTTTCATGTGACTTTATCTTCAACCAGTCTATATGTATGTAAGTGAAACAAAACCAGGAAAAACAAGCATTGGCATAGCCAATCGGTATCGCCTTTGGGACCTGCTGCATAACTAAATACTTATAAGGTCCCAAAGGCGAGACCTATTGGCTAAGCCAATGCTTGTTCTTTCAGAGAGTCCAATGATACAAGTGAGTGAATCACTAGGGACCTATAGATCTGGGATACCCCTTCCTTACTCAAGTGGCCCATGAGTAGCTTGCTTTCTATGGGGCTATATTCAGGAATGTCTTCTAACTCCTCCTGGTAAGTGGAGAGGGTATGAAGAAGATGTAGTAGCAGAAGAATTGGCTGGTCGGCATGTGGAATTCTGTTTCAAGAACTTGAAAGGATTTTATATGGCCCCTTCACCAAACATCACCAATCTTCAAGATTCCTATAGAGCCCCAGCCTTTGAACCTCTCCAGAGTTGACAACAGGGCCAACCATCTGCCCTCCCACAGTGGAGTCTCCAACGTGAGTTTACGGTTCTATCCCATCCATCGAAATGCGGCCCTTTATGATCTAAATGCCACTGGGGTCACTTCTGGAAGGCAGGAGGGGAGAGAGGCACCATACAGGATGCCCATCACGTTATTCAGACCCAGAATGGCTAAAAAAAATGGTCTTAAACTGCCATCTTGCGGTTCTGGTAATATTTACGAACAATATCACCAGGGGATGAAATATTGATCTTTATTACTAAAAAACATTTTGTTTAGAAAGTTCTTGTTGGTTGTTAAAGGAACCTAACACATTTTTCTAAGTGTGCTCTTTTCTTTTTTACATACTTTTTTTTTTACCCTTTTAAACCCTCCATTGCTAGCTTTATGCACCAATATTCACATTATTGATAGTATAGGAAAGATTTTCAACATTCCAACACAGGTGAAGAATAATCATTAACAAACAATCGTGCCCTTAAACTTGAAACAGAGTTTAGGTAAAGTACCCATTTGTAGCAAAGCTTAATCTTAGACTACATTGAATTCTATATTATGCTATTAAACCAATAGATTGAAACTAGATAAAATGGGGGAGATAAAACTGGTATTCAAATTAGTTTTCACACTTTAAGGTCTATCCCATATTTTTAGGGGTTCCTGAAGCGTTTTATGTTTGCTGATTTTTACAGGCATGTTGTCAAAGCACTACAAATCATCCCTGTCAGCACCTAAAAGTGCGATAAAGTGCAAGTGTAACAATTTCATGACTTCAAAAGAGTCCAGCTACCAAATCTTGGAGTGTGCAAATTATGCAGAATGTAAACATTTATACAGTTATTACGCTGTTAAAGTGCATATATTTCAGAGTAATCTGTCAACACACAACAGTTGTGTTGAAATATTCGTCAATGATGTCATTAGTGAAGTAATATGTTGGGTCCTAAGCCATGCATGTCGGGGGTGCAAGTTATAGTTAGCACAGTAAACTATAATTAATAAACGTCTGTATTTTTTTTTTTAAAGAATAGTTTTTATATCACAAGACCTAACTATACTTTGGTTTTATTTAGTGTGTGTATGTGTATATATATATATATATATATATATATATTCACTAAATAAAACCAAAGTATAGTTATATATATATATATATATATATAAATATATAAATAAAATAAACACACACAGCTAAGCAGTGTAATATGCCATTTATTACCGTCGAGTGCAGATGTGTCATGACTCACAAGAGGCAAACCACATGCGTGTGCACACACACGCTTATGTTACCAATGTAGTATTTTTGTTTTTTTCTCCAATGTGCCATACTGCTGATTGGATTTTTTGCTCATCTAAGGAGGTTTGTGATCAATGACTGTTCTAACATGGCTCGACAAACTACCATGAGGAAGATTCTATAACCCCGCTGTTCCAGTCGCAATCCCTAGGATTCACCTTGACTTCGGAGCTCCCTGTGCAGCACGTGCAATGGCGACCAGGGGCTTTATGGATGAGAGAATCCCGATAATCGTAGTACTTCACCAGCCAATTAGTGGAAGGGGATGTCCATTTTCCTTGCATCAAGACCCCTGGAACCCCTCCTGTGCCACTACCTGGATACTCGGGTCTGGAATTCTCTTGTTACCTTTTGCACTTACCCAGTCGTTGGCGAAATCTCTTCTTTCTTTAGACAAGTGTTTTAAAACGTTGTTTGGACTTTGAATCCTGTCCGTTTTCATTAGGTTAGGTTTCCATTCATAGTTCTGATGCCACATTATGAACGTTGTCCTGGAAAAGCGAGCACGGACATGACGTCTTCTCCCCTAACATACAACAGCCCATTAAGTAGGACAGGTGATGAAACCTGGCACCGTAAGTGCAATCAGAATTCTCTGACCACCTTATGAATGTAAAGAGAACGGGTACTAGAAGCTTAGTGTATTCCCAGGGGTAGCTCACTCTTCTGAGTGCTCTAAACGTGCACCGAAAAAGATTATTTAATGGCTACTTGGCAAGATTTTACAACTCATCGGGTGGGTGATGTAAAAAACAATTATTTGAACAAAAAAGGCTGACAGACCAGGGGCTCTTGCCAAATGAGATTCTATAGTAATTGAGAAAGAACTGCCGCAGCAAGTGTGATTTCCCAGAAGAATCATTAACGTCAGGCTGAATCCCACAAAGACATCTGGTAAGATCAGATCAAGTATTCCATGTAACAAGGATAGTCACTCGACCATTAAATCAATGGCATACAAAGGCACAAAAACCCCACAGAAAAACCGGAGCCATCTAACAAAGACGCCAAATTGATGCAGAAAGAAATGAGTCCATTTGTACAATTAAGAGACATTTTCAAGTGTCGGATCGAAGATTAGCGAGCTAAACTGACAGAGTACACCTGTCTTTGATTACTGTCTTTTTCACCTTGTATGATAAGGCTGGCAGCATAATGAAGGCATCACTTACATTACTTGTTTGGAAGCTTGAATTAAATATTGCTGATACATAGTACAGCTAGTGAACAACCGGTGCAAAGAACAGACATTTTGTAGTCCTTACAGACCAAAATAAGCACAGTATTAGCAAAGACAGTGAGCCCAGTTTTTTCTTTAAAAAGCAATGCAAAATGGTGACCTGCTAATGAACTGAAAAACCCCAATGCGCTACCCACAATCAAGGGTCGGTTTAATATACTAATGCTTGCAAACACATTACTGGTGTTTTTGTGAGTTGTCTCTTACAAAACTGGAGTGGAGTAGCTCATGTTTCCATTCAGATTGGGACTGACCTAGTAAAACTGCTTGGACCAGCCTTTTCAGTTGGAGCCAAGGCTAACTTGCATATGGCTGGTCCTTGTCTGTAATGGCACAGACAAACCAAAAACCAACAGGATGAAATTCTGCCCAGACAAATAAAGGGTAGCCAAGATAAAATGTAAATATTCCACCATTGACTTTGTGTACTTGCAACTTGCTTTAACACTAGGGATTATATTGACGAACAAGTTACTTAACTTCGGTAACGCATTATCTGGTAGAGACAATATCTAGATGCAGATTCCTTACCTTTGAAATTCCCAGCCATCAGACTTTTTGGAGTGAGCAGTACCCCTGCGTGCCATCGGGTAGCTCTGTACGGTTCGGCGTGGCGTCGTCGGCGCTGGATGAGACATCAAGGTCACCTATAAAGGCGACACCCAGCCACGCAGACGTCAGTTACTTTTCACGACTTTCCACGCCAGAAGCACAGAGCCATGAAGTGAACTGACTAGTGTGTGTCCAAACTAGGGCCTTGAAAAGGGAGCAACCGTAGTCCTATAAATATGTCTGCAGAATGGGGAGGCATGGGTGGGTCTGTAAGGAATCTGCAGCTAGATATTGTCTCTACCAGATAATGCATTACCGAAGATAAGTAACTTGTTCATCTGATAGAGACTTCTAGCTGCAGATTCCTTATCTTTGAATAGATACCCAAGCAATACCATCATGGCGGTGAGCTGGGAACAAATTACTAGACTAAAGCACAAGTTACTTACCTTCGGTAACGATATATCTGTAAGAAACGTTAGTGATAGATTCCTTACCTTAGAATTACCCCCAGGCGTCAGACTGGATCCGGAAAGTTTTTGTTAGCAGTACCTCTGTGCGTCGGAAGGTGGCGTTGGTCGGCTCCGCGTCCGTCGTGGTGGTCGCCGGGATGACGTTGCGGCAGCTACTTAGACGCCGTCCTCGCGCGCTGACGTCAGTTCTGTACACGACTTTCCGCGCCAGAAACGCAGAGCCATGCAAGACACTGACCACTGGTGCACAAAACTAGGGCCCTGAAGGGATGTCCTTAACCCTAGAAATCAGTTCGCAGAACGGGGAGGATGGGTGGGGCGGTAAGGAATCTATCACTAACTAATGTTTCTTACAGATATATCGTTACCGAAGGTAAGTAACTTGTGCATCTGAAAGAAACACGTTTGAGTTAAATTTCTTACCTTAGAATAGATACCCCAGCAATACCAACTCCGGTGGTGGGTCTGCGAACCAAGATCACACCAGAAAGTCCTGGAGAACAGAACGGCCAAAGAAGCCATCTCTCCGGACTTGGCTGTCCAGGTAGTAGTGCTTGGTGAACGTGTGCAGCGATGCCCACGTAGCTGCCTGACAGATGTCGCTTAGAGGAACTCCCCGTCCCAAAGCTGTGGTGGCTGCCGTCGCCCTAGTGGAATGGGCGCGCCACCCAACTGGAGGCTCCTTTTTAGCCAAAGAGTAACAGGTCTTGATACACAAGACGACCCACCTGGAAATGGTCCGCTTGTGTACAGCCCGACCTTTCTTGGCGCCCACGTAGCCAACAAAGAGTTGGTCATCCACCCGGAACTGTTTTGTGCGGTCTAGGTAGAAGGAGAGCGCACGTTTTGGGTCCAGACGGTGGAGCCTCTCTTCCTCTCTCGAAGGATGCGGAGGCGGAAAGAAGGTGGGCAAAGTGATGGTTTGCGCAATATGAAAAGATGTAACCACCTTTGGAAGAAAGGATGGACGAGTGCGTAGGACCACTTTGTCCGGATGCATAGCCAGAAATGGAGGCTTAGAAGAAAGAGCCTGGAGCTCACTCACTCTCCTAGCAGAAGTGAGGGGCACCAGGAAAGCAGTCTTAAGCGTCAAGAGACGAAGAGGACAGTTGTTAAGTGGCTCAAAGGGAGCACACATTAAAAAGGTCAAGACCAGGTTCAAGTCCCACTGAGGCATAACGGAAAGAACCGGAGGAAAGAGATGCGTTATGCCTTTCAGAAAACGATTAACAACAGGGGACTTAAAAAGAGAAGGTTGATCAGGAAGCCTGAGAAAGGCAGAAATGGCCGAAAGATAGCCCTTTAGAGTGCCCAGAGCAGAGCCCTGCTGGGCCAAAGAAAGAAGGAACAAGAGAACCTCAGAAAGAGGGGCAGAAAGGGGATCCACAGCCTTTGCTGTGCACCATGCCACAAATTTGTTCCATCTACAGGCGTATACCGTCTTAGTGGAGGGACGCCTGGCTGCCAAGATGACATCACAGACTATGGGAGGCAGGTCAAATAACGTCAGTTGCCGCCGCTCAATCTCCACGCAAGGAGGTGGAGGCTGGACAGGTTCGGGTGGAGGACCGTCCCCTGCTGCTGCGACAAAAGATCCTCCCGAAGAGGCAGACGAATCGGAGGATCGATGGCCATACTGAGTAGCTCGGGATACCATACTCTTCGTGCCCAATCCGGAGCCACAAGAATGACTTGGGCCTGGTCGCGCCTGATCTTCTTCAGCACTCTGGGCAGAAGTGGTATAGGCGGAAAGGCGTACAGAAGACCACAACTCCACTCGCGACGAAAAGCGTCGCCTAGCGAGTGCCGCCTTGGAAATTCCAACGTGCAGAATTGCTGACATTGCGCGTTCTCTTCGGGGGCGAACAGATCTAACCAAGGCTCTCCCCACTGTTGAAAGAGTCCTTGCGCCACCTCCGAGTGCAGACGCCATTCGTGATCCATCATGCACCTGCGGCTGAGCTCGTCCGCCCTGGCGTTCAGGGAACCTGCCAGGTGTTGAACCACCAGAGATATGCCCTGATGTTCCAGCCATGTCCAGAGACGCAGAGCCTCTTGACATAGGGTCCACGACCCCACCCCGCCCTGCTTGTTGCAGTACCACATGGCAGTGGTGTTGTCTATGAACACCTGCACTACCCTTCCCTGGACAGAGGGAAGGAATGCCTTTGAGTGCAAGACGGATCGCCCAAAGCTCCAGGAGGTTGATGTGGAGCCCGGACTCCGCCGGAGACCAGAGGCCTCTGATCTCCGCCTCTCCCATGTGGCCGCCCCATCCCAGAAGGGATGCATCTGTCACCACAGTGTGTTCTGGTTGGGGAAGGGAGAGGGATCTGCCGTTGACCCAATCCTGGTTCGTTGGCCACCACTGCAATTGTCGTGCAGTGCCCTCCGAGATCTGGACGCAATCAGACAGGTTCCCCTGATGCTGCGCCCACTGGAACTTCAAGTCCCACTGCAGAGCCCGCATATGCCACCTGGCATGATCGACCAGCAGGAGGCCATGAGTCCCAACAGCCTCAAGGTCTTCCTGACTGACAACCGGGATAGAGGCTGAAAGATCGGAATCATAGCCCGAATATCCCGGACTCGCTGTTCGGGAGGATAAACCCGAAACTGCGTTGTGTCCAGAACCGCTCCGATGAAGAGGAGCTTCTGAGAGGGAATCAGGTGCGACTTCGGCGCATTGATGGAGAGCCCCAGCAAGTGCAGGAGATCGGCTGTAGTCTGGAGGTGGGAGACGACAGCCTGGGGCGAGCCCGCCTTCAACAGCCAGTCGTTGAAATAGGGGAAGACTGGAATCCCTGATCTGCGCAGATGAGCTGCGACCACCGCCATCACTTTCGTGAACACCCGAGGGGCGCTGGTAAGGCCAAAGGGGAGCACAGTGAACTGAAAATGCTTGTGGCCTACCGTGAACCGCAGGTAACGCCGGTGGGCCGGCAGGACTGGGATGTGAAAATAAGCGTTCTGCAGGTCCAACGCTACCATCCTGTCTCCAGCGTCGAGGGCAGACAAGACCTGAGCCAGGGTCAACATCTTGAACTTCTCCTTCCGGAGGAAACGGTTGACGTTCCTGAGATCCAAGATAGGACGCAAGCCTTTGTCCTTCTTGGGCACCAGAAAGTAGTGGGAATAACAACCATGACCTACTTCTGGGACAGTAACGAGCTCGATGGCTCCCTTGGCCAAGAGAGCCGTAACTTCCTGCTGGAGAAGGGACAGGTGATCCTCCGATATGCGATGGTACTTGGGTGGCATGGAGGGAGGGGTAGTCTCGATGGGGAGGGAGTAGCCCCTTCGGCGATTTGCAAAACCCACCTGTCCGACGTGATGGTGCACCAGTGGAGGAGGTGATGGCGAATCCTGCCGCCCACTGGTGTTTGGTGGCCCTGAAATGTCGGACTAGGAGAGCTTGGAGGCTGCGGCGGAGGGGGTGGAGGTGGACTGGCCCGCCCGTTGGTTCCCACGTCCCCGGCCGCGCTGGGATGAAAAGTTCTGCGCCGGCCTGTGGCCCTGAAGGGAACGTGGTGGGGCACCCCTTCCGTGACCACGAAAGGGGCGAAAAGCAGACTGTGCAGGACGCAGGGTGGAAAGACCCAAGGACTTGGCCGTAGCCCGCGAGTCCTTGAAACGCGTCAATGCACTGTCCGCCTTGTCGCTGAACAGGCGACGGCCATCAAAAGGCATGTCCATTAGGGTGTTCTGGACATCCCCTGAAAAGCCAGTCGTCCTCAACCAGGCGTGGCGTCTGATTGCCACCGACGTGGAAATCGTTCTGCCCAGTGAGTCGGCGGTATCCAGCCCACACCGAATGGCGAACTTAGATGCGTGTCTCCCTTCAGCAACAGCACGGGAGAGCACGGTCCAGGCCTCCTCCGGACACTGAGGCAGCACTTGCGCCACCGAGTCCCACACAGAGTGGGAGTAACGGCCCAAAAGGCATGCAGTGTTCACCGACCGCAGCCCTAAGCAGGAGGAAGAAAACAACTTCTTCCCAAGGTGATACAGCTTCTTGGATTCCCTATCCGGGGGTGCGGTAGGGAAGGCGCTCTGGGACGTCGAGGCTTGGACCCCCAAGCTCTCAGGGGAAGGGTATTGGGAAAGGAACAAGGGGTCGCCCGGAGGCGGGCGGTGGCGTCGGGCAATCATCCTATCCACAGGAGCCCCTGTGGTGGGCTTGGACCAAGTGCCCAAAAGGATATCTGAGATAGCTTCATTAAAAGGCAGCAGGGAGTCCGAAGAGCTTGCTGCCGGTTGAAGTACCTCTGTCAGGAGGTTAGTCCTGACTGTCACCGCAGGAAGCTCGAGGTTAAGAGCCTCGGCCGCCCTACTCAACACCACTGCGTAAGACGCTCCCTCCTCCGTAGCCACGGTAGGAGGAGACAGCATGCCAAGGTCTGGCGAGGTGTCCAAACCACTGGCATCCCCTTCCCCTGAGAGCTTGGGGGTCCAAGCCTCGACGTCCCAGAGCGCCTTCCCTACCGCACCCCCGGATAGGGAATCCAAGAAGCTGTATCACCTTGGGAAGAAGTTGTTTTCTTCCTCCTGCTTAGGGCTGCGGTCGGTGAACACTGCATGCCTTTTGGGCCGTTACTCCCACTCTGTGTGGGACTCGGTGGCGCAAGTGCTGCCTCAGTGTCCGGAGGAGGCCTGGACCGTGCTCTCCCGTGCTGTTGCTGAAGGGAGAGACGCATCTAAGTTCGCCATTCGGTGTGGGCTGGATACCGCTGACTCACTGGGCAGAACGATTTCCACGTCGGTGGCAATCAGACGCCACGCCTGGTTGAGGACGACTGGCTTTTCAGGGGATGTCCTCTCTCCAGTCCTGTTCCAGTTGTTCCGTTATAGGGTCACCTTACCCCTCCCACTCCTCCTCCTCCTCGTCCTCTGGGTGCCAATCTGGCCTAAAAGGGACTCCATGAGTAAACAGGGGCAAAAAAATTCTGCCCGGCGCCGGATCCGGCGTCAGTCGACGCCGGTCCGGCTCAGTGTCTTCATCCAGTAGGAGGTCGGGGTCGACGCCGGCCGGGGGGCCGGCCGGCGCCGGGCACGGTATTGGTGCCATCGGAAGCGGCGCTGGTGGAGGTGTGATAAGGTCAACCGGCGCCGATCCGGATCCAGGCCTGGATCCATGGGGGGCCTGCGGCGGCGGGGCCGGAGCCGCCGGCAATGAAGGTCCCGCCCCCAGCCAAGTCCGCGAGGCCCGAAGGCGCGCCGGCGGGTTCGGGCCGCCCTAAGATGGCATGCATCGCCTCGTAGAACGTACCAAGCTGGGCGGGAGTCGCCCCGGGTCCCGGAAAGGGAGGGAAACCCGGAGTCGACTCTTCGGGCTCCGCACGCGGAGCCGCGGGAGGGGCACCACCCGCGGACCTCGTCGGGTCAGCCGACCGACGAGGAGAAGTCGAAGAGCGACGATGCTTCTTCGACTTCTTTTTGTGCTTCGACTTACCCGACCCCGAGTGCGAAGACTTCGATGACTTCGATCCTGACTGACGGTGGCTCCGCGACCGGTCCCTCGACCTCCCTCTCGACCGGGACCTCGAACGGCGCGGAGCCGACTGTCGGCGTTCAAGCAGCTTTCGGGACCGCTCCCGCAAAGCCTTCGGCGTCAACAACTGGCAGTCGGAGCACGACTTGGGGTCGTGGTCGTGCTCCAGGCAGAAAAGGCACACGCGGTGCGGATCCGTCAACGACATCAGTCGACTACAGGAACCGCAGGCCTTGAATCCTGGCATAACTCGTGCACCTTACGGAGTCGTGAGACTCAAAAAAGACGTCGACAAAAGTCGAGAAAAACTTAGTCGAAAAATGACTGAGGTACCGCTCTTCCCGGATCTTGGCTGGCTGGCATGGAAAAAGAAAGAACTGACGTCAGCGCGCGAGGGCGGCGTCTAAGTAGCTGCCGTGACGTCATCCCGGCGACCACGACGCAGATGACGGACGCGGAGCCGACCGACGCCACTGTTAGACCTGGCACTTTTGGCGTGGGTCTCCCTTCCATTTTTTGCTGTTGCCTCATGTGTTTTTGCTGGTTATAGATGCTTTGGGCACTGTGCCACTGCTAATCAGTGCCACAGTGCAAGTGCTCCCTATGGTAAATTGGTGTATGGATTAGTGATTCCATGATTGGTTGGTTTGGTTTACTTGTCAGACCCTAGTACAGTGCACTGAGTGTGCCCAGGGCTTGTAAACCAAATGCTGCTGGTGGGCTTGCAGCACTGGTTGTGCCACCCACAGAAGCAGCCTGTAAAAGTGTGTCTCAGGTCTGCCATTGCAGAGCATGTGTGCAGTCTGGTACTGCCATGCTGACTGGGCAAGTGCACCCACTTGCCAGTCCCTAAACCTTCACTTTTCTTCATATCAGACACCCCTATGGTAGGCCCAAGGGCAGGGTGCATTGTAAGTATAAGGTAGGACATGCCCTGGTGTGTGTGGCATGTCCTAATAGTGAATTACAGCCATTTTCGTTTTTCACTATTGCAAGGCTACCTGTTCCCCACAGGCCAGAATGGGCAGTTTGATTATTACATCTTATAATCCTAACTGACCCAGGGAACAAGGTAGAAAAACGAATTTAGTATGCCTGAACTCAGAACGATAAAATACATCTTTTAGTGAAGTTGGTTTTAACATTCTGTGTTTGAAAATACCACTTTTAGAAAGTAGGTATTTTCTTGCCTAACTATCCAAGCCTGCCTCTGCTAGGTTGTGTATTCCTTGTCTGGTTTGTGAGTGACAGGGGCTGGGGGATTCCAGGAGACAGGGTGAGTCAGCACAGGGCTGAATAGAGAGATCTGCATGTAGCTGAGTGGGAGGAGTTGCACCTGGGACCTGAATAGGGCTGTGCCTTCCCTCCACAATGCTGGCTCCACCTCCTGTGGTGTGTCTGATGTCCCTGGCCTACACTGTGAAAGGAAAGAAGGAGTCTTGTCAACAAAGTGCTCCAGGACTGACCAGAACTGGTTTGGACTAGGCAAAGGCCTCTCTGCCTTCAGAGAACAAAGGGAAAATGAGTATAAAAGAGGGGACCCAAACCCCAGAACTTTAGATCACTTTTGGGAAACAAGAAGAACCTTTGCTGAGGAGAGGAACCAGAGAAACTGAGGAGGAGACTATCCCTAAGCTGAGTGCTGTTTGGGGGATTGGCCTGCAGTGGTTGCCTGACTGCCAAAGAAAGGAGAAAGGAACTTTGTGTGTACTTTCATCAACTTGTAAAAGATCTCCAAGGGCATGAGATAGAGCTTGCCTCCTGCTGAAGTCTCAGGGACAACAGACTTCACCAACCTGCTCCCCTGCCTTCCCTTGCTGGGAATTGAAGTGCCTGCTGTTGAGCTGGGCCTTCTGAGAGACTGCGTGTCGCTGGGAGCTGGAAGCGCGACTCAAGACGAAGAAGCGTGACGCCGCCGCAGCCGTTGTCGTCGCATCCCCGGAGAAGAGTGTTGCCGTCGCAGCAGACGCCGTCGCATCACCGGAGAAGCGTGCCGCCACTGCCGCCCTCGCATCACCCGAAGTGCCTCGCATCACCGGAGAAGAGTGTCGCCGTCGCATCACCGGAGAAGAGTGTCGCTGCTGTAGCTGCTGTCGTCGCATCGCTGAGAAAGCGTGCCGCCGCTGTCGCATCGCATCACCGAGGCGCCCCGCATCCCTGGAGAAGAGTGTCGCCGTCGCAGCAGACGCCGTCGCATCACCAGAGAAGCATGTCGCAGGGCCTGTCGCGGCTCAGAAGAATCGTTGAATCGCCGCACGGCCGTCGGGCGTGCACGCATCTTTGTCACATCAAGAAGAAGACGCCATTTTGTTTCATTGCACCGGATCTTCATCGCATCACGGCGCTGCTGGTCGCATCGCCACGGAAGCGCAGTAAGAAACCGACGCATCACCTCCCCACGCTGAGAAGAACCGACGCATCCCCTACGCAGCAGTAGGGACCTGACGCATCACCGTTCTTGCGTGTAAGGAACCGATGCATCACCTTCCCTGCAACACTTTCGTTGTATAGCGTTACGCATCCAAAGGTACATTGAACTCAAAGTGTCGCATTTACCATCCAAAGAGAACTAAGCTAATTCTACCATTTTTAAGTACAGTATTGTGGATTTTTGCCGTTTGGGGTCTTGTGTTAAATCTATATAACAGATACTTATTTTTAATATACAACCTGTGTGGTGTCCATCTGCAGTGTTGTCACTGGATTACTGTATGTGTTCACAAATGTTTTACAAACTGCCTCTGAGATAAGCCTGCCTGCTCGTGCCAAGCTACCAAGGGGTGAGCAGGGGTTATTTTGGGAGTGTACCCCCTTACCCTGACTAGACGCAAGGGTCCCTATTTGGTCAAAGGTACCTACCTCTGCCAACTAGAGACCCCCAAATCTAACAGCCACCTTCCGACGCGCAGAGGTACTACTAACGAAAACTTTCCGGATCCAGACTGACGCCTGGGGGTAATTCTAAGGTAAGGGATCTATCACTAACGTGTTTCTTTCAGATCAGTCCTGCAGGACTGAACGGGCGAAATTGCCCATCCCTGTGGACCTGACTGTTCAGGCAATAGTGTTTAGCAAACATGTGTAGGGAAGCACATGTTGCTGCCCGACAGATTTCCAGGACTGGCACCCCACAAGCTAACGCCATGGTCGTAGCCTTACCTCTGCTGGAATGGGCCCTTAAACCCTCAGGAGCCTGCTTTTTAGCCAGGGTATAGCAGATTTTTATACAGAGAACGACCCAGCGCGAAATGGACTGCTTCTGTACTGCCTGACCTTTTTTAGCTCCAACATAGCCCACAAAGAGTTGGTCGTCCACCCGGAACTCTTTTGTGCGGTCAAGGTAGAACGACAACGCTCTTTTGGGGTCCATCAGATGGAGTCGCTCCTCTTCCTTAGAGGAATGCGGAGGAGCATAAAAGGTCGGCAGTGTGACCTATTGACCCACAACGAATAAGGTCACCACTTTAGGTAGGAAAGAGGCTCGGGTGCGAAGCACCACCGTATCCGAAAATATCATAAGATAGGGAGGCTTGGATGATAAAGCCTGCAGCTCACTGACCCTCCGGGCAGATGATATTGGCACTAGAAATGCTATCTTGATGGTAAGCAACCGGAGGGGACAATAATCTAGCGGCTCAATGGGAGCACACATGAGGTAAGTGAGCACCAGGTTCAGATTCCACTAAGGCATAATGAAGGGCGTAGGAGGAAACATATGTACAAGCCCTTTCAGGAACCTATATACAATAGGGGACTAGAATAAAGAGGGTTGGCCAGGCAGCCGCAGGAAAGCAGAAAGATAACCCTAGGGAGTGCCCAGAGCAGAGCCCTGCTGGACATGGGTAAGAATAAAGAGAAGAATATCAGAAAGAGGGTCAATAGACTTTTCTGTACAATATTTTACACATTTTTGCCAACAGCAGGCATATTCCGTTTTGGTGGAGGGCCACCAAAATAACTGTACAAACTTCGGGAGGAAGGTCAAAAGCTATCAGCTGTCACAGCTCAAGCTCCAAGCAAAGAGGCAGAGAGTTGACAGGTTCTGATGGCGAACCCTCCCCGGCTGCTGCGACAAAAGATCCTCCCGAAGGGGCAAACTGATCGGAGGATTGAGGCTCATTTTCAGAAGCTTGGGATACCAAACTCTCCATGCCCAGTCCGGAGCCACAAAAATGACTTGGGCCAGGTCGTTCCTGATGTTCTTGAGAACTCTGGGCAGACAGAAGGGGTATGGGCGGAAAGGCGTACACGAGGCCTGAGCTTCACCCGCTAAGAAAAGCGTAGCCGAGCAATAGCCGCCTTGGAAACTCCAACGCGCAATACTGCTGACATTGCACTTTCTCTTCAGAGGCGTACAGATCTAACGAAGGTTCTCCCCACTGCTAAAAGAGACCTTGCGCAACCTCCGACTGGAGACGCTAGGCATCAACAGCTGAGATTGTCTGCCCTGGCATTCAGAGAACCTGCCAGGTGTTGAACCACAAGGGTTATGCCCTGCTGTTCCAGCCATGTATCGAGAAGCAGAGCCTCTTGACAAAGGGTTCATGACCACACACCGGCCGGCTTGTTGCAGTATCACATGGCAGAGGTGTGGTCCGTGGATACCTGCACTAACTTGCCCTTCACAGAGGGAAGAAATGCTTTCAATGCTAGACAGATTGCCCGGAGCTCCAACAAGCTGATCTGGAGCCCTAATTCCGCTGGAGACCAGAGTCTTCTGATCTCCACCCCTCCCAAATGGCCGCCCCATCCCAGGACCCAGGAGTGACAGATCTGTCACTACAGTGAGATCTGGTTGGGGAAGGGAGAGGGGTCTGCCTAAATCACAGTTCGTGAGACACCACTGCAGGTCCTTTGTAGTTCCTTCCGAGATCTGGATCACATCGGAGAGATTTCCCTGATCCTGTGCCCAGTGGAACTTCAGAGCCCGCATACGCCATCTGGCATGATTTACCAAAAGAATGCAGGAGGCCATGAGGCCCAGCAGCCTCAGCCATTCTCACCGAAATCCAGGATAGAGGCTGAAGCATCAGTATCATAACCTGCATATCCTGGATTCGTTGCTCAGAAGGATAAGCCCAAAACTGCACTGAGTTCAGAACAGCTCAGATGAAACGGGCATCTGAGAAGGAGTCAGGTGCGACTTCGGCACGTTTATATTGAACACCAGTGAATACAGGAGGTCCGCTGTAGTCTGGAGGTGGGAAACAACAGCCTGGGGCGAGAATGCCTTCAACAGCCAGTTGTCGAGGTAGGGGGAAGACTGAAACCCCTAACCTGCGCAGATTAGCTGCAAATGCATCACATTGGTGACACCCCTATGGGCGCTGGTGAGGCCAAAGGGTAGCACAGTGAACTGAATGTGCTCGATGACAACCTTAAACCGCAGGTAACGCCTGTGGGCAGGCAAAATGGGTGTGTGAAAATAAGCATCCTGCAAGTCCAATGCTACCCGTCAGTCTCCTTGGTCTAGGGCAGACAAGACCTGAGCCAATGTGAGCATCTTAAATTTCTTCTTTTTGAGGAAGAGATTGACGGTTCGAAGGTCTACAACAGGACGAATACCTTCTGCTCTTTTTGGGTATCAGAAAGTAGTGGGAATAACAACCTCTGCCTACTTCTGATATCGGAACCCTTTCTATAGCCCCCTTGGCCAGGAGAGCTGGACTTCCTCTCAGAGCAAGATAAGATGATCCTCCGCCAGCCGTTCTTAAGATGGCGGAAAGGAAGGGGGGCAGGAAAGGGAAGGAGTAACACCTCTGAATTATCTGCAAGACCCATTCGCCCGATGTTATGGACTGCCAGTGGAGGAGATGATGTTGGATTCTCCCTCCAACTGGACACCCATGGTCTTGCAGGAACAAACTAGGAGAACATAGAGCCTGCAGCTGCCAAGGGGTTGGTGGTGGACGACTTCTGGCTACCATTCCCACGAGGTCGGAATGTACCACAACTTGGCACAACTTGGGAGTGTGCGCAGGAAGTTGGCTGGGGTATGACTGAAAGTCCCTTCCATTGCTACTAAAGGGATGAAGGGGGACTGGGGGCGAGGTGTCACTGAGAGGTCCAAGGACCTGGGTATAGCCCGCGAGTCATTCAAGAGCTCCAGCAACAAGTTTGCCTTCTATCTGAAGAGACGAGTCCCATCGAAGGGCATGTCCATGAGGTTGGCCAGGATATCCCCAGAAAAGCCAGATGTTCTTAGCCAGGCATGACGCTGCAAGGCCACTGTCGACGAAACCGCTCTGCCCAGCGAGTCAGTCGTATCCAGACCACATCTAATGGTAACCTTTGCTGCATCCCTCCCATCTCTCACTGCTTGGGAGAGCATGGCCGGGTTCTCCTCCCAGACCTGTGGCAGCACTTGCGCAACCGTTTCCCATAAGGAATGCCAGAAACGGCCCAAAAGGCATGCAGTGTTAACCGACCGCAATGCTAGGCTGGTAGAAGAAAACATCCTCTTCCCAAGTACGTCCAGTCACTTCAATTTCCTCTCCGGGGGAGCCGAAGGGAATGCACCATCGGATGTTAAGGCTTAAATTACCAAGCTCTCAGGGGTAGGATGCTGGCTGAGGAAACTTGGAGCACTTGGGGCAGCGCAATGGCAGAGTGCTATTGTCCTGTTCACAGGAGCCCCTGTGCTCGGCTTGGACCAAGTGCCTAGAAGGACATCCATCAGTGCTTTATTGAAGGGCAAAAGAGGTTCAGATGAAGCACTTTAGTCAAGAGATTATTCTTGACCTGCACCGAGGGCAGGTCAAGGACCTCTGCTTCCCTTTTCACCACCATAGCCTAAGACGCTCCCTCCTCCGTAGCCACTGTAGGTAGCATACCAGCATCTGGAGAGGTGTCCAGCTCACTGGCCTACGCAAGCTCCTCATACCAGTCCAATTCCTCACCAGGAGTGTCTAACTGGTGTTCTATAAGGTCCAGTGACCTCTCCCACTCTTCTCCCATGCCTGTAACCTCCTCAAAACATTCAGGCAATGACCTAGGACCACGGGCCCTGATACGCCAGAATCTGCGTTGACTGATGCTGTTCCAACTCAGAGACGTCTGGAATCAGAATGGGGCTGGCGCCGCTAATGGGTGCCGGCGGAGCGGGAAGCATCGACTTCGGGACAGGCGCCAGGGAAGGTCGTGTTGGCCTGACTGGCGTAGATCCAGGATCGCACGGCACGGGGGCACATCGGAGGAGTCGGTCCACTCAAATACTCGGCGCATGGCCTTGTTAAACTCCCTTATTTGAGCAGGGGACGCTCCGAGCTCACGGAAACGGGAGATGCAGAGTCGGACCTGGCAACGGCTCAGCAGAACCTTGTGTGGAATGCCGATGTTCCCCATTCGTCTCGTTGATCCTCGATGGATGAGGTGAAGTCGAAGTCCGTTTAGACTTCTTCTTCTTGTGCCTCTTACCCCAGTGTCCCGAGCACCTCGAGTGCGACGAAGAGGACTTGGCGCTCCTGAAGCAGACGCAAGACCAACTCTTCCTCGATTGGGACAGAGACTTTCTAGGAGTCGTGCTAGATGGCATCGACTGCCAGGTCATAAGCAGCTTTCCCTCAAAGCCTTTGGCGCCATGGCCTGGCAGTCCGAGCACGACTTTGAGTCGTGCACGCGCTCGAAACACCATAGGCACCCAAGGTGCAGGTTGTAATCGACATAGCATGGTGACAGGCGCCACACGGCTTAAACCCTACCTTACTAGAGGTCATCCCTTGCCAAACAAGGAAAAAATCTTCGACAAAACATCGAAAAAAGTCTGTCAAAAAGAGACAGAGGGGTAGCTCTTCTCCGGATGAGCACTGGCGCGCAAAGAAATTAACTGATGTTTGCCCACCTGGGTGGCACCTATATAGGTGACCACGACGTCACATCCAGCGCAGATGACGCCACGCGGAACCGAACGGAGCCATCTGATGGGGTGCAGGGGTACTGCTCACGCAAAAAGTTTCCAGATCCAGTCTGATGCCTGGGAAATGAATCTACAGCTATTAGTCTCTATCAGATAGAACTATTAGGTGCGCTGCTCTCTACAGAGGAAGGTTCTTCTAGAATAAACTTATGAAGCCGAACCATCAACAATTGAATACTGTGGAGACATTACTATTGCAAAAAATAGCTGAGACTATATTCTAAAACAAAGAATATCTCCAATATATTGCTAAATATGGTACCAATGTGCCTCTAAACTATCTGGTATTATGACACCATTTCACTAACATATTGCTTCATTTACTGCTTCCATTTCCACATTTTCCTTAGCCATGGTTTATTTTTTGCTTACATGTAATAAAATATGCATATTAATCTATCCACAAATATTTCTCTCTTTATTCTTTGCCCAGAGAGATGTTTCATGCAGCAGTTTTTCAGATATGATTAGCAGGCATAAATGTATTTCCAATTCAGTAGGACTTGATTATTTTTGATTATTTGGTAGTATTGTGGTGCACTCAAAATAATTTGACAATGGTTTTCTATTATCAGCTAGTTGTCCATGCCATTATATTCATGAACTCTCAGAAATAGACTGCTTTTACTATCAATATTCTTGTTAATGACTAATGAGGCTCTGATGAGGGTGAAGGAAAAAACGGCAAAATGTAAATGTTCTCCACCTACAGTAATTCAAAACATCATGTAACACAAAAGGACTGTAATTTGGAAGCATTTACCCTGCAGGTCAAGAGACAGCAACCAATTGTTTATGCATATTGAAAAATTCTTGCACCATGGTAGGTAATTTCACACTTCTGCAGAATGCTCGGGGGAAATTCAGAGAGGGACAGAAACGACGCTTCAAATATAAAAGTAACTAATGTTTTAAAAGCACCAGGATTGCTGGGTGAAGAATCATGAGCTCGAACTGAGGGAGAGAAGGGGCACTGGGGATGCTGCCTGTTATAAAGGCAATAATCAAGGTGTGTATGATAACACTTAGAATCCAGAAATCGAAAACTTAGCTCACCTACAATTTCAAGCTGTGCTTGCACGTATAAACTTCCACCATGTAAGCTGACCCAATGACCAGCTGTGTAGGGGACAGTTAAGTCACACATATTACAACCTTCCTCCACCTAGTCCAACATACTCCACACACACAAAACACTAGCGGGAATAGCGCAAGTGTAGTTATACTTAGGTCTGACTTTCCAATAAAAAGGCATTTTTTTGGTTCCTTAATAACGTTGGCACAATTTAACTAATCAGTATGAAACTTTCCAAAAATATTTCCTCCACTTTGGGTCCTTTGTGGAAAGGTTTGTCCTTATCCGTCACATGAACACCAAGAACATGCCAGTAGATTTCGCCTTTGGAAACTACTGACTTTGTCAATAGTTTTTAGCCATGGTGTTCAGCAACCCCAATGCTGTGCACCATGACTAAATAAGAACCATGGTTAAATAAGGAAACAAGCATTTGCAATGCAATATGTCTCGCATTTAGGCGAGTTTCAGCTATTGACATTGCAAATAACAATGCCTTTTACTTTTGTTTTCGTTTTTAAAACATAAACAAAAGGCATTGTCATTTACAATGCCAATAGCTTAAACTCGGGTAAATGCGAGACCTATTGCATTGCAACTGCTTGTTTATCCAGCAATTAAGCACTCAACCACACTTGACAATCGTTGCAATAATAGGTACCTGCCACAAAACTCCGTTTTCAATGGCGTGGTACAGAAATTGTACATTTCTATGACGCAACTTACTAGTGATTGAAGCCTTATATGCGATATAGAGCAAAAACACAGTTCTGCAACGTGTTCAATTATGACAAACATGAATCGTGAGAAGTCCGTGCACCAGCATCAAAGTAACTCAGTCACTGCAAGAGGTGGACACCCGGAGCGAGAGAGGAAGGAGTACGGGCAGAGCAGCGGTGCGAGACGAGGAATGAAGCGTACCTGCCACAAAACTCAGTTTCAATGGCGTGGTACAGAAATCATACATTTTAATAACAACTTTGAATTTTATTCCTCTTTTTCAGCTAATTCTAGCCTGTATGATGCCAAAAAAAAACTTTCAGTAGTAGAGGTAAACCAAAAACAGTTAATCTTTGCCTTGCCAGGGCCTCAAAGTCCATTAAATTACATTGGGCAAAGAGAGACCGAGGCAGAGAGGTTGACATACAGAAATAGACACTTTCCCAAGGGCTCTTTGGAAGGTGGGGGCCCCAGGCAATTGCCCAATTTACCCATGCCTTAAAACAGCTCTGGGCATATCGAACCTCCAAGTTAGGCTTGTCTGCGAAGCCTAGCTTATTTCAAACATGCATGTTGCTGAACTCACAGAGCTACAAGGAGGCGTGAGCTGCCAAGGAGCGAGGTACAGTGCTCTGAGCCAGCCTACTGGAGCTGTTACACTTTTCATTATATCATAGCTATTTTGAATGGAACGACGAATACTACATCCAACTATCTGGAACTTCCATGGGAAATTTTGCAGCACCGTCGTATGCCAACTTCTTCATGCATCGGTTTGAATTAGACAACATCTTCTATAAACAAAATTGGCGTGAATTTTTTTCCCGAAGATATATCAACGACATTTTCCTCATCTGGAAGGGTGACCAAACCAGCTTAAAAACTGCCATTGATACTTTAAACACCATCAATAAAAGAACTGAGTTCACCTTCAATATGAGCACTGAAAGGATTACGTTTCTGGACGTGGAAATAACTATACAAAATCAATGACTAGTTACTAATGTTTTTAACAAGCCCACTGACAGAAACAATCTATTACACTATAATAGTTTTCATCAAATGCCTTTGAAGAAACACCTACCCTCCTCTCAATTACTCAGATTGAAACACATTTCTTCTAATGAACAATTATACAAAAACGTCAAACCAAGATGGCTACAAGGTTCAAACTAAGAGGATACCCTAATCACATCATACAAGCAGCCATTAACAGAGTTGAAAAGAAGGACAGACTGAGGCTACTGAAAAGAAGAGATAAAAATAAAAATCAGGATGTCCGATCAGTTTTTGTATCAACATTTTCCACCAAGAGTAAAAACGTTAAAAGTATCATCCTAAAATATTGGCCCATGCTGCAAACCGAGGTTGAATTTAAAGGTATATTTAATCATCAATCGCTTTTTGCGTACCGAAGGACAAGAAATCTTAAACAACTACTTGGCAAAATTAATAATCGGACTAACCAGATACACAGAGGTACTATACATTGCCTAAATTGTGGAAGTTGTAATAGCATAATCAAAGGCAACACAATCATGCATCCTACCCAGGGGACACCAATTAAATTACTAACCACGGCAACTTGAGATACAAAGAATGTAATCTATTTACTAAAGCACCCCTGTGGACTGGCATACGTGGGAAAAACTGAACGCAAAATTAAAACAAGATTGACAGAACATAAAAGCAATGTACGAACTAAAAACTTAAAATCGACCATTTCTGCGCATTTCAATACGTATAACCACGATTTAAGTCAACTCAGATTTCTGGTACTAGAACAACTACCTCTAAAAGAAGGTAGAGACAACAGCAAGTATCTTCTACACAGGGAAGTTTACTGGATGAAACGTCTGGACTCGATTAGCCCTAAGGGACTGAATGAACGTATGGACTTCAGTTGTTTTTTATAAGGTTACAGACCTATCTTTGCTAGCATACATGAAGCTGTTTTTCGGTTTAAACAATTCTGCCCATTTTGCTATCTCTGGCACTAGTTTATTTTTCTATTTGTTTTTGCCATCATTAATGCAGTGAAGAACAAGTTACTTACCTTCGGTAATGATATATCTGTAAGAGACATAGATTGGTTATGGATTCCTCACTTTAGAATTACCCCCAGGCGTCAGACTGGATCCGGAGAATTTTTTCCTCAGCAGTACCCCTGCGCGTCGGAAGGTGGCGTCGGTCGACTCCGCGTTCGTCGTTGGCATCGTGGTCGCCGGGATGACGTCACGGTAGCTACATAGACGCCGCCCTCGCGCGCTGACGTCAGTTCTGTACACGACTTTCCATGCCAGAAGCGCAGAGCCATGCAAGACACTGACCACTGGTGCACAAAACTAGGGCCCTGAAAGGAAGTCCTTAACCCTAGAAGTCAGTTCGCAGAACGGGGAGGATGGGTGGGGGGGTAAGGAATCTATAACTAATATGTCTCTTACAGATATATTGTTACCGAAGGTAAGTAACTTGTTTATCTGAAAGAGACAATTTGTTATGGATTCCTCACCTTAGAATAGATACCCCAGCAATACCAACCCCGGTGGTGGGTCTTCGAACCAAGTTCACACCAGAAAGTCCTCGAGAACTGAACGGCCAAAGAAGCCATCTCTCCGGACTTGGCTGTCCAGGCAGTATTGTTTGGTAAACGTGTGCAGTGAAGCCCACGTAGCTGCCTGGCAGATGTCAAGAAGGGGGACTCCACATCCCAAAGCAGTAGTGGCTGCAGTCGCCCTGGTGGAATGGGCATGCAACCCCACTGGAGGTTCCTTTTTCGCTAAGGAATAGCAGATTTTGATGCAAAGAACGACCCATCGGGAGATGGTTCGTTTTTGCACGGCCCGACCTTTCTTGGCGCCCACATAACCAACAAAGAGCTGGTCATCCACCCGGAATTGTTTTGTGCGATCCAGATAGAACAAAAGCGCACGTTTTGGATCCAGACGGTGGAGCCTCTCTTCCTCTTTAGAAGGATGCGGAGGCAGACAGATGGTGGGCAAAGTGATAGTCTGTCCTATGTGGAAAGAGGTAACCACTTTGGGAAGGAAAGAAGGCCTAGTGCGAAGGACAACTTTGCCCGGATGAACAGCAGGTAAAGGAGGTTTAGAAGAAAGGGCTTGAAGCTCACTCACCCTGCGAGCAGAGGTGATGGCATCCAGAAAGGCAGTTTTAAGGGTCAGAAGTCTGAGAGGACAGCTATGTAGTGGCTCGAAAGGAGCGCACATAAGATAAGTGAGAACCAGGTTCAAGTCCCACTGGGGCATTACGAAAGATGTTGGAGGAAACAAGTGAGTAATGCCCTTAAGGAAGCGATTTACAATAGGGGACTTGAAAAGAGAAGGCTGGTCAGGCAGCCGAAGACAGGCCGAAATGGCTGAAAGATAGCCTTTGGGAGTGCCCAGGGCAGAGCCCTGCTGGGTCAAAGAAAGAATGAAGAGGTGAATCTCTGAAAGGGGGGAAGAAAGGGGATCCACAGCCTTTGCTGCGCACCATGCCACAAACTTGTTCCATCTACATGCATATACCGTTTTGGTGGAGGGACGCCTGGCTGCCAAGATAACATTACAGACTTCAGGAGCAAGGTCGAAAGCTGTCAACTGTCGCCGCTCAATCTCCACGCAAGGAGGTGGAGGCTTGACAGGTTCGGGTGGGAGACCGTCCCCTGCTGCTGCGATAGAAGATCCTCCCGAAGAGGATCGATGGCCATGTGTAATAGCTCGGGATACCGGACTCTTCGTGCCCAATCCGGGGCCACAAGAATGACTTGGGCCCGGTCGCGCTTGATCTTCTTCAGCACTCTGGGCAGAAGTGGTATAGGCGGAACGGCGTATAGAAGACCGCAACTCCACTCGCGACGAAAAGCGTCGCTGAGTGAGTGCCGCCTTGGAAATTCCAGCGCGCAGAACTGCTGACATTGCGCGTTCTCTTCGGTGGCGAATAGATCTAACCAAGGCTCTCCCCACTGCTGAAAGAGACCTTGCACCACCTCCGAGTGAAGACGCCATTCGTGATCCATCATGCACCTGCGGCTGAGTTCATCCGCCCTGGCGTTCAGGGAACCTGCCAGGTGTTGAACCACTAGAGATATGCCCTGATGTTCCAGCCATGTCCAAAGGCGGAGAGCCTCGCGACATAGGGTCGATGACCCCACCCCGCCCTGTTCGTTGCAGTACCACATGGCGGTGGTGTTGTCCGTGAACACCTGCACTACTCTTCCCCTGACAGAGGAAAGGAATGCCTTTAGTGCAAGACGAATCGCCCGAAGCTCCAGAAGGTTGATATGGAGCCCGGACTCCGCCGGAGACCAGAGGCCTCTGATCTCCGCCTCTCCCATGTGGCCGCCCCACCCCAGCAGTGATGCATCTGTCACCACTGTGAACTCTGGTTGGGGAAGAGAGAGGGATCTGCCGTTGACCCAATCCCGTTTCGTTATCCACCCTGCAATTGACGTGCAGTGCCCTCCGAGATCTGGACGCAATCGGAAAGATTCCCCTGATGCTGTGCCCACTGAAAATTCAGGTCCCACTGCAGAGCCCGCATATGCCACCTGGCATAGTCCACCAGCAGGATGGACTATGTCATTCTGACCGAAACCCGGGATAGAGACTGAAAGATCGGAATCAAAGCCCGAATATCCCGGACTCGCTGCTCAGGAGGATAAGCCAGAAACTGCGCTGTGTCCAGAACCGCTCCGATGAAAAGGAGCTTCTGAGAGGGAATCAGGTGTGACTTCAGCACATTCATGGTGAACCCCAGCGAATGCAGTAGGTCGGCCGTAGTCTGGAGGTGGGAGACAACAGCCTGGGGCGAACCCGCCTTCAACAGCCAGTCGTCAAGATAGGGGAAGACTGGAAGCCCTGATCTGTGCAGATGAGTAGCGACCACCGCCATCACTTTCTTGAACACGGAGGGGCGCTGGTAAGGCCGAACAGGAGCACAGTAAACTGAAAGTGCTTGTGGCCTACCGTGAACCGTAGGTAACGCCGATGGGCGGGGATGTGAAAATAAGCATCCTGCAAGTCCAAATCTATCAACCAGTCTCCAGGGTTGAGAGCAGACAGGACCTGAGCCAGTGTCAATATTTTGAACTTCTCCTTCCGTAGGAAGCAGTTGACGTTCCGGAGATCCAAGATAGGACGCAGGCCCTTGTCCTTCTTTGGCACCAGAGTGTAGTGGGAATAACAACCATGACCTACTTCTGGGGAACTCGCTCGATAGCTCCCTTGTCCAAGAGAGCCGTAACTTCCTGTTGGAGAAGGGCCAAGTGATCCTCCGACAAGCGATGGGTCTGAGGTGGCATGGATGGAGGGGGAGTCTCGAAGGGGAGGAAGTAGCCCCTTCGGACTATCTGCAAAGCCCACCTGTCCGACGTGATGTTGAGCCAGTGCGGGAGGTGATGGCGAATCCTGCCGCCCACTAGGAAAATGTGGCCCTGAAAGGTCGGACTAGGAGGGCTTGGAGGCTGCTGCAGAGGGGGCGCTGGTGGACTGACCCGCCCGCTGGCCCCCAGACCCACGACGGTGGGTCCCACGTCCACGGCAGCGCAGAGGCTGTGGCTCTGGGCGGAATGTGGTGGGGCACCCCTTCCATAGCCACGAAAGGGGCGAAAAGCAGACTGCGCTGGGCGGGAGGTGGATGCGAGGCCCAAGGACCTGGCCGTAGCAGCCCTGGAGTCCTTAAAGCGCTCAAGCGCTTTGTCCGCCTTGTCGCCAAACAACCGACGGCCATCAAAGGGCATGTCCAAAAGCGTAGCTTGGACATCACCCGAAAAGCCAGTAGACCTCAACCATGTGTATCGTCTAAGGGCTACCGACGTGGAAATCGTCCTGCCTAGTGAGTCGGCGGTGTCCAGCCCACATCGGATGCGAACTTCACTCCGTCTCTCCCTTCGGCAACTGCACGGGAGAGCACGGCCCGGGCCTCCTCCGGGCACTGTGGCAGCACCTGCGCAACCGTGTCCCACACCGAGTGGGAGTAACGGCCCAAGAGACATGCGGTGTTCACCGACAGCAGTCCTAAGCTGGAGGAAGAAAACATCTTCTTCACAAGGTGGTCCAGCTTCTTGAATTCCCTAACAGGTGGTGCGTTAGGGAATGCACCATTGGAAGTCGAGGCTTGGACTACCAAGCTCTCAGGGGTGGGGTGGTGGGAGAGGAAAATGGGGTCGCCCGGGGCTGGTCGGTGGCGTCGGGCAATCATCCTATCCACAGGAGCCCCTGTGTTGGGCTTGGACCAAGTGCCCAAAAGGATGTCCGTGAGGGCTTCATTGAATGGCAGCAGGGGCTCCGAAGAGGCCGCTGCCGGCTGAAGCACCTCGGTCAGGAAGGTTAGTCCTGACCGCCACCGTAGGAAGCTCAAGGTTTAAGGCCTCGGCCGCCCTACGCAACACCACTGCCTAAGATGCATCCTCCTCCGTAGCCACGGTAGGGGAAGAAAGCATGCCAAGGTCTGGGGAGGTGGCCAGACCACTGGCATCACTCAACTCCTCTCTCCAGTCCGGTTCCTCTAACTGGTCTGCCAGAGGGTCCACAGACCCCTCCCAGTCCTCCTCACCCTCCTCTGGTAGCCACTCAGGGCGATAGGAAACACCAGGGGAGAACAGGGGTAAAAAAGTACCGGTCGGCGCCGGTCCGGCTCCGTGTCTACTTCGAGGGGGAGGCTGGGGTCGACGTCGGCTGGGGACACAACCGGCGTCGGAGGGGGCGGAGGTGTCATCACTGGATTCGGCGCCGGAGGAGGTGTCACGAGGTCGACCGGCACCGATACGGATCCAGGCCTGGATCCTTGGGGGCCCGCCGGGGCCAAAGCGGCCGGAATCGAAGGCCTAGAGTCCCCAACCGAGTCTGAGGGGCCAGAGGGCGCGCCAGCGGAGTTGGGCTGCCCAAAAATGGAATGTAAGGCTTCGTAAAAGTTGCGAAGCTGGGCAGGGGTCGCTCCGGGTCCCGGAAAGGGAGGGAAGGCCGGAGTCGACCCAACAGACTCCGCGGGCGGAACCGGACGACTACCTTCCGCTTCCCGCATTGCGTCGGCCGACGGACGGGGAGAACGCAAAGAGCGGCGATGCTTCTTCGGCGCCTTCTTGTGCTTCGACTTACCCGTAGACGAAGACTTCGATGACGGTCGGTGGTGGTGGCTCCGCAACCGGTCCCGCGACCTCCCTCTCGACCAGGACCTCGAACGGTGCGGAGTGGACTGCCGGGCCTCGAGAAGCTTTCGGGACTGCTGCCGCAAAGACTTTAGGGTTCATGGCCTGGCAGTCGGAGCACGACTTCGGGTCGTGGTCGCGCTCCAAGCACCAAGGCACACGAGGTGCGGGTCCATGACCGACATCAATTTGCGACAGGAGTCGCAAGCCTTGAAGCCGGTCCGACGTGACATCCCTCCGTGTGCCAGGAGTCGAACGACTCAAAAAAGTTGTTGACAACAGTCGCAAAAACGCAGTCAAAAAGTGACTCGAGGCACCACTCTCTCTGGATCTGCGCTGTCTGGCGCGGAAAAAGAAAGAACTGACGTCAGCGCGCGAGGGCGGCGTCTAAGTAGATACCGCGACGTTATTCCGGCGACCACGACGCCAAAGACGAATGCAGAGTCGACCGACGCCACCTATCGACGTGCAGGGGGTACTGCTGAGGAAAACATTCTCTGGATCCAGTCTGACGCCTGTGAGTAATTCTAAGGTGAGGAATCCATAACTAATTGTCTCTTTCAGATTAGCATATTTCTTGATACTCATTATTGATCCTGTAAAGCATTTTAACTCTCTAACATGGTGGAAAGTGTTTCACTTAGCTCTACCTTCACTTGAAGTCCGTTTCTATTTCTACTCAGGATGAACTTGCGCAATTCACCTCCTTCTATTTCTCTTACCCGGACAGCCACACTCTTCTGATGACGCTGAGCACAGCAAACTTTGAGAGCGTTCACCGGGCTCTATGGATTTGAGTTAACTAAATCACACGTCAGGTATGCGATATAGCAGATAGATGTTGTGGCATGCGAGTGGTGAATTTTTTCACATTGGTGAATAGCGGTTAAGCTAACGCATCGGGATATAAATCATCAACTCGGCACCTTTCTCAAATGGTTTATTGCGCTCGGGAATTGAGTTCTTTATCACTTTTAATTATTTTTTCTGGAGGACACCATCTTTTACTTGATTCAAAAGTGCCTTGTAGGTACTTGGCGGCACAAGGCCCCGCCCCCCTCTTGGCACTGAGATTGTTCTTCAAGTTGGCAAGTATGCAACAGTCACACACGTACCTAGCTCTCTCATTACTTACAGCAGTGCGGGCTGGGCTGAACTTCACACCAGCAGGAGCCGTCAGAGCAGCAAACGTCTACTGTGGAACACAGAGCTCAGCTTCGCACTAAAGGTCTCTAGTAACGGAATCCTCAGAGCACAGCCTGAAAGGTTGCCATCACACTTGACCATGAGAGTAACGTCATGTGGAACCAGAGAAAGAGAGACATAGACAACAGACAAGCGTGTACCACACGTATCCTACAATGTTTGTGATCATACGTAAATGCATTGGCCAGTATTATTTTTTTTATCCAAGCCCAGTAAGATATCCTACTACGAAAGTTTGGGTGGAGAATATTTTTATCGATACCTTTAACAATAAAAAACACAAATATATTTAGTACGTTGAAATACTACAAACAGGTGTGTGTGTTGAATATAAAGAGGTGAAACAAAAGTCCTTCCAAACCTGCCTGACACTACCGACAAGATGCCGGTGAGAAATGATGACAAGAATTAGGAGGGCGATGTTAAGCCTAGTTTAGATTTTTCATTTCCATCGAAGGTTTGTTGTCAAATACACCAAAAAAGCTGTCTGAGCGGAATCACATCAAATGTGACACAAAGTTAGAAGTTTACACAGAAAGTGTGCTTTTCTATTTATTTGGTGTAAATCCATTCACTAGCATTCGAGAAATTAAGTGTTTAAAAAGTTGCTGGGTGGGCATGAAGAGGTTAAGGTGTTAGCATTATCTGCCACCGTGGTATATCAGTGGGGCCAAAATTAAACAATACTAGAATCTGATTGTTCGCTCGAGCTTTTTCGGCCATTTACCATTTTAGTACCAGAGATGCTGAGGCGGATCAATTATACAGAAACAAAGTGAATGGCTGGCCGCAACGTCATTAGAAAATGTTGGCTCCGCAATACCAAGACTCACTGTCCTATGGTCCTGGAAAATGATTGAGCTCACAAGAGGCAGGGTGAGGATACCCTGATTGTGGCTCAAGTAGATGGCGAAATCAACCCTCCAGGTTTAACAATAATTAAAAATATATATTTTTATTTCAGACATGGATCCGCAGTATGACTGTGGTACGCATGTCGCTCAACAAGCTCCTCAGCGACAGCTTGGTAGGTTGGCCTCTACGCAGGAGAAGCGCAACGAAGGTGTTGGCTGCCTATGGAAGGGTGGGCACAAGGTCTGACAACAAGAGGCCAGGCTCTGCGCCTGCCTTTTGCCCGACTGCAGAAAGGTAGGTGCAGGGCCTGGCCAGAGGTCAGGCCCTAAAGTCAGCCTTCCGTTGCACACGGCCCTCCTTCATAGGTTTGGCCTGGCTGGCCAATCCTCTGATGTTCACGGCCGAGGGCCCTGCGTAGTGGAGTGGTTGGCTGCATGTGGTAGCAGAGGGTTCAATGCGAACAACTGAACAGCCACATGCGGAGGGGAGGGCGACAGGCCCTGCAGCCAGCTCAAATGGTTTGGGAGTGAACGTGAGTCCTAACTTTAAGAAACTACAGGTGATTTAAACAAGGACGGTTGGTCCAGCAAATGAAAAACGCTGATAGGGCTGACGAATAAGCTTTTGTTTTAAATCGCTTTATTGAATTTTGCAAGGAAAACAGGGGAAATACCATTCACTGAGCACAGTCAGTGACGTAACATCAGGACTGCGATAGTGCTACGCATTCAAAGGCATGAGTACAAGCCAGAAGCCACTTACACATAGAAAAATAATCATAAGTCAACAACTGTGATAGAGCTCATACTTTGGTTCATATAGCCAAAACGAGTATGAGAGAATGTAAAGGGGACATATGAAATGAAATAGCGCATTTAATATAGCGCACAGCTACTCAAACTAGAGTGTCCTGGCGCGAAAAACTGCGGGAAGAGTGGTTGGAAGTTAGGGACGGGTTAGTTTTTAAAAAGCCAGGTTTTAAGGTTCTTTCTGAAAGTTAGCAGGTCTGTGGTTAGTCTGTGGATGAGACTGTTCCACATCCTTGCGCCAAGGAAACCACACGTTTTTCCCCCCATACGCGCACGGCATATTTTGGGATAGTGGGCAAGGTTAGCATTTGTGGATCTCAGCAATCTAGTTGGGATGTAGCGGTTAACGCGCTTATTCAGGTAGCCGGCTCCTAAGCCGTGGAAAGCTTTGAAGTCGATCCATTCCTTCATATGCAGCCAATGCAGAGACCTTAGAATGGGGGTCATACGTGATCTGGGTTTAGACCTCACGATAGCTCTGGCTGCCGTGTTTTGCACCACTTCCAGGCTCTGGATGAGACATTTGGACACACCGAGGTACAAACTGTTGACATAGTCTAGTTTAGAGGTCACCAGGGCTTGCACCACAATCTTTCTACTGTCTGGTGAAAGCAGCTGTAGGAATTTTTTTAGCATACGGAGTATGCCAAAGCATGCGCCTGTTAAAGTTTGGATCTGAGAGCGCATGGAGAGAGTATTGTCCATGACAATACCTAAGTTCTTGACTTTCTCCTTAGCTGCGGGCGGGGGTGGCAGGTCTTTTGGCCACCAAGTGCTCCAGTTGTACGTTTCAAGTTGTCCAAAGAGGATGACTTCTGTTTTGTCCTTGTTACACTTCAGCTGATTTATCTTAAGCCAATTAAATACCTTTGTGAGGCAGAACCTAATCTTTGCCCCGTCAAAGTCGATTCCTTTGTCACATGTAAAAATCAGCTGAGTGTCATCCCGTATGAGACAATTTTTGCGCCCTCTTCTTCTACCAAAGATGCAAGGGGTGACAGATATATATTGAAAAGGGTGGGACTGAGAATAGAGCCCTGGGGAACACCCAAGTTCATGGCAGATATGGGAGATGAAAAAGGGGGTTGCCAGATGTCCTGTGATCTGTTATCCAGGAAGGAGGACATCCATGTTAAGGCGCTCCTGCCCAGACCGATGTTTGCTACTCTATCAAGGAGCCTCTCGTGTGGGACCGTGTCAAAGGCCACCGACAAATCGAGTAGGATTAGAACAGCCTTTCCTCCTTGGTCTAGATTACCCTTGATAAATTCTGTCACCTCCAGCAGAGCAGACTCTGTACTAGGATTGGACCTAAAGCCTGATTGAGACTCATGAAGTAGCTTCCGGTCTTCGATGTGCTTTAAGAGGGCCCTGTTTACATGTTTCTCTAGCACTTTAGAGAGGGCAGGAAGAAGGGAGATTGGCCTGTAGTTGGCAGGACTAGTCTGATTGGCATTTGCTTTTTTTGTAGGAGGGGTAGAATCTTTGCTTGCTTCCATAAGTGCGGCATATTGCCAGAAGAGAGGGATAAGTTAAACAGCTTGTTAGCTGTAGAATTGATGACAGGAGTGTTGTTTCGTAGGAAGGAGTTCCAGTAGATGTGGTTAGGTTACAGATGAATACGTTTATTGTTCTTAGATGTTAAGTAGGATTTCCAGTGAAGATGTAGAAAAGGCCCCACCAGGAGCAGCCTCTCTGCTGCTCAGCCCAGGATCCAACTGACACTCTCTCACACAGCAATCCACTCATTCCATTACATCATCATCCACACCAACATTCTACCCAACACATTCACACTGGCTGAGCAGCAAAGGCAGAGAAAGAGGGAAGATGTAGGGTATAAAAACCTTAGATATAACACACCTTCCCCCTTTATAAAATGCACAAAGCAAAAGCGAATATAAGTAGAAACATCACAGTAATAACAAAAGAAACTTGCAAGAGAAAGAATTGCAATTGCAAAGTTATTATGCAAAAACATGATAAATTAAGCAAGGTGGAAATATGGTACTAAAGAGAAACAATAAAAGAAAAGAGAACATGTAGCAAAATACAAAATGTATACAGCAATGCAATAAGTAAAACACTAAAATAGAATTGTAGAATGCATAAACCAGATAAGACACACATCTCCTTCCTTAGCATAGCAAATATGAAACAAGAAATTTCAAAAAGGAAGGAAAGTGTCCAAAAACGCAAAAGCAAAAGGAGAAAGAGACATACATAAATAAGAAAGAAGTATACCACAAAAACAAACAAGGAGAGAGTGCTCCGAATTACCACCACAACCACACTGGCTGGCCAGACTGGCAAAGAGGATGGGGAACACAGAACACAGCAAAAGGAAGAAGAAAGGACAAAGACTACACCCAACCAAAAGTAAGCAACGGGTGGCTAGCACCCAAACAAAGCCAGGAATGGGTGAAAAACACCCAACACGAAAACGAGCAACGGGTGGCTGACACCCAAACAGAAAGCAAGCAACGGGTGGCATGCACCCAACCAAAAAGTAAACAACGGGTGGCTTACACTCAACCAGAAAGCAAATAACGGGTGGCTAACACCCAACCAGAAAGCAAGCAACGGGTGACTGACACCCAACCAGAAAGCAAGTGACTGGTGGCATACACCCAACCAGAGAGCAAGCAACGGGTGACACACACCCAACCAGAAAGCAAGCAATGGGTAACTTACACCCAACCAGAAAGCAAGCAACGGGTGACTTACACCCAATCAGAAAGAGCAAACAAGTGAATGCACCCAACCAGAAAGCAAACCGAGGGAGACTGAGTGTACTGCTCCCCACTGAGAATCAACAGCAAGAAAAAACAAGAAAGTAAGAAATGGAAAACTACACCAAAGTAGTGAATCCCCAACAGCAAGCGCAAAGGAAGTGCGATCTGGGTGGACTGCACCCCACAGAAAATCAATAGTGCAGTCACACCTCAAGTTAGACCACTCATAAAAATAAATGCCAGAAGACATAACAGCTTGCACACAAGAGCAGAAAGAATACACCATAAATAGAAGTCATATAAAGAAGGAAACGATTAAAAAATACTCTACATAGAAGTACAGACAGGAAAAACGTATAAAACCTGCATGCCAAGAAAGAAATGCATTAACAGCACAGTAGCATGTAAATGGCAAAATGTTAAAAAGTACATTAAATGAATAAAATTAAAGCAGGAATATCAGAAATAAAAATGGCAGTAATATACGAAACAAATGAGCATCAACACATTGTATAATAAGAGAACGTTAAATAACATACGTGAGTTGGCAATAAACAGTGATGGAAAGAAAATGCAGGTGCGAGAAGAAACAGAAAAATGCATAATAGCAAAACGCTGTAGTTATGGGAGCCAAAATGAGATAGCAAAGCACATCGCTTGAGTACTAAGTATGACCTGAAGTTCAGGAAATAATGTGAAAAATGAGGAAAACTGCAAAGCGTCTCTAATTCGAAGGTGGTAAGGCTGTAGACAGTAAAAGTCTCCCAAAATACCTCAGATACATGGCTCCACGGACGTCAAACTGAAAGCCGCAGGTTTTGAAGAAGGTGTGTGCGTCACCGCGCAAGAGGTACTCACAATTAAAGCAGAATGACACCGATGTTGGTCTGTTGAAGGATAAATGAGGAATAGGTGTGTGCATAAACATTCAGGGACACTGCTGGTAGATGCTTGTAAAATGTGCGAGCAATGGCGCTGTAAGCACTACAGAAGTTTTAAGTGTGTGCAGAAGAAAATCTCCGTCGAAGGCTTACAAGCGTTGCTAAGAAACGGAGTGAAAGACGCTGCACGTAGGAGACGTGACGTGGGGCACGTAAAGACATGCAACGTCAGGAAAATGCGCTGGTAGAAGCGTCAGTCAGGAGAATGCTGCGGCTGGAGTGTCGGCTGCGGAGGACTCCACCAAGGAACACAGTAAGGTTTTATACTGGAACGCAGGGTCCGGTTTGAAAGATGCTGGCTGCGAAGGTCTAAAAAACGTTGATGAAGCAAGCGAAGTCCAAACAATAAAATCAGTAAAACTCATGATGTGTCAAATAGGCATAAGTCGACACAGGTTCAGGGTAGAGACATTCACAGCAACATAAGTGCTTCAAAAAGATGTGCAGGCAAAGCGCAAGGCACGCTCAATCCTTGTGGGGAAGAACCCATGAATACACGTCTATCAGGCAGATGAAATGAAAATATCCATAGGGAAGTAGCCGAAATTAGTGGAGTCCTTGAGGTTAGCCACTTGGCTTGTAGTGGATATAATCAGTAGCAATAAAATTGAATTTAAGCAGGAACATACGCCTTGTTAATGGCAGCAGGAAACATACGCCCTGTCAATGGCAGCAGGAACCATACTCCCCGTCAATAGCAGCAGGAAATATACGCCCTGTCAATGGGCTATCCAGTGAATATGGACACTGGTGGGGCAGCAGGCCGCAAAATCCTTGAGAGGGTTCTTTTATAATATAATCTTGAATGAAAGTTCCTTAGAAGTAGCTTGAAGTAAGTCCTCACGCGTACTTTTTGATCCAACTCGTCGCCAATTTATGTTGTATCGTAGGAAGGAGTTCCAGTAGACGTGGTTAGGTTACAGATGAATAAGTTTATTGTTCTTAGATGTTAAGTAGGTTTTCCAGTAAAGATGTAGAAAAGGCCCCACCAGGAGCAGCCTCTCTGCTGCTCAGCCCAGGATCCAACTGACACTCTCTCACACAGCAATCCACTCATTCCATTACATCATCATCCACACCAACATTCTACCCAACACATTCACACTGGCTGAGCAGCAAAGGCAGAGAAACAGGGAAGATGTATGGTATAAAAACACTAGATATAACAAGGAGCTAATAGGTTAAGAATATTCGCCGGGCAAGGGTCAGTTGGAGAACCTGACTTTATGCTTTGGAAAAGAGAAAGTGACTCCTCCAACTGAATCTCGGGGCACGATAGTAAAGTAGGGGGTTCCTGCGGGACAAGTTTTTCATTTGCCGTGTGGTAGAAGGTCAGTTCTTCCTCAGAGATGTTATCAAAGGCTTGTTGGATTACGGTGATCTCGTTATGGAAAAATTGTGCTATCTGCCTAGACCATTCCGCCGTGTGAGGCCCTTCCTTCATGCCAGCTTTAGGGGAGGTGAAAGATTTCACTCTGCTGAAAATTTCTTTACTCTTATTTTGGGCGGATTCTATCTTGGTCTGGAAGAAATTTTTCTTAGCCACCCTCAATAGGGTATAGTGAGCTTTTAGGGTGCCTTTATAAGGTTTCCTATCTTCAAGCAGATAATGTTTACGCCATTTCCTTTCCATTCTTCCGCAGTTCTTTTTGCTAGTTCTGAGGGAATCATTAAACCACGTCGATGAGGGTGCCGACCTTTTGGAGGAGCGTGTGACTGCGGGTGCCGCGGCATCTATGTTTGCTCGGAGCCACGAATCTAATGAGAGGGCATCCCTGTCAGGGTTGCCTGTCAGCTCCGGGGAAGATTGATCGAGGGCATCTGCTAGCGTCGGGATAGCTATTTTGTGAAAAGCCCTGTAGTTAGAGTTCCTCTGAATTGTATTTGACAGGGGAGTTGTACCTAAGTTGGGAATTATGAAGTTGAGAAGGCGGTGGTCTAACCATGTAATAGGCAATGGTGGACTTGCCGATAGGTCAAAGTTGTGAAAAATTTGGTCGAGGGTATGGCCCTTCTCATGGGTGGCCGCAGAAATCAATGGAATAAGATTGCAGGTCTGCATCTTCTCCAGCAAGGAGGTTGCTATGGGGTCATGTTCTTTATCCATGTGTATATTGAAATCTCCCAACATAAGGCAGTTGTTATATTTTAGGGCCAGTGAGGTGATGGCTGTGTTGAGTGTGGTGAGTGCGCCTGGAGGTCTATAAATCAGAATACCTACTATACTTTGATGGGGAGATAAGATGCAGCGGAAGCCTAGGTACTCTGCCCCCTCGATGTTATCCATCGAGATGGGAGAGCAGTCCAGCTTTTGATTAAAAATAATGGCGACACCACCACCTTTCCCACATGGTCGATCCTTTAAGAGAATTTTGTAGCCCGTAGGGATGGCCGAGGAAATGGTGGGGTTGGAGGACTCAGACAGCCAGGTCTCAGTGAGGAATAAAAGATCTGGCTGTTCATCTAGTAATAGGTAGTGAATGTGTAGCTTGTGCTTTTGCATAGAGTGGCAGTTCAGTAATGTGGCCTTAAGAGTCTCTGTTTTCTTTACGTCCTTATGCTTATTGCTAAGGAGTGGGATCTTGGGGGAAAACTCTCTAGGCTGGGAAGGAGTCCAGTTACAGCCTTGGCAATGGAAGCTGTTTTCTATGTCAGGGTCTACAGTTCTGCATTGGCAGGATACTGGCGGTTTTAAACTGAGCAGTTTATCACGCTTATAATGTAGTGGTAGAGTTCTACCTGTGGGATTCTGGGCAGCATGGCTGGCGCCAGGTGCCTGCGGGGCGCAGACGGGCTTGCCTTAGGCGCGCTTGGCGCGCCCGCTGCGCGCGTCCGCTTCTTGTGTCCGTTTGCATCTAATTAAATAGGCAAGGGCCTTTGATGCAACTGGACCGCTAACTCAGCTGGAGAGGCGGAAGTGAGGAGCCCAATTACCAGCCCTCCGCACAATCGGCGCTTCAGCCGCGGTGGACCAGGACTGTGGAAAGATTAAGGCGGGGACAGAGTAACAAATTATGTACAATCTGTAGTTGTCAGGTAAGAATAAATTGCAAAATTAAGTTAAAAGCATCAGTTAAAAAACAGTTAAAACACGGATTCTAAGAGTAGCAGTCCCTACCGCTGTCCGCTGCGCGCGTCCGTTTGCATCGAATTAAATAGGCAAGGGCCTTCGATGCAACTGGACCGCTAACTCAGCTGGAGAGGCGGAAGTGAGTAAGCGGAAGTGAGGAGCCCAATTACCAGCCCTTCGCACAATCGGCACTTCAGCCGCGGCGGACCAGGACTGTGGAAAGATTAAGGCGGGGACCGCATAACAAATTATGTGCAATCCGTAGTTGTCAGGTAAGAATAAAGTGCAAAATTAAGTTAAAAGCATCAGTTAAAAAACAGTTAAAACACGGTTCTAACCGTAACAGTCCCCACCGCTGTCCGGGAGTGGTGGGGATCAGTTATCTGTTATGCAGTATCGTACGACCTGGAAGGCTCGTGTGTCAGGTGGGGTTCCACTCATTGTATTCATAGCAAACACTCTGGTGGGAAATTAAAGGAATAGCTACACTGCTCTTAGCTTTGGTTGGCTGAAGCAGGTAAATTCTCTGTGTGGGATGTGGCTTAACGGCTAGAGCGGCCGACCTTGAAGCTGGGGAACCAGTTTCGAGTCTGGCCTCTGGAGGGAGGCTCAAGCATCCTGTGATTCTGGTCAAATCTCTTAAACTCCTGTGCCTACAAATGAATGTGTCCGTCTGTAATGCAACTGGTGCTCATGTAAAGTGCTATGATACCTTCAGGTCAAGTTCGCCCTATATAAATCTGCAAAAAAAAAAAAAAAAATAACTTAGCAAGGGTGCCTGAAACTTGGCGTTGGTTCGGGTCAGTTTATGGGAAAGCTGTTCCATTGCCAAAACATTCCATAGGTGGGTGAACCCCTATGCCATGGAGGGTGGGGTTATTTTTTCCAGGCTAAAGCTATCAGCTGCCAAACGCGCTTGTAGTTATAGCTAATGAGCATCCATTCAGCGTTCGTCATTGCTTTAAGAGTTAGGGGCCGGATTCCAAGTATTACCGTGAAGTATGCTGCAGAGAGGAGGTATCCCACTGTGTCTTTTCTGTGGTTAAAGACCTCCTTTCAAAAGGTGGTAATAAGGGGGAAGGACCACCAGATGTGAAGGAAGTCAACTCTAGCAAAGCGCAGACTCGCCAGGGTAGATAGCTGATATGCGGTAGGGCATGTAGCAGCACAGGAACTTGAGTTTATATACAGTTTCCCTAACACAGATACTGCAGTAGGTCTTGGGGATGTCGCGCCATAACTTATCCCACTGTTTGGATGTTATTTCCTTGGAGGTGGTGGTTTCCCAACGCATTTGATAGGGGTGTGCAGAAGGGTGCAGAGTGCTGGAGGGTGCAGTATGTGTTATAGATAAGCCCCCTTAAACCGTCATAAGTTATCCCAGTGTTTCAAATGGAGTCTACAGCCGGATGACTTCTGGGTAGACCGAGGGATGGAGCACCCAATGTCTTAACTGGAGGTACTGTAACCTAGCTACATCAGCCTTGCACTGTTCAAAGGATTTTATAGTAGTCCCCAGGAATAAGTCGCATAGTGTCCTGCAGTCCTTATCCGTCCAATCTTGGAAGGCGTGTGGGGATAGGGCCAGCCCAAAGTCTGGGTTGCTTGATATAAGAGTGCTAGCCCTTTGCGAGCGCTAGCTTATCCCAGATATCTAAGACCGTACTGGTCAGAGTAGCGAGGTAGGCGCTACATGGCTGAGCGGGTTTAGGCAGCCAGGTCAAATCCCACCGTCCTATCCATGTGAAACCAGTGGCTTTTACTTTCTCACGCTACCCAAGCAGAGATGTACCATAGGTGTGCAGCCCAGTAGTACTCCAAGAGGTTAGGGGAAGCTAGCCCCCCTCTGTCACAGGGCAGCATCAAGATGGATTTGGAGAGTCTAGGCCATTTCCCATTTCATTTAAACACGCGCAGGTCAAGTTGTAGTCATGTTATATCATCCTGGGGGACTGGAATGGGGAGAGTCTGGAAGAGTCAGAGGACCCGTGGAAGAATGTTCATCTTGATCACTTTGATCCACGCTAGCCACGAGATGTGAAGATGTTTCCACCTCCGGAGACTTCCATGATGGCGCGCCGGAGTGGTGGCTAATACGCAACCGTCCATGTGGCAACCATGGGGGTGAGGTTGAGGCGCAGGTATCTGATCGTGTCGGAGGACCACTGGAAGGGAACTAGACCCAGCACCATGGGAACATCTTGCCCTGGGACAGTGAAGTTGAGAATGCTCTATTTGGAAATGTACACTTTGAAGCCTGATGTTGCGGTAAAAGCAGCAAGGCAAGATACCACGGCAGGGAGGGAGGTGGCAGGACCTGTTAGAGTGAGAAGCAGCTCGCCCGCAAATAAGTTAATCTTATGCATCTGCCCTCCAAAGGGTATGCCCTCTATACCCTCTGTGCGACAAATCGTAATGGCCATTGGTTCCAGGGGCCACTCTGCCTAGTGCCCCAGCCAATGGATATGGGATTTGTTTGGTGCCCATTGACCTGGATGGTGGCCACAGAGGCCACATAAGAAGCCATGACCTTAGAGATGTTGTTGAGACATAACCCTATCTTGGTCAGGACTGAGCAGAGGAAGGGCCAATTCACCCTATTGGATTCTTTCTCCGCATCCAGCGACAGAAGTCATGCAGGGAACCGGTGGCGGTGTGCCTTCTCAACCAGATGTGCAACCAGCCACACATTGTCTGGTCCCTGCCTATTACGAATGAATCCCACTTGATCAGTGTCTATGAGGCCAGGGAGATGGTGGTTGAGTCTAGTAGCTAAGATCTTGATGCTCGCATTCATGTTTAATAGAGCATTGGGGCATTAGGAAGAGCATAGTGTCAGGTTTTTGCCTGGTTTGGGGATCAGGGATAACTCCGCTGCTGTGATTGAGGGAGTAAGGCCCGTATTGTGTGTGAAGGAGTTAAACAGGTGGAGCAGTCAGTCCCCCAGTTCGGGAAGAAACAGTCTAAGAGCTGATCGAGAGGCCATCTGGCCCAGGTGTCTTACCAAGTGGGTGGGCTCGGATCGCAAAGCGGATTTCTTCTAGTGAAATTGGTACGTCCAGGTCCTCTGCTTGTTGATGGTGGAGCGGTACGAACTCACAAGCAGCCAGACTAGTGTTGATTAGCGTTTGTGGGACCTCCTCATGGTCATAAAGGGCCTGGTTATAGGCATAGAATTCCTGTCGCATTCCGTATTTGCCCAAACCCCGTTCGATTCCTGGATTCTTGTGATGTGTGCTTTAGCATGCACCTGTAAATGCCTACGGACCAGGAGCATGCCCACCTTGTTGCCCCCTTTTTAGTAGCGTTGTTTAAACGCCAGAAGGGACCACTCAGCTCTATTTGTCCTACGGGCGCGCAATTGGGCCAGCAGTTTGGCAAGTTGTCTTATTTCGCCGAATGGGGTTCATTTTAACCTGCTGTTCTATGTATTTATCTCGATTGTCATGTTGGTTTCCATCAACCGGGCCTCCTGGCCTCGCGCTATAGCCACTGAGGAATCATCTCCCAAAAGGTGGCCTTAAATCTGCCCCATAGTGTGTGAAGGGAGACATCCTGCTCAGTGTTGTGGATGAAATAATCAGAGATACCTCTGTGGATTTCCTCTACAACCACCGGATTGTGAAGGAGCCGTGGGGTCAAACACCATCGGGCTGATTCCTCCAGGGGTGGGCCAGTGGGGGAACCACGTTAACTCAATGTGGGCGTGATTAGATATGGAAATGTCGGATATCTCAGCAGTGTGAAGGGTGCGGAGGAGAGTATGCGTTACAAAAATATAGTCAATTCGAGAATATGTAGCATGTATATGGGAGTAAAAAGAGTAGTTTCTGGAGTCCGGGTGTTTATAACACCATGCATCTGTAAGGCCTAGGTCCAGTATCTCCCTCTTCAGTTGTGTGGTCATAGCTCCCGTGCCCTGGTATGTGGAGGTGTGTCTGTCTATAGTTGGACCCCATACCAGGTTGAAGTCCTCGCCTACAATTGTCTTCCCCAACACCCATTTAGCTGTTCCCGCAGGGTACGGCAGATATGAGCATCTTGCGCAGTGTTCAGGGCATAAATGTTGAGAAGGGTAAGTCAGTGTTTCACACAGAGCAGGTGAAGTGTTAGAAAGCTGCCTTTCCTGTCTCTCAACACTTTGGTAATGTGGGAGCCAAAGTGTGATTTGCATAGTATGTTCACCCCCAGCATCTTAGAATCCGTGAATGCCCAATGGCACATGGGGTATCGTGGGTGGGCCATTCTGTGTCTATCTAATTCCTCATAGATGAGTTTTCTGTAGAAATAGAACGTCAGGGTCATGACGCAGGATGAATCCCCAAACCTGCTTATGCTTATTTGGGGAGTTAAGGCCACAAATATTGAGGAAGAATAGTTTGGCACCCTCTAGTTAGGGGCACTAGATTGTGTGTGGGGAATTCTAGGGCGTGCACTGGCATATGGGCCCCGGTGTGGGTGTGTACCACCTCAAATAAGCTTTTAAGGTGCCCAGTGCAAGGCCTTTCTGGGTCACAGACAAAAAAACAATAGAGCACCCAACAGTTTAGCTTGTAAAGGGTCTACCTCAGACTCCACCACATGCCACAAATTTGGTCCACCGCCTGGCGTAAATGGACTCTGTGAAAAGGCGCCTGGAGGCAAGGACGACATTCATCACATCAGTTGATAAAGTAAACACAGTTAACTGCCGATACTCAATCTCCATGCATGGAGATCTTGATTGTGTAGGTTTGGGCGAAGGACACTGTCCTGCTGCTGCAACAGAAGATCCCCCCCGAAGTAGTAGTCTGATGCTCATGCCCAGACGTTCCTGGTCCCACACTCGCCTGTCCCAATCTTGAGGCACCAGAATTAATTCAGCCTGGTCCTTCTTGATCTGAAGGAGAAAAATGGTATCCCCAACCTCCAAAGGTGGGCAGCAACCACTAGCATAACTTTAGTAAACACTCGAGGAGTGCTGGTGGTGTGGAAGGAGAGCACATCAAACTGAAAATGCTCCTGGCATACCTTTAAAAGCAGGTAATGTCTGTGGGACTGCAGGAGGGCTATATGAAAAGTTGCATCCTGCAGGTCCAAGGACACCATCCAGTTCCCAGAGTCCAGAGCAGACAGGATCTGGACCAACATGAGCATGTTGAATTTTTCTTCCTGCAGGAAGTCATTCAGAGGTCAAAGGTCCAAAATCGGCCAGAGATCCCGCATCCTTCTTTGGTGCAAGAAAATAGCAAAAGTAACAACTCTACTCTTTCTGAGTCTGGAACTCTTGCAATAGCACCTTTGGAGAGTAACACTTTCACTTTTCGTAACATAATGGACACGTGCTCCTCAGAAAAACCCTGTGATGTTAAGGGAAGATTTGCCCGGGCAAAAAGAAATGGTAGAGCATAGCCATGCTGAACAATTTGTTGAACCAATCTGTTGGGTGTGATGGTTCACCAACCAGGAAGGAAGTGCTGAATCCTGTATCCCACAGGATGAATGTGCACCACTAAGGGCAAAACACGTAGAATGGTGCTTGTTAACACAGAGGATGGGGACTGGGAGGACTGATGCCCCCTGCTAACCTGCGCAATGCCTGCCAGAGCCACGTTCAAAGCCTTGAAAGAATAATTGTTGTAGCTGTTGGGGAGACATTCTCTGTTTGTATGCCGGCACTCTGGAGTAGCCTCTGCACTTTCTGAACTGATGTGGGAGCTGCTTGGCATGGGTCAACAGACCCTAAAGAGTGCACCGCGACTCTATTTTCTTTAAAGTGCTTCAAAGCAGAATCAGCATTGAAGTGACATGAGCTATGGGGTGAACCCTCTTGGGTTGCCTATTTGGAAGAGCTTTGAGGAACGAATTGGGGTTCACCTCACTGGTTGAAGCATGAACCACAATCCTCTTTACAGTAGGATGTTCAGGGTCACCAGGAGCCAGTGTGCGACACCTAGCCGCCTGCCTAATCATGGTGGGCAGGAAAAAAACGTTGACCAACTGCCCACCAAGGTATTGGCGAGGACCTCATTAAGCAGCAGCAAGGACTCGGACATGGCTGGCTCAGGATGCAAAATTTCCGTAAGGATGCTCATTTTGGTCTTGGCTGAAGGCAGCTACAAATCCAGGACCTTAGCTGCCCATTAGACCACTACTAAAAATTATGTACTCTCTTCTGTTGATGGTCCAAATGGCGAGTCAAACCTGGTTTCAGAGAAGGTATCAAGTCCACTGATCTCTTGCATGTCTATTTAAAAGTTGTCTTCTGCACAGTGAAGGGGTAGAAAATCATCCCCCTCATCGTCATTATCTCCTTCATCCTGGTGTATGCCCTATTAAGAGTCAGAGATAAAAACAAAATGGAGCCTCTGCTAGCAGGTCCGCACTTGATAAAGGCACTGGTTCAGAGTCTGGCTATATAACGACTTATTGTGCTCTTAAAGCTCTAAGCGCAAAATCTGTTGAGATCAGGCTGACGTTGGCTTGGTGTCAGACATAAGAATCAGCACTGGATCCTCTTACAGCAACAGAGGCGTCGGTACTGGTGTCGAAAAGAATGGCCCGGCTCAGGTCTTGGAGCAGGAGTGGGTATCTGTACCGAAGTCAGTATGGGGACCGGTGCCGGTCCCAAGGAGTCAAACGGCGCCGAGTATGGAACTTCCAGAAGTAACCTGACTGGAGGCCCATGGGTCATACTTGAAGCCCAAAGGGAGCATGAGGTGCACCAAAAATCTGCTGCACGGCCTTCTTGTAGACTTCAATCTGCTGTAGCGTTGCCTATACCCTGGGAATTTCTGACACACTGGGATCAGTTGGGGAGCGGGCTCTGTGAAGTAGGATCTAGAGGGAGACTGACTGACATCATGATGCCCTTGCTCCTTCTCTCTGGATACAGATTGAGGAGGAGGGGGCAGGTCTAGTCTTGCTTGCATTTGTACGTCGATATGGGCTTACCGCAGGACTTTGACAACAAAGTTGAATTCTTGCAAGTACAGTCTCAAGAGTGAGATTGAATCCTTGCAGTGGCTTTGAGTGGGAACTGCAACAACCTGCAAAGTCTTGGGTTCGGGAATGTACAGCTTGCCTTCTCGGTCCCAGATCGCCTTCAGTTGCAACCCGAGACCAAACATCAGAGACACACCTTGTGCAGGTCCATGACTGACACCTTTTTACAGTAAGGGCATGTGTTGAAATCTGTAATTTTAAGGGGGACATTGTTCCCTAGCGCACTGCAATTAGAGTGAAAGTTGTCTAAAGGCTGACAAAATTGGGAGTAGAGCTTCAGAGCTGCATCGGAAAGCACAGAAAGAAAGGAACTGAAGTCAGCCCTCAGCTCTGAAGCGTCACCTCCAGGGCGGTACTGACTAAACTCGGAGCCATATGGTGCCACCTGGTGGCACACTGGAACATTTGTGGATAAAGGGTTCCGGATCCAGTCTGGTGCTTGGGGAGTATTCCAAGATGAAGAATATACAGTTAGAAGTATCAATCAGAAATTTTGTACATACCTTTGGTAACACCTTTTCTAGTAGAGACTCTAACTGCAGATTTATTCACCATGTGAATTTTCTTAGGCACCAGACTTAATCTGGAGAATTTTAATAGCAATTTCCTCGCGCATTGACAGGAGACGTCATGCGGCTCTGCGTCAGAACAATCTAGCCCCAGATGTGACATTGGGATTACTATATCTCCACACCTCTACACACTGTCAGTTTCTTTTTGATTTCTGTCCATGTCGTTAGACGTGGAGCCCTTAGAAATCAGAATACTCCAGTTAGCAGATCTCTAAATTGGGATCTTATTAATAGACTATATGAGTCGATTCCACAGAATGGGGAGAAGGGTAATTTGGTGAGGAATCTGCAGTTAGAGACTCTACGAGAAAAGGTTTTGCAGAAGGTAAGTAACTTGTTCTTCTGATAGTGACTTATAACAGCATATTCCTCACCTTGTGAATGGATACAAAAGCAGTACCTCCCCAGCTGGTGGGACTGTGGAATGGCTCAGACCAGGACATCCAGCAGGATAGATCGGACAAAACGCACATCCCTCCTCAACTGGCCATCCAGGCAGTACTGCTTCATGAATGCAGTACAGTGGTAGCAGCCTTCACTAGAATGAGCACATAAGCACTCAAGGGGAGGAGGAGGCAGGGGGCTGCTTCTTGGCTAGCTCACAGCAGATCTTAATACATAGCACAAATCACAGAGAGATGGTTCTCTTTTGCACCACTTTGCCCTTTTCACTCCAGAGAAGCCAGCAAACAGATGATTGTCTAAGCAATGGTCTCCAGTCCAATCAGTGTAAAAACTGAGGGCCAGCTTAGGGTCAAGACCTCCTTAGAGGGGTGAAGTGGAGAATTAACAGCCAGCAAGGTGATGGATTGCTCAATGTTGAAGCGCTTAAATACCTTGGGCAGGAGTGGCATTTTTGTCCGATGAACAATCTGTTCAGGAAGAACGAAGTGTGTGGCTGTCGAGCAGAAAAGGCCTGGAATTCACTCACTCGCCTTGCAGATTCAATGGCAATGAAAAACAAGCAAAAAGGCCAACTGTGCATTGGTTCAAAGGGAGTGCACATCAAGCAAGTGAGGAACAAATTTAGGTCCCACTGCGGCATCACAAAAGGTATTGGCAGAACATGTGGGCCAGCCCTTTCAAGAAACACATCACAATAGGCGATTTGAAAAGTGACAGCTGATCTGGCAAATGTGAGAAGCCAGAAAGATAAGCCTTAACTGTTCTCACAGCAAGGCATTGCTGAGCTCACGACAAACAAACTAAAAAGATGTTAGACACCTATGCATTCAAGGATTGGATGGTGCAGTGAGAACACCGGGCAACAAACTACTCACACCGCCCTGCGTATATAGTTTTGGTGAATGGACGCCTGGCTGTCAAGATGACACCGGCCACTTCAGGAGGGAGATTAAAATCAATTAACTGCTGCCATTCAATCTCCAAGTATGGAGATGCAGATTGTGTAGGCCTGGATGCAGGACCCGGCTCTGCTGCTGTTACAGGAGTTCTTCCTGAAGGTGCAGCCGCACTCTCATCCCCTGTCCAGAGCCGCTAGGACGATTTGGGCCCGTCTTTCTTGATCTTTTTCAGCACACTGGGCAGGAGATATAAGGGCAGAAAGGCATTCAGGAGTCCCGAACCCCAGATACAATGGAAGGCATCCCCGAGGGAGAACTGTCCTGGACACTCCAAAGCACAAAAGCTTTGACACTGCACATTCTCTGCGGTGGTGAACAGATCGAGCCAGGGCTTTCCCCATCATTGGCAGATGCCCTGTCACACCTCTCAGCGTAACTGCCACTCGTTATCCGCTACGTAAGCTCAGCGGAGTTCATCTGCCTAGGCATTTAAAGATCCTGCCAGGTGCTGGGAAATCAGGGAAATTCTGTGAGCGTTCAGCCACATCCACGGAAGTAGAGCCTAATGGCACATGGCCCACGACTCCTCTCCGCCCTGTTTGTTGCAATACTTCATGGAAGTAGTGTAGTCTATGACAAGGGTATGGAGTAGCCTTGTTCCACAATCTGGAGCAACCATTGGTCGGATGCAATACTCCTCCATTCGGGGAAGTAGAAGGTGATGCCGCCTCCCACCTACTGAAGGTGAATTAAAGCGGTTTTGTGGCATCTGCATGAGGGGAGGCTGGGGTTCGGGTAAAAGGTTGCCCCGGGGGACCTAGATGCTGTCGGCTTGATCCCTGGCCTCTACTTTAAAAGGACTGTCTGTTGCTGCCAAGGTACCTACTGCTGCTGCCTCTGCTGGTATCTCCTGCCGAAACCTCAAAAGGGGCGAATTTGTTAGGGGGATCTGCTGAACAGGCCGAGCCCGCATTCACTCTGAACAGCCTGGAGACATCGAAGGGCATGCCCTTGAGAGATTGTGGACATCGGAACAGAAGCACATCAATACATGTTATCGAAACACTACCCTGGTTTCAAATGCCCTACCCAGACAGTCAGCTGTATCTAGGCCTGAGCCTAGCTAGAGTACTTTGCTGCATTCTGGCCATTCAAAATAAGGCATTGTAGGGTTGGGCGTATTTCATCTGGGACTGCTGGCAAGAAATCCACCACTTATTACCACAACACATGCGAGTAACTACCCAGTAGGCAGTTAAGGTTGATACTCCTGAGGGCAAGACTGTTGGAAGAAAACATACACTTGGAGAATGTCTCAATGGGCTTTGACACTGTCTGGGGGAGTTGTGGGGAACCATTTGGGTTAAGGTGACTAATGGATTGCTGCACCACTAAGCACTCCAAAGTGGGATTTTGGAGTAGAAAATCCAGATCCCTGGTAACGGGTCTATGCTACCTTGCATTTGCCTATTTACTAGGGAGCAGGAGCTTGGCTTTCCCAGGTTCCCACCAGCATATCAGTAAGGGCTTCAACATTCGTTTTGACCTCTGTTGTAGACTGAATAAAGTCCAAAACGTCTGTATTCCTCCTAATCGCTGTGGCAAAAGAGGTGGACTCTTCTGTTGCCATACTCGGGTTAGGTGAGGAAAAACCAATGTCTGGAGAGGTGTCCAGTACACTGGCATTCTGTAAGACCAAAAATATGTTCTCTTCATAGTAAGGCTAATCACCATCATTATTGCCGTTATCAGCATTAGGTTGGGATGATTCTGGGTCGGCATACAAGTACATGTTAGCTGTGTGTGCCCTTAAGGGTAAAGGGGAGGTGGAAACTTAGTTTCGGACTCCAATAAAACTTCGGCTCCGGTTCAGACGCCTGTGACGTTGAGGCCGGCATCGATGCATTTGGATATGAAACTAGAACTGCCCTGGAATTTGAGGTGGATAAAGTGATCACAGATCTAAATTTCCTCTTTGCTAGCCTCAATAAAACCTCTTATAGAGTTGAGGCAATAGAGAAGATAACCAACAAAATAAAAGATGAAGTTCAGTCACTGCAGGCAACTATTCTAACTAGATTTTGACTCTTCACGGAAGGGAAATACTGCCACTTTCTCAATCCAGATGATGCATGGGACTGATTGGGTGACTGTGCCTTCCTGGAGTTCCCGGAACTAGGGCCTCTTATGCTGACCGAAATGTACCAACTTAAGACGACAGAAACGGGGAACTGATATTGACCTCTATCTTAGTCTTCACAAGAAACCAATCAAGCAGGATCTGCCATTTAACCCCAGACAATTGGCACATATCTCCTAGAACGAAGGTGGAGGATGGAAGCCCCAACAAGATACTAATGACATTCCAAAATCAGATACCTTGTCATCATAGGTAATACTCTAGGTGATTAACTGTAAGACTAATGAGTAATGACATAGGACAAATGTTCTCTAAAAGGTTTATTAGACCAAATCTGACATTCCACATGCAGTCTTTTATTGGGGGCAGCTAAATGAATCAGTAAAGTAAACTTATTGTGAGCTGGCCTGGACATGCGTCAGGATGATATGCGTATCAAAAACTGTTTAGTGTTAAACAGCCGCACTTCTTGGAAGGTCTATGTAGAGTTGGGATATCTATGTTACTAAGTTGGACTAAGTATGTTACTAAGTTGGGGCGTGGCCAAGCTGAGCTGCGAAATGGCCGCTTGCTAGAGAGGCTCCGCCGGCCGAGCGCAACATCCGAGCAAAATCCGGCGGTTAACGAAACCGAAAAAAGTCAAGAAGCCGACGAGCTGCAGTGGGAAACTGCGGCGTCCTGACCGGTGCGCCTCTGACGCCGCCTGTGACACCTGAGGGAGAGAAATCTGACATCGAAAGCCCAGGCGGGGCTCCGGCTCGCAACAGCCAAAATGGCGCCGGCGACACGGAGATGGACCGACACAGTGCAAAGAGTCTGAGGGACGCAGGCGGTGGCGCCCGGACAAAGGAGACGACGAGCGGCGCGCCTGGCCATCACAGAATCGTGCTGAGAGGTGCCCTACCGGAGTACTGAGCGTGCTGCCAGAAGCTGCAGGACACAGCAAGCCGAGGCGCGGCAGGCCGGTAAGAGCTGCGCTGGCGGGGTGCCGCGCCGGGAAGATCCCAGCCCGCCCGGAGCTGCGTAGAGCACACACCCTCGGCCGCACTGGGAGCTGAAAAGGGGAAAAAAGGGAGAAGCGCATAGTACATACAGTGCCAGCGAGGGTACTAACAAGGCTGCAGGCAGACATTAAAGTGGGAGACAACGGCAGACCCAGGGGGCGGAGGACAGCTGCGCCTACATATTGATCCAGAAACTGTGGACTACCAGAAAGACCCCCTCACCACGTGCGATCACTCAGATGCGCAGCCTAGACCCGGGAGGAAGAGAGAGACGGGACGCCTCGGAAGGGGGAGAAAGACCGTGCGCCTAAAAAAAAAAAAAAAAAGCGTCCTGGCACAGGCAGGAGGGTGACGGACGCAGCACACTGGGCACACATAACTGAACTGCTGGCGCACCACACACTGGGTCAGAGCTACAGTGGAGAAGTCAGGCACATGACAGAGCACGACACAACAGTGCACCGTGAGCCCCAGCCTGCCGCACACCATTGGGCCACAGCGAATGAGTTTTTGAGGGCCTTACCAGACAGCAGGAGGCACTAACGCGGAGGGAACGGCTCCACAAGCAAGACCTGCAAACCAACGCGCAAACGCACGAGGCAGGGGGAAGATTTGAGAACTGTGCAAACATACAGGCAGAGGTTGCTCCCACACACTTCAGGAACAACACCGCGAAACGTCCCAGCTTGCATAGGAAATACCCACCGCGACCATTCACGACACCTTGGAAGGCGAGCGCAACCTACAGCACTGGAGAGACTAGACCGCGGGACGATCCAAGCTCTGGACCGACGATATAGCCGAAAAGCGGCGATGGGGAAACCAGACAATAAACAAGCGAAAATTAACTTTGAGAAACGCTCCTCCAGATTACAGGAACTCCACTCCACGCCGCTCACAGTGGTTCCAGAAACGCAAATGGAGCCGGAACAGGAGGAAGATATCAAAAGCATGCTCCAAGAAGTGAAATTCAGCTTAAGGGGCATAGACGCGAAATTGGATTCAGTAGTGCAGAGGCTAGACAACGTAACGCAAAAAGTGAATGCCCACGAGGCTAGGATCGACACACTGGAAACCAGAGTCTCCGACTCAGACGACAGGCAGGTAGACACACAGGAACATCTCCTCAGGATGGACAAAGTGCTGGATGTTATAAAAGCTCGCAATGAGGATTTGGAAGCGAGATCTCGAAAGAACAATATTCGCTTAACGGGGATACCAGAATCTACCAATATTACCAGCATGGAAAAGTTCGTGGAAGACCTGCTGAAAGAACTATTCGGGAAGAATCTATCGCCGATGTTCCTGGTGGAAAGAGCACATCGCACGCTGGGGCCGAGACCACCTCCGGGAGCCCAGCCACGAACAATCCTGGCTCGTCTGCTAAATTACAGGGACAGGGACACAATTCTCCGGTTGGCCAGGGAGACAGGCGATCTAAGATACCAGGGGAACAGTGTTGCGTTTTACCCTGACTTCACCCAAGCGGTGCAGGCAGCACGGCGTGAATTCCTACCGGCCAAGAAGCTCTTCCAAAAAGTAGGCACAAAATATGCGATGCTGTATCCAGCGAAGCTACGAGTACAGACTGGGAGTAAACCACAAATATTCACAGAAGCGGCTGCGGCGCTGAAGCATGCAAAGCACCTGGCCAGACAGCAACAGCGCAAAAGCGTGGACTCACCGGATCCTCAAGATAGACATCTGAGTGACACTGACTGAGAACTAGCAAAGACGTAAAGTGTTAGTAAAGGGATATGTGGGCTGTGAAACTACATATCCTAATGTTGCTACTCACTACTGTTCTACATTGGTTAGTTAAGCGCATACATCGCTCGGCCACCCTGTTGAATTGATGACGGGGAGGTACGCCGGCACAGCCATGCCCCCACGGGATAATTCCCTCTGTTTCCATGTTATTTGGGTTGTATTTCAAAATGAGGGGGGTAACAAGCAAGACACAACCTGATTGGGGGGTTGGTGTGGGCGGGGGGTGGGTGGGGGATGTTTCAGTTTTTGGTTGGCACATACATTGCACTGAAGCACTGATGTATAGATTAGAGAAGATAGGCGGCACAATGCAAATGATAGACCGAAAGCCAGCTTTTCCCAAGCGGAGACACAAGCTCTGGCGAAACAGGTGGGTAGGAGGGCAAATACCCCACTGCAGGGCCATAAGCCCAGAGGAGCACGCAGATATGCGAACAGCACATGTCTAAACTACATTGCATAACATGGAACATTCGAGGTCTGAATGACCACCGTAAGGTGCGGCTGGTTCAGACGTACCTGGCCAGACACAACACGGATATATGTCTCTTACAAGAGACACATTTGAAAGAAAACGCGGGGAAGAGACTGTCAAACCATAGGTGGGGGGAGGTATATACCTCTGGCTACTCTAACTACGCCCGCGGAGTGGCCATATTGATCCGAAAGGGAGTGCCCTGGCAGACACACTCAACAATATGCGACACAGAAGGGAGATATTTGATACTACAAGGATCGCTATACAATCAGCCAGTGATCATAGCAAATATCTATGGACCTAATGTAGACGACCTTGGTTTTTTTCAACTAGTGTGGCACAGGATACAGTCACTGGGGGAGGCAGCACTGCTATGGGGGGGGGGGATTTCAACATTGTTTTATCGCACGAGGCGGATAGAGAGGGGGCGTCTCGTAGGCACCATCCACGAGCCACGGATATGTTAAAGGGGATAATGCAAGACTACGGACTGGTGGATTCGTGGCGTACGCTACACCCCACAACCCAGGAGGGCACCTGTGCCACTTATCACCACAAAGCATGGTCTCGATTGGACTTTTGGTTGGTGTCACGGGACATGCACACATGGGTGACAGACACACAACACAAGGCCCGCACGCTCTCCGATCATTCCCCTGTCTCCTGGACACTGACGGTCCCGCTGCCCTACCGACAGCCATTCACATGGCGGCTTCCTACGCATGCCCTCTTAGACTCGGCGTTTAAGGAAACACTCAGAACACACATCACTGACTATTTTGAACTGAATACTGGGTCTGTAGACAAGATGGGGACCCTATGGGACGCCTTTAAAGTGGTGATACGCGGCCACTGCATAGCAGGACAAGCAGGAGTGTTACGGGACATCAGGGGCGGTTTGAGCAGGCTAGAGGCAGAGATACGGGAGCTGGAATCCCAATACCACCGAGCGCCCACTTCTGAGATCCTGAAGGATCTCAGAGCCAAGTTGACCGAATTTCAAGATGACGCTGACCGAGAAACCAAATTCCTCCACAAACACGCCAAAGCGCGAAAATACGGGGAAGGGGACAGACCCGGGAGAACACTTGCGCATATACTTCGTAACCCCCGCGGATCCACATACATTACGGAACTTCGCACCCCCACAGACACAATAGTGCACTCCCCACCGGACATACTAGACACCATGGCAGATTTCTATGATCAATTGTACACCTCAAAACACCACCCAACGGCAGAAACCCTGCAGGAGTATTTTGACACAGTGGAACTCCTGTGGTTCGGTAGAGCCCACCGGGAGTATATGGACTTCCCCTTTACAGTGGAGGATGTCCAGAAGGCCATAGGCAGCCTCAAGGCAGACAAGGTTCCCGGAGCCGATGGACTGACAGCCAAATTCTATAAAGAATACTCTGATATCCTGGCACCACGACTATTGGCGGTCTACCAAGAGGCGGCAGAGATAGGCACTCTACCGGCATCCATGCGCGAGGCTATAATAATCACCGTTCTGAAACCTGACAAAGAACCTACACAATGTGACTCTTACCGGCCACTCTCCCTGATCAACCTGGATGCAAAGATCTTTGCGAAACTACTGGCCACTCGGCTACAGCCGCTACTGCCTCTCATAGTCCGACCGGATCAGTCGGGCTTTATACCCGGGAGATCCACATCCCACAATCTGAGAACACTGTTCGCCCTTATGCACTACCTCGCTCCCCATGTGCCTGCGGTGGCGGCGTTATTGGACGCCACAAAGGCCTTTGATTCTTTAGAATGGGGATACCTGTTCCCGCTCTTACATAGGCTAGGCATGAGCCCTTTATTTATAAACCAAATCAGACTCCTCTATACCCAACCTACGGCACGCTTACGAGTTAACGGACTGATATCACGCCCCATCCATATCAAGAGAGGCACACGGCAAGGCTGCCCCCTGTCACCAATGTTATTTGCTATAGCCACCGAGCCGCTGGCGGCTCGGATTCGGCAACATCACACAAACAGAAGCATTGGCTTTACAACGCGCGGGCTCAACGTGTCCCTGTATGCAGATGATATTGCTCTGTACATGGTGAATCCGGAGGACAATTTCCCTCCAATGACACGTGAGCTGGTGCGATATGGGGGGCTATCGGGAGTCGACAAACTGGAGTAAGTCAATAATCATCCCACTAACGCCTGGCACTAAGACCTTTGAGACGGAATACCCTATCAGGTGGGCGACTGAACCGGCACGCTACCTAGGGGTGTGGATAAGCAATGATGTTCAGGAGCTCTGGACACACAACTATGGCAGGGTAATGGACTGGATAACGGACAGAGTGAGGAGGTGGAAGATACTGCCCCTGTCACTGATAGGCCGCATAGCGGTGGCAAAAATGGTCATCTTGCCCAAACTATTGTATTTATTTGTGAATGTACCCATACCCCTCACAACACATTTCTTTAGCAAACTCCGATCTTTGATGATTGAGTTGGTCTGGGCGGGAAAACAGCCAAGGGTGTCCTGGGAAACGCTTACACTACCGCAGGAGCAGGGTGGGCTGGCGGCACCGGACTTTGCCTTATATGCGTATAGCGCGCAGGCGGTGTTTCTCCACCATTGGGTACACCCCACCCCATTCCAGCCTCACGTGGCGGTTGAGCTGGACCGAGCGGCCCCCCTGCCGCTTAGGACGGCTATCTATCAACCATTTAAGCGCCCGCGTAATGAAGTAGATTCAGTGGAGACGCTGCGCTGGGCGTGGGAGGGACTCCGCAGAAGAGCACACATGGAAGTGCTGTACGCGCCATCCATGACCTTGGCGGACAATCCGCTGGTGCCACCATTGATGGAGAGACACGCGCAGGCACGGGCCCGGGTACACAAGGTTCAGATGGGCCAAGACTTGTATCCTGGAGATACCTTTCTCACACTGCAGCAGATGTGTGGGCCTACAGCCCCCTCGGCGGCAGACACGCTATTATACTATCAGCTGCGGGCAGCTTGTAGACGGAAATTCGACACGTTTCCAGCGCCTCCACCGCCACTGGCAGCATTAGAAAATATCCTTACTGTTGAGTCAAGCCGCAGGCTGATTACAAGACTTTACACCATCACACAAAGGGAACACCCAATTACAATGCCAATAGCCCGTACCGCGTGGGAGAAGGATTTGGGGGGTGGTCTCACGGATGAACAGTGGACATTCAGTTGCAGCCAGCTCAAACACCTCACCCCGAACTATAGGCAGAGGTTAATCCATTTCAAATATATACACAGATACTATAGGACCCCCATCCAACTACGACGTATGGGGTTGCGCCCAGACGACAATTGTTGGAAATGCGGAGCGCCGCAAGCTTCATTCATACATTTAGCGTGGCAGTGCAGACCTGTAGCGAATTTTTGGACACAAACCTTACAATACATAGGACATATAACGGGACTAACTGTACCATGCACGCCTCAGGTGGCACTCCTGGGGATAATCCCTCACATACCGCCAAAGACAAGGAAACTGTCAGCCCTCTTATTACTGATGGCAAGACGGCAGGTGGCGATACACTGGGGGGCCCCACACCCTCCGACAACGAAGGAGTGGGTCAGAGAAGTAACTTATTGTAAGACCCAGCTGACAGAATACTGGGAGCTGATGCCGATACGCTCCCGTCCTAGAGATATATGGGAACCCTTTGTAAGCTGGCTGGGGACTGTGGATATAGCGGAAGTATAGATGGGGTCGGGGGGGACCTAGGATCCAGCCATAGACGAGGCTCGAGCTACGGAAGCCACTTTCTGTGACAGGGAGCAGAGGTAAAGGTCGCATAGGTTGATTATCCCCTATGAAACTGTGTGTGTGTGACATGAGGCCAAGAGCATGAAGCATTAGTGTGTGGTCTACTACTCACAACGGATGCCAAGTGGGGCTACTTTAATGAGGAAATGCTACTAAAACTGTCATGATTGCTGCTGGTTCTTCTCTTTTACTATTCTGCTGATAAATAACGCTGTGCTATGCTACTATGTACCGAATGCCACTGGTTTGTATTTTATTTTGGTTAACAAAATGCTAATAAAAAGAAATTAAAAAAAAAAAGTATGTTACTAAGTTGGAATATTAGTTTGAGGCTGCACGCAGCTCAAGAGCAGAAATGGAGGGCAGTTTAAAGCTCATGGCGCAAGGGTGTGTGCTGGGGAGAAGCTGGGATGGTTTATATTTAGTTGCCAGGTGCAGTGTCACCGATGTTTGCTAAAAAAACACACGTCGCTAATAAAAATAAATGCTTACGATGGAGAGTTAAAGATTGTTGGGCATGACAGGAACATGCAATGATCTCAAAATATTTATGTGGAATGAGAATGAAATGTACCATAAAGTCAAAATAAGGAGTAGTGAAAGGATTTCTCAGTAGACACAAACCTATTATTACAGAGGACACCCTATGAAATAACCGTAGGTTTACTGCAATGGGCAAATAAACACTCCTTGCACACTCGGGGTTCACCTCTGGATTGAGAGGGCCTACTACTTAGGTCAAGAGATCGGTGCCTTTTAAGATAAAATGATTCTGCACAGACCCCTGGACAGATATAGTTCAGTTTTCAAAGACTGGGAGGGAGAGAGAACAGCAGTGGTATCAATGTTCCTATACTATGGACTTCAGAAACAGGAATTAGGGGAAATATTACTACTGATCCTGAATGTAGTCCTAATTATAGGTGGCGGTTTTAACTTAGTGATATAAGAAAAAGTGGATAAATGACTCCCATTCCACAAAAGTAAGGATGCAGGGATCGGGGTTGGTGTATTTCGTTGAAGCCCTGGGCATGCTGTATCTCTGGAGAATTGTAGACCCAGGCTTGGAGCAATACTCCTCTAATGGGAGAAAATTATTCTCGACACTAGATTATTTCCACATCTCTGAGATATATGGCTTCAGAGAAATTATTTATCTCGTCATGGGCGCCTCAAATCATTCCCGCTTGTAGCAAAGTTTATTGCTAGAACTCCTTTTATTGAAGGAGGATGGATACCAGGCATATGGGAACTGCGAGACGGGGACTTCAAGCAACCCTTAGCTGACTATCGAAAGTCTTTTAAGTAAAACATAGACTCCGTCAGATCCCTAACTATAGCATAAGAGGCAGTTATACAAAGCCAAGCCATCTCCAAGATTCTGAGAAAAAAGGTGGCCTGAATGGGTGAGGTTAGGAATACTGAGGAAGACATTTGGTCCCTAGAAGAACAGATAGATACCCAAAAGTGGAACTGACATGAAAGGTTATGGTTCGTTGGAAAGAGTAAATGTCCCTGGTAGAGTGAGAAGAAAGAGCACATGCTTAAGCAAACTGCATCATCTGCACGAAGCAGGGATTAAGGCAGGGAAATTGTCTTTCACATTGCCCTAGGTTGACGTGCCCCCTTCCCACTATCCTATTTGTCCTCATGCTAGAACCCCTGGCGTGTTTGGTCAGAAAGCATGCACTGATAAAATGCCTAACTGGAAGAATGAGTATATAGAGCAATATAATCTCAGTATAAGGGGATGACTTATTTTTACATCTGGCCAACCTCACCTCTTCCATTCGAAGACTACTTGAAATTATATGAACCTATGATAGACTAAACATTTCACATCAATTGGACAAAATGAGTGTTGTTTAAACTCACAAACTGGGAGGCTCCTGCGGGCAAGAACTGTCCATTTCAGGGCGCAAGAGATACCTTTAGATATTTGGGCATTTTCATTAGCAGAAGGGACAACATATTTATAAATAGAAACCTGATTCTAAAGGAGTCATTAGGGTTGGACTACCCACTTTCTTTACTCCAACTCATTTCCCTTCATTTTACTTTTAACCCTTCTCTTAACTTAATATTTACATCTATCCTGTCCGATTTTGTTGGTCGTTTAATTTTTCCAGAGCTGGGGTATTTTTTTCCCTAAATTTACATGCAAGCCTGTGGTTACGAGTTTGACTACTAAGAGAGTTAAATCAACCTCCTATCTTTCCAGACTTGGTAAAGGGAGTAGCATTAAACTGGGTCATAGGTATAGGTTATTTGCAGCGCTTAGAAATGGACACCTCTTTAGGTGGAGTAAGAGTCTGCACGTTTAGGGTGTTGGAGGTCCAAGGGAACGGCTTTAAAGTGGATCAATATTTTTGCAGGAGTTGCAAGCAATAATGGTACTAATGCTTGCCCTTCTGCGGATCTTCAGGGAGTTTGATGACACAAGTGAAAGCCATCCTGGAAGTAGGCCTGATAGTGGCGGCAAGGGATACTGCTAAACCTTGCAAAATGCATATGCTACAACTTAAATGTAAATGGTTGAGATAGGGACCACTACATACTCAATGACAGGTTCATGGGCTCGTAAGGGGGAAGTATGTTTAAAAGACAAGAGTTCTCACACCCAGAATGTACAGAAAACTGGCTGCACATATTTTCACTCCTCCGCATTTTCATGTTGTATTGCTGGAAAACTAAAAGCGATTTCATAAAAAGGCACTGTGAACCTGTGTTTCATATTAGAAAATGAATTATTTTTATTAGGGACTTGGATAGAATACTTGTGCCCCGTTTCAAGATTTTATTTCTGTGATTGTTTAATACATTTTTTATTAAATGATTATTCATCGAGGTTAGAATTACACAAATTCGATGGCGGTTATGCTCTGGTGGGTATGTTGCCTGAAACTGATTAATAAAAGACATGGAAATGATGGACACATACGAGTGCAGAAATTAAATCAAAATTTGAACAAGAAAGATGTGTTCTTGCTCATGCGGGGCTAAAAAATTTCAACATCATACTCTATTTAAAGAAACGAACAAGTTATGACATGCATTTCATGCAACAAAATAAAATAAATATACACATGAATTTACATCTCAGCACATCTTAGAGGTTGCCATCCACATACAAGTACTGCAAGCAGTATCATGTTATAATGATTATGCAAGCCTTCAAAGATTTTATTTACCCTTAATCAAAGGGAAACAGACACTTTATACTTGCCACTGAAGACGAGTACATGACAACAGCATAAAGTTGTAGTGATCACAGAAGTACATATTATAAAAAATTTAACTCTGTGAAATTAACAGCGTGTGGTGTTATGCACTCTCGTGCCGCAGTAGCCAAAGACATGTGAAAACGCACCTAGGGCCAGATGTACGACCGTTTTCGCATGCGCAAACGGGTTTGCGAAACTGTTTGCGCATGCAAAAACAGCATGGGCCATGTACAAAGCCTATTTAGCGAGTCGCAATTTATTTGTGACTCGCTAAATAGGTTTTGCGACTCGCTATTAGGAAGGGGCGTTCCCTTCCTAATAGCGAGCGCAAGTCCATGTATGAATGTTTTGCAACCGTAATTGCGGTCGCAAAACACTCGCATATTACCACCCTCTTCAAGAGGGTGATAATGCACTCGCAAAAGGGAAGGGGTCCCCAGGGGACCCCTTCCCCTTTGCAAATGCAGGGGAAAATATTTTTTAAGGGCAGGCAGTGGTCCCAGGGACCACTACCTGCCCTTAAAAAATGAAACGAAAACGTTTCATTTTTTTCTTTTTTAAATGCATCCCGTTTTCCTTTAAGGAAAACGGGCTGCATTTAAAAAAAACTGCTTTATTTAAAAGCAGTCCCAGACATGGTGGTCTGCTGAGCCCAGCAGGCCACCATACCTGGGAGGGCCTGCCATTCCCAATGGGGTCACAAATTGCGAGAGGCTCATTAATATTCATGAGCCTCTCAATTTGCGACCTCATTGGGAATCGCAAAGTGTGATACACACTGTTGTACATCCAAAATAGCGCCTCGCAAATTGCGAGCCTCAAAAAACTTGCGCGTCGTACATCTGGCCCCTAATGTTGCACAGCACCACAGACCTCTGTACTTTCCGGACATCTTGGAGAGATGGTGTTCAAACGATGTTCTGAGCTTCTGAATTGAGTTACTAAGTCAAAAGTAAGGGAGTTTGTTTAATAAATGTGTGAGTAACACTTTCAATCTACTGTGAACACTTTTGCTGACGGCCCTTGGAAGGAGAGGTCTAAAATAATAATTTTATATTTTACTGTACTTTTCCTTTAAAATGCAGCATCCAATATACCAGACAATGGGATTAGTCCAAACGTACACTATTTTGCTTACAGAACATGATGTCCTAGTAGAGAAAATAAATAAAGGCTAAATATGGAACAGTGACCAAAGGCAACATTTTAAAAATCACGATGGCGCATTTATTATCTGGAATCCATGATTAGCACCATACTTAAATATAATCAACAAATGCAATCACGTTTTGAGAAAGTAAATCATGCTATAGCAACAAGTGGCCTACCTATTTTTTTGATGAACCTTCAGCAGATAAAAACCTCTTTATAACAGAATAAAAAGACTTAAAAAGAGGAATAATAATATTAAGCTCCATTTATTTTAATGTTTCTTTGGGAAACGCTCTACTACTTTTGCTCCTTTTCGTGTGTGCTTCGTTTTTAATATCACACACATCTGCAAAATGTTTACAATGAGATTACGTTCTAAATTGTAAGATATGAGGTCTATCTTCACAATGCTCCACACAAAAATCTCATGACAAGCCAGTCACAACAAGGTGAAAGTTGTAGAGATGCTAAGGAGGGGTATGGTCAGGACCACTGGCCACTGGAATTATGTATCAATGGACTGTCAAATTATGCAGCAAGCTATACCAGATTAAGCAAAGTATTAGGCAAAGTATATTGCACTATGAGGCATTCCGTGGCTGCAAGAAGGTATTTTTCCAGTCTAATATACATTGATGGAATCCTGAATACCAAGAAAAATATAGTTTTGCTAATGAATACTAAGTATATGCATTGATTAGATTCTATTAAAAGTATTATTTGCGAAACAATTATTGTGCTTTGCACACAAGTTCAGGAACGCTATTTTATTACCAACGTCACTTCTAGTTGCAAGAGTAAAACAAACATTGGAAAATTCAACAGGTCTGGTGTCAGCTGTTAATATTTGTTTTGCTGTGTCAAGATTTGTGCAAAACTTTATTGTTGGGAAAGCTGCCGGAACGTCATCAATCTAAAAAAAAAAAAAAAACGTTGGCTAACCATAAAAATACTTTTTCTGGTCTCACAAAGCACTCATTGCCACAGTAGTCTCTGGTACTTAAGGTAGCTAATCTGTATTTAGATGCGCTCCTTGTGAAGAGCAGAATCCCATCACTCATTGTGAGGGGGCTGACCAGACTGCTGCATGTTGTAAACTGTAGTGGGATGCATCAGAAAGTGAATAACAAAATAACAAACCAATTTATTAAGGTAGCTGACTGAAAGCCAAATGGATGAAAAGCAGCTGCCTACAACTCAACACTGACAAAACAGAAGTACTCATCATGGGCCCACACCCCGACGCCTGGAACGACACCTGGTGGCCCCCCGTCCTCGGAAACCCACCACCCCCACGGACCACGCACGCAACCTTGGAATCATCCTGGACTCCGAGCTCAAAATGGACCACCAGATCAACTCCGTCGCTTCCTCCTGCTTCCACACCCTCCGCCTCCTACGTAAGACCTTCAAATGGATCCCCCTCGAGCACAGAAAGACCGTCACTCACGCCCTCGTCACCAGCAGACTTGACTACGGCAACGCACTCTATGCCGGAATAAATAAAAACCTCACCCGCAAGCTACAAAACATCCAGAACGCCGCAGCAAGATTGGTCCTCAACCTGCCAAGACACTGCCACATTTCCCAGCACCTGCGCACACTCCACTGGCTCCCCATTGAGGCTAGAATCACCTTAAAGATTCTCACCCACACACACAAAGCCCTCCACAACACCGGACCAGCATACCTGAACAGCCGACTCGAATTCCACGCACCTCAAAGGAACCTACGATCAGCCTAGCTCTCCTACGCCGTGGTCCCCCGCGCCAGAAAGACCAGATCGGGAGGCCGCTCCTTCTCCTTCCTCGCGGCCAGAGCCTGGAACGCCCTACCGCTCCACCTCAGACAGACAACATCACTCCCCATCTTCACGAGAAACCTCAAAACTTGGCTCTTCGATAGACCTCCTCCTTGATGGACTAGAACCTGCACCCCGCCCCCCCCTCCTCCCCAGCGCCGTGAGACCCTTACGGGTGAGTAGTCACGCTTTAACAAACACATGATTGATTGAAGCCCCTAATAGTATTTTATACAAATACCTTTAGTAAATGTAAAAGGTCTTGGCTAACGTCGACCTAAGAGTGTGTGACACAAGAAGTGCTTATTTTCTGCTGAGTGCAGCATACTGTTGCACTCAACAGAAAACAAGCCTGCAAGCGTACACACACATTATTATTTAAGGGATTTTTAAAATTTTAGTTTTTAGAGTTTTATATAGCGCGAACTAGACCCAAAGATATCGGGTTTCGGAGCGCTTTACATGAGCACCAGTTTCATTACAGATGGACACATTCATTTTTGTTAGGCATGGGGAGATTAAGTGACTTGCCCAGAATCACAGCATGTTGAGCGTCGTTGTCGAGACTCTAACCCGGTTCCCCAGCTCCGAGGTCGACCGCTCAAGCCATAAGGCCACATCCTCTACCCAAGGCACGCTTCTTTTAGTCTATGTGTCCCAGTTATGTTAGAACTGCATCAGCGTGACTCTTCACAATGCATCCTTTACATCATGAGATTGTCTTTACGTACTTCTCTTCTTGCTGCGTCTCCCTTCCAAAAAAGAAACAGATGCACTAGTTGCTCTTGCCTAGCACATGATTACACTAATCTGCCAAGTCTTTTTTGGACATTTTGTATAATTCAATAGCTTTTAGCCTTGATGTTTTAGTGATCTCCTTCTACCCCAAAGTTATTTTTTCTTCCGGATTTATCTTCCCTTTAGCAAGACACTTGCCTTTTCCAAATGCAGGTTATGCCTTTACTCGATCATGCCTTCCTTCCACAGCAATGCATATAAAACTACCCCTCACTTCTCATTTTTACGGAGTTAAAAATGTTCGTTTTATATTTCGGCCAAACACTTGTGTCTTATTTCCGCATTATACAAACGAATGGTTCTTTTGAAAAGTGGATGAAATGATGGTGGTTCCACGTGTACAAACAGGAGCATTTTCAGAGATCTTAACAAGATCGGTAAGGGCGTTTCTGCAGCATCAGGCAAGTTCGGTGTTGGTAAACATGCACTTACAAACATTAACATCACGTTACTTTAACCAATCTACTAATAAAAACGACATTGAACAGTATAATTTGTGATGATCTAATGTTTAAGAATCCGTTAACATAAATATTTAAAGTTACGAGAAAAAACTGGGCAGAAACGTAATCAAGTATTTCAGAACGACTTGGGGGACGTGTTTTATAAGATTCTCCGAGTCTTTCCACATTCGCCGGATTTTCTAATACCCACATACACCAGAATCATATTTTGACCGTTAAAAACTGGAAAATGCAGTCAAGAATGAACTCTTGTTAGAGCATGGATTATGTAAAACACATGGTTGGTATTATGACTCGGCATTAGCATAACTCAAACGTTCCTTGTCTTTTACTCAAACATTGCCAAAGCCAATAGGTCTGGCTTACAAAGGAAAGTGATTCTTTAGTCTCTGGTGTGTTTAGTCACTCCATAAGTCATCATACATGCACTCTGTTATTTATCATAGCACTTATGCATTCATTCATTGATTGATCCGCTGACTGATTCTTGCATTAACTCAGTTACCCATCCACAATAAGACACAGAAACTCAACAATATAGAAGATAAATTAAAATAGAAAAAAGTAAAAAAAAAAAGAAAACTACTAATTGCATAAACGTGGAAGGTGCATGCTTGCAATAAAAAAGTAGAATGCATTGTTGTTTTAAAGTCTCACCATGACCAATAAGTTTAGAAGCAACATGTTGGCCATCACCGAATGGTAAACTAATGATAAAATAAGGACAATATTATTCGAAGATGGATTTTCTGTTGGGGATCAGTGGCTGCGCGGTATGCAGCCAACTGCAGAAGAAATGAGCATCAAGCAAGTATCTGTGGCACTGAAGCATACTTATTTTCAAGTCGAGGAGTGCATGCGATTAGGTCAAATCCTGTCACTTACAAGGCACTAGCGGTAATGGCTGAGTTTGTTGACCCTGCTGCATGCTGACATGGGTAAAAGAAGAGGGTGAATGGCACTAGAACAGACCTCTTCTTAATGCAGATCCCAAACCCTCTATATGACTGTATATTTATATGGCTGCATCTACGCATTCTGTCATTTTTAGGTCGAGCCTAGCGCAGCGCGCATGCGCTGCTCTAGAAAATGACCTCTTGGAATCACTTCAGCTTTTCAGCAAACTCGGGCGCGTGGCTGAAAAAAGTCACACGCACGAGTTTGCTGAAAAGCTGAAGTGATTGGTCATTGCGTGTGGCTTTCAAAAATGGAAAGCCCGCAATTGGCCAAAGGCGGGTGCATGTCCCGCCTTCTCTCTAAACGTTAACTCCCTGGCCTAGGGAGCTCGGGAGCGAGCAGCAGCGCGGCTGGATGCCAGCTGCATTCCTGACATTCCTTGTCTAATTAGCACAGTCGCTTTAACTTTCGCGGCCGCGCTTGTTTGTTATCCTGTAAATGACCCCTTTTCATTTTCAAGAGAAGTCATCAAAAAAGCCTGCTAATTCCCCCTTTATCGGAGACCAGAGAAAGCGAGTTGAAAGCCAAGGCCTCTGGTCAGTTTTCGAAGCCACCTGCAAGATCCTGGTCTGAGGAGGGGAAAAAACAGACACAAAAGAACAAACACACACAGGCACTTAAAACAAAACAGACAGCTTGAATGAACCCTTTAAATAACCACAAGGATAATTCCCCACTCATGTGTGGGAGAGAATGCAGAAGAACTGGCAAATTTGCAAAATGCCCTCGAGCACTTTTTCCTTTCAGACTCCAAATATCAAAGACGCGCGCTTTGCTGCGCAGCGAGGCACAGGTGTTTGAGCTGCAGGCTGTGAACATGAACAGCTCTCGGCCCCCAGATTCAGTTACCCAGACAGATAGGGGATGTACAAGAGGTCAAGCTACTCGTTTATCAAAGGTCGGAACGGTTCCTACAAAATGGCGCCCGCCTGAGGGACTTTAATGCAGAAGCGAGCTTGTTTAGATGTGCGTGGCGTTGTAAGTATAATCATGGGCTGGCCAGGAGGAGGCCATTGGCTTGCATGCCAGTGCATTGCATTTTTTAATTTTTGTAGATTTATATAGCGCGTACTCGACTTGAAGGTATTAGAGCGCTTTACACGAGCACCAGTTACATTACCCAAGGGAATATTCATTTTTGGTAGGCACAGGTAGATTAAGTGACTCGCCCAGAATCACAGGATGTTGAGCTGACGCAGAGACTCAAACCTAGTTTCCCAGCTCCAAAGTCAGCAGCTCTGGCCGCTAGGCCACATCCTGGCCTTTCGTTTTTTTATTTTGTAGAGTCAGTGGGCTGCAGCAGGAAGCGTGCACCGAAACGTGGGAAGAATACAGCAAGAACAAACCATTTGCAACGCTCTTGCGCTCCCCATGCCATTCTTTGCATTGTGGGAATTGTAGCCCCGATTATCACTTTATTAAATGAGAAGTACAAGTACCAAAATGGAAAGAAAAATGTGGACTAGATAAGCTACTCATGCCTTGGCCTTGAATTTAAGAGCTCTGTAGTTTATTTATTAGCCTGTGATGAGTGCTGCACGTGTTCAGCTCTGTGATGCACACAATATGTGCTGAGAAGGTTTGCTCTTCCGGGGTTTGAAACTTATCGCGATAAGGAAGCCAGGTTGATTGAGCATCTGCTGGGGGTATCTCTGTGCGAACTGCAGGTCACAGGTTTGAGCCATGATCAGTCGACTCTGCCCCTCAATAACAGAATTTTCGAACTGAGTAACTTGACACTTGAGACCTCTGCAGGCAGCCCACTCTCGATCGAGATGCGTGAAGATAATCAGTTTTTTTAGCCACCGACACTTTCTATGTTAGATTTATGTGAGCCCAGTGTTGGAAGGGTAACTTGAAAACCCGGAATGCAACATGCTTTTTGGATAAAAAGCCATGTCTGACTAAAGGTGTCATATTTAAAATGGGGACACAGGCAGATCTGCACGAGGACACCTCATTTTCTGTCCTCTGCTTTTTAAGCTGGGCCCTGATGTGTGTGTTTAGGGAGGGAAGTCCGCAGGTGATTGCTGCTATGTACAGAATACTTTTTTTTCTTCACTAAGAGGTACCTTGTTCAAGTTCTAACCTGTGGCCCCTAATTCATAAAGACCACTACGATACAAACTCTAATGCCCTGCTGAACCCTAGACTGAAGATGGAAAAAGAGAGACCCCAAACCGCCCATGTCTGCCCTCCAGGGAGAAACTGCTTCGACTGATCCCGGGAGGACTGTCTGGTAGTGTATGTGGGGTTCAAAGGACAGCATTTGTGCTCTTCCTGATTGGAGAGGTCTTCTGACTCAAAATCCACCCTACAGTAAAATGCTTGCAGTGCCTAATGATCAGGACCATCTCCCAATACTTTTTGCCTACACGTCCACTTGTTTATGGGGCGTCTAGGACAAAGGAACAGGTGCAGCCTATGCCCAACAAGCCAATGCTGCTTTTTTAATAGAAACCTACAAAAATGCCTCTGTCCCTTTATTGAATGGAGAGGTGTGGTGCAGCGGCCAGGGCAGCTGACTTCGGAGCACAGGGTTCACGGTTCGATCCCCGGCGGCAGCTCAGCACCATGTGACTCTGGGCAATAGCTCACTTAATTTCCACGCCTGCCCCCAGCGCCTTGAGACCCGTAAGGGTGAGTAGCTGCGCTATATAAAAACGGACTTACAAAAAAAAAAACGGACTTACTAATGCCACCAAAAGCAGTGACCAATGTCACCTTTGATTGGTAGCTGGGCCTCAGTCCAGCGCCCTACATAAGTACTGGGGGGTCTGCAAACCTCACTTCAACTAGACCTTTCTGGCTCTTAATGACGCAAGCTGTGGGACGCCCGATTCCCCAAGACTTAGATCAACCCTAAATAAATCTCCACTTCCACTCCCTCCTCCCTCCACCTCCACTCCCCCCTCACTCCCTCCACCTCCCTCACTCACCCCCTCCCTCCACCTTCACTCCTCCCTCCCCCACACCCCCTGCACCTCCACTCCCCCTCCTCCCAGCACCTCCACTCCACTCCTCCCCTCCCCCCTCTGCCCCCTTCCTTGCATAAACAATAAAACTAGAACACATTTTTGGTGTTAATTCTGGTTTTTATTAGGATACTTCAGTTGTATATAATGTTTTCTAGGTTATATATAAAGTGACAAATGGTTATAACACTTTTTTAATTATTACTTATAACTTTTAAACATGCTGCGCAACATTCACAATGCTCTGCAACACATATTAAAAACGTTAACAAAGCCAATAGCTCTCTCTAAACACTTATAAGGCCCCAAAGGCGAGACCTATTGGCTATGCCAATGCTTGTTTTTATTGCAGCTGTCTAACAGACGGCTTAGTCTGTCAGGCCATCGTATAAGAGTATAATGAGCAGTGTCACAGTGAAAATCATCTACTCAGAGGTTTTATCAAAGGTCGCATGCAACATCAAAACCCTTGCCTACTAAGGTAATCTGTGATGTTCCATGCACCAAAAGGCCTGCAATAGCAATATTTGGTGTTTAGAGGAGTTCTGACAACCTTTGGCCCCGGTGCCACTGCACCTGCAGCACCACTGAAATCATGACTCTATTGCCTGTTAGATAAATACCCTTGTGACTGTCTTGTTCAGTAGTAAAATTCAGCAATAATATGGGTTTAGTGGGGTTTTTAGAGCTTTTGGCCCCAGAGCCACTGCACCTGCTGCACCATCCAAATCAAGTCCCTTTTAACTGCAAGGTAACTGTAAATGTGACTGCCTGTTTAGTAGTTAAATACAGCAATATTATGTGTTTAGAGGAGTTCTAACAACTTTTGGTCCCAGTGCTACTGCACCTGCTGCACCATTCAAATCATGACCCTGTTGTTTGCACGGTAACTTCACTTGTAGTTGTCTGTTTGGAAATAAAATATGGCAATATTAAGAGTTTAATGGGTTGACTAGCTTTTGGTTCCAGTGCCACTGCACCAGCTCCACTATTGAAATCATGACCCTAGTGCTTGCTAGATAACTGCACTTATGACTGCCTGTTAAGTTGTAAAATATAGCAATATTAGGTGTTGAGAGGAGTTCTGACAACTTTTGGACCTGGTGCCAATACAACTGCTGCACCATTTAAATCAAGGCTGTTTCAATTGCAAGGTAACTGCAATTGTGACTGCCTGTTAAGAACTAAAATATAGCGTAGCTCTAGCATATTAACTCTATATTTAACGCACAATGTTTATTACAAGATTTAGAATTTGATCATAATGACTGTAGGAAAGTAGGATCTGCTTTCATGGTTACCCCCACTTTTTGCTTGGTGTCAGTGTGTTTTTGACCTAGTTTGACTGGGATCCTGCTAATCAGGACCCCAGTCACCGTGCTTTTGCCCTAAATTGACTATGGTAAGTACTTTTGTACATCCAAAATTGGCTACTGGTGTACCCTTGTAAGTCCCTAGTATATGGTACTAAGGTATAGGTATAAACCAGGGGTCTCCCATGGGCTGCAGCATGTAAAGTGGCACCCATGGGAGGCCACTCAAACTGTGAATACAGGCCTGCCATTGCAGCCTGTGTGAGTGGGTGCTTGCACCTCTCCTGACAGATATAAGTTTTCTTATATCTGAGGTCACTGCACTTAAAACCTATAAGTCACCCCTATGGCAGGCTCTTCAGTCCTGAGGGCAGGGTGCTTGGTTATAAGTGCGAGGGTGTCACTGCATGAGCAAGACACCCCTACAAACCCTGGGGTCCTTTCTCCAGGCTTTGTAAGTGCGGTCAGCCATTTTAATACATATAGTGGACATCAGTCATTAGGAGATGTCCAACTACATAGTGGCTGCACCGAACCTGGTAGTGTTTGGTATTGAATTGAATTGAATAAGGAACTTATAAAGCGCAGACTGTCACTCCGAAAGGAGCATCCTGGCGCTGGACAGTTAAGGGCATGCAGAGCAGAGAGGAATAGGGACCTATATTAGGGAATGGCAGAGTTCATCTGATGCTCCAAAAATCCAGGTCTTTAATGCCTTCCTAAACTGTGTTTCTGTTTCTAGGAATCTCAATTTGTCTGGCATGAGGTTCCATGCTTTGGTTCCTAGCACAGTTACTGATTTCCTCCCAAGGTTTTATATCTGAAGCAGGGGGTTTTAAGGAGGTTCGCCGAGGAGGATCTGAGGGTCCTAGTTGTGGTGTGTGGTGTGAATCTTGCTGAAAGGTATGTTGGACCCAGTTTACGTACTGCTCTGAAGGTGATTAAGAGAATTTTAAATAAAATTCTCTTGTGTAAGGGGAGCCAGTGGAGGGATTTCAGAGCCGCCGATGCGGAAGCCCTGCGAGGGAGCTTCAGGACCAGACGGGCCGCCGCATGCTGGACCACCTGTAATCTCTTCAGTGTTGATTTATTGATGCCCGCCAGAAGGCTATTACAGAAGTCTAAGCGCGAAAGAATCAGCGCCACGGCGACTGTCTTTCTGGCAGATAGTGGGATAAAATCGAAGAATTTTTTTAATGTTTTAATTAGACCGAAACAGGTCCCTGCCACCTTCAGTGCGTGAGGTTTAAAAGAGAGGGAAGCGTCAAATAGTACTCCAAGATTTTTAGCTACTTCGACAGTAGAGGGGGGGCTATAGCATCTTCCGGCCACCAGGCCATAGGTTGGAAGGGATTGTCTTTCCCTATCAAAAGGATCTCAGTTTTGTCCGTGTTACACCTGAGATGATTATCTTTCATCCACTGGATGACCTCCGAAAGGCAGAGTTTAAACTTTGCTTCTGCAGTGATAGAGTCTTTGTCTAGGGATAAGATCAGCTGAGTATCGTCAGCATACGATGTTACTTCAATCCGAATGACGAAATAAGAGAGATAAGAGGAGACATATATATATTGAATAGGAGCGGACTAAGAGAAGAGCGCTGTGGGACTCCTGATGTGATAGGTCGTTCGGGGAAGAGAAAAGTGCCAAGAGAAACCGCTTGCCTACGGTTAGTCAGGAAGGACTTGATCCAAGTCAGGACGATGTTCGAGATGCCACTAGATTTTAATCTCGCCAGAAGTATGTCATGAGAAATGGTATCAAAAGCGGCAGACAAATCAAGCAGGATTAATACTGCTTTCCTGCCTTTGTCTGCAATCAATTTCAATGTATCTGATATTACGAGTAGAGCGGATTCTGTAGAGTGTTTAGGACGAAAGCCTGACTGGCGTGGGTGGAGTAACAGAGGTTTCAAGAAATTTTGAAAGCTCTTTATTGACCATTCTTTCTGTAATTTTTCCCCAGAATTGGTAACAGTGATATTGGGCGAAGATTTGAGAGATTGGTATCAAACATGTTGGAATCATACCCCAACACCAATTTCAGTGTTGGAAGTATGATCCCATATACTGGAGAGTTCCCTTGGGGTACCCCCCTGTACTCCCGGTAAGAGCCTTTTAAGGTCTGACGGCAAGCTATTGCTGTGGTCGACAACAGACGATTCTGCCCTCCTGCTGCTGAGCTCGAGCAGGGGAAGGTAGAACAATAGGTTTCCTGTCACAGGGAGGCGTGGCCACCTCCCAGACAGGACTTAGTGTATTGGGCTGGATGGGGGCGCTTGCCAGCACCACCAGACTGCTTTGCAGTGCACATTTGGTGCCCTCCTTGCATACTCTAGTTTGAGCCAGTTCAGGGAGCCCTTGGTTCCGGCTCTGGCGCGAAACTGGATAAAGGACATGGGAGTATTCTCCCCTCTGTCCAGCCCCTCTCCTCTGGGAGGGATCCCTGAGTTGTTCCAACCCTTTCCTTTGGGTACTTAAGGGCCTACTTGTGGGTGGTTCCTTAGATTCACCGTGGGACACGACTCAACCCTGAAACTACATCGCTCTTCGACCATCTGGACACTTGGACTTAGACTGGAACCGAGACTGCACCAAGGAAGACTCCTGCTGCTCCTGGTCTCGCTGTTCTTCAACTCTTCTTTGTCGTCTGTGCCTGTGCTTCTTCCAGGTTCTTCAACAGACCTGTGGGCATCAAGGACATCAGAAGAAATCTCCCTTGGAATAAAGGAATCACGGCAACAAAGCTGACCAGTCTGCTGCTCCTGTCATCCTATGGACTTCCCAGGGCTCAGCAACACTGGTGGTGGTTCTGCAACTTCCTTGAGGCCTGACCTGTCCTGTCTACAATTTTGAGGTCAGTATCCCTTGTCCGAACCGCTGGGACGAACCCCTGTGCTCCGTTGCTAAGGCTTGTTGCTTTGCACTCCAGAGATCTTCGGGCTACAAGAAGCTCCAGGCTCCAGCATCTCTTCCCTCCAAGATCAGTGTCCTCATCGCATCCTCTGCACCGTGGGCCTTCATCTTTTGCGACTCCTGTGCCTTTGGCCTGCGGGTCCTTCTGAGAGTCTTCCACTGCTTCAGTGGGCTCCCCTGCTTGCTCAGGGTCTGCTCTGACTCTCCTACTGTTAGTGAGTCCCTTGGACCTTGCTGGTCCCAACATTGCTCCTTCTTCATTCTCCATGCCAGTTGAGGCTTCCAAGGCTTGTTGGTGCTCCTGCAGGACACCAACCACCTAGTCACCGACATCCGACGTGGGACAGCTCGGGCACAGCTACTGGTTTTCCTCAGCATCACCTGGTCCTCACAGCTGCAGCGACAAGGTCACCGTCGACTTTTCTGAACATCCAGACATCGGTGGGCATTGTGTCTTAGTGCCTTCTGGTCACTTGTGAGTGGCATAGACTGTCCCCCTTGCTTGCAGGTTCTCCACTTTGAGAAGCCACCCTTGGATGCCACCGGACCACTTCACCGTCTTCTCCAGAGGCATTTTCTTCTAAGTCTTCCATTGCCGTCCATGGAGGTTTCTGACGTCTCTTCACCCCTATGCACCTGGGTTTCCTGGTGTAGGTAACCTGGTTCCTGGGGCATCCACGGGTGGGGTGGCTCTGCAACCTTCCGTCCTCCAAGGGAATTCTTCGGGGTCCTCTGGGAAGGGCCCTTCTTCTGCAAAACTGCAACCGCGACTTCTCCAGTGACTTACATTGGGCATGTGGCTGCGTTCCCACTCTGCACACCGCCTCCGTGGGGTTATTGGGTACTTACCTTGGGTGGTTCCTTGTGTCCCCGCTCCTCTGGGTCTTCTGGTCCAAGCCCCGTTCTCCCTTGCAGTTTGCATTCCACTTTTTTAGTATATGGTTTGGTCTCCCCATGGAGACCACTGTATTTTGTGCTACTTACCTGATTGCATTTGAAGTATTCTTGTGTATTGTGTTGATGTCTCCGGGTAGGAGATATACCAATGTGTCAGTGTGGTTTGTGTAATAAATAGAAGTATTTTTATATAAACACTGTGTGGTCCTTTTTCATTTAACTTGCACTGCAGATTAAACTGGTAAAACAATCTTCTTAACACTTCTTCAAGATAAGTCTGAAGGCTGCTCTCCACAGCTACCACTATGAGAGATTTTTATGGTTATCAAAGACCACTGAAATCACCATAAGGGTTACCTGGATTAGTGCAAGGTGCATCAATTAAATAAGTGTTTACCATATACTAAGCCAGCCTCCTACAATGACCAAATAGATTACGTTGAAAAAAAATAATCTGCTAATGCTTACAAAGTGCAAAGAAAGGTACTGAGGCATGAACAGGAAATGCAACAAACGTTCTAAGGCTAAAGCATCTGCTTTACACAACTAAGTAATAAATAGCAATCATTCCAGCATACTGTTAGAAGCTGTCTGCCTTTTCTGTGGGAGAGAACTCATCTTTACAGTGAATGACTCTTAAACAGCGTGAACAGCTTTAGAAGAAGTAACGTAAATGTGTGCAGCCAAGTGAAGTTAAGAAGAAAAAAAAATTCCACACAAAAGCACATGAAGCACAAGTTACTAACTTGTGTAACGATATATCTGTAAGAGACAGTAGTTAGTGACAGATTCCTTACCTTAGAATATCCCCAGGCGTCAGGCTGGATCCGGAAAGTTTTCTGCGTAGCAGTACCCTTGCGCGTCGGTAGGCGGCGTCGTGCGGCTCCGCGTCCGTCGTCGTGATCGCCGGGATGACGTCGCGGGCAGTACTTAGACGCCGCCCCTGCGCGCTGACGTCAGTTCTGTACACGACTTTCCGCGCCAGGAACGCAGAGCCATGCAAGAAGCTGACATAGGTGTCTGAAAATACTAGGGCCCTGAAAGGGATGTCCTTAACGCACAAGTTACTAACTTGTGTAACGATATATCTGTAAGAGACAGTAGTTAGTGATAGATTCCTTACCTTAGAATATCCCCAGGCGTCAGGCTGGATCCGGAAAGTTTTGCGTAGCAGTACCCTTGCGCGTCGGTAGGCGGCGTCGTGCGGCTCCGCGTCCGTCGTCGGCGTCGTGATCGCCGGGATGACGTCGCGGGCAGTACTTAGGCGCCGCCCCTGCGCGCTGACGTCAGTTCTGTACACGACTTTCCGCGCCAGGAACGCAGAGCCATGCAAGAAGCTGACACAGGTGTCTGAAAAATACTAGGGCCCTGAAAGGGATGTCCTTAACCCTAGAAATCAGTTCGCAGAACGGGGAGGATGGGTGGGCGGTAAGGAATCTATCACTAACTACTGTCTCTTACAGATATATCGTTACACAAGTTAGTAACTTGTGCATCTGAAAGAGACACGTTAGTGATAGATTCCTTACCTTAGAATAGATACCCCAGCAATACCAACCCCGGTGGTGGGTCTGCGAACAAAGATCAGACAAGGAAGTCCTGGAGGACAGAACGGCCAAAGAAGCCGTCCCTCCGGACCTGACTGTCAAGGCAGTAATGCTTAGTAAACGTGTGCAGCGAGGCCCACGTAGCTGCCTGACAGATAACCGGCAGCGGAACACCGCGGCCCAAGGCCGTGGTAGCAGCCGTTGCCCTGGTGGAATGGGCACGCAGCCCAACAGGAGGCTCCTTCTTAGCCAAAGAATAGCAGGTCTTGATGCACAAGGTAACCCAGCGGGAGATGGTCCTCTTGTGCACCGCCCGACCTTTTTTGGCGCCCACGTAGCCAACAAAGAGCTGGTCATCTACCCGGAAGTGTTTCGTGCGGTCGATATAGAAGGAGAGCGCACGTTTTGGGTCCAGACGGTGGAGCCTCTCTTCCTCTCTGGAAGGATGCGGAGGCGGAAAGAAGGTGGGCAAAGTGATGGTCTGCCCAATGTGGAAAGCAGTAACCACCTTTGGCAAGAAGGACGGACGCGTCCGAAGAACAACCTTGTCTGGATGAACAGACAGAAAGGGAGGTTTGCAAGAAAGAGCCTGGAGCTCACTCACCCGCCGAGCGGAGGTGATGGCCACCAGAAAGGCTGCCTTTAGAGTCAGAAGACGAAGAGGACAGTTATGCAGAGGCTCAAAGGGAGCGCACATTAAAAAGGTAAGAACCAAGTTCAAGTCCCACTGAGGCATTACAAACGGAACAGGAGGGAAGAGGTGAGTAATGCCTTTTAAGAACCTGTTAACAACAGGGGACTTGAAAAGGGAGGGCTGATCAGGGAGCCTGAGGAAGGCCGAGATAGCACAAAGATAACCCTTGATGGTACCCAGGGCAGAACCCTGTTGGGCCAGAGAAAGAAGGAACAGAAGGACCTCAGAAAGAGGGGCAGAAAGGGGATTCACAGCCTTTGCTGTGCACCATGCCACAAATTTGTTCCACCTGCAGGCGTATACCACCTTAGTGGAGGGACGCCTGGCTGCCAGAATCACATCACAAACTTCGGGAGGCAAGACGAAAGGAATCAACTGCCGCCGCTCAATCTCCACGCAAGCAGGTGTAGACTGGACAGGTTCGGGTGGAGGACCGTCCCCTGCTGCTGCGACAGAAGATCCTCCCGAAGAGGCAGACGGATCGGGGGATCTATGCTCATATTGAGTAGCTCGGGATACCAAACTCTTCGAGCCCAGTCCGGAGCCACAAGAATGACTTGGGCCCGGTCGTGCCGAATCTTCTTCAACACTCTGGGTAGAAGTGGTATAGGCGGAAAGGCGTATAACAGACCGCAACTCCACTCGCGACGAAAAGCGTCGCCGAGCGAGTGCCGCCTTGGAAATACCAACGCGCAGAACTGATGACATTGCGCGTTCACTTCGGAGGCGAATAGATCTAACCAAGGCTCTCCCCACTGTAGAAAGAGTCCTTGCGCCACTTCCGAGTGAAGACGCCATTCGTGATCCATCATGCACCTGCGGCTGAGTTCGTCCGCCCTGGCGTTCAGAGAACCTGCCAGGTGTTGAACCATCAGGAACATGCCCTGATGTTCCAGCCATGTCCAGAGGCGCAGAGCCTCCTGACAAAGGGTCCAAGACCCCACCCCGCCCTGTTTGTTGCAGTACCACATGGCGGTGGTGTTGTCTGTGAACACCTGCACTACCTTCCCTTTGACAGAGGGAAGGAATGCCTTGAGTGCAAGCCGGATCGCCCGGAGCTCCAGAAGGTTGATATGGAGCCGGGACTCCGCCGGAGACCAGAGGCCTCTGATCTCCGCCTCTCCCATGTGACCGCCCCATCCCAGAAGGGACGCGTCCGTCACAACTGTATGCTCTGGCTGGGGAAGGGAGAGGGATCTGCCCATGACCCATTGCCGGTTCAAGAGCCACCACTGCAACTGTTTTGCAGTCCCCTCCGAGATCTGGACGTGATCGGACAGGTCGCCCTGGTGCTGCGCCCACTGGAACTTCAGGTCCCACTGCAGAGCCCGCATATGCCATCTGGCATGAGTGACCAGCAGGATGCAGGAGGCCATGAGGCCCAGCAGCCTCAGGGTCATCCGTACCGAAACCCAGGATAAGGGCTGAAAGATCGGAATCATAGCCTGAATATCCCGGACTCGCCGTTCGGGAGGATAGGCCCGAAACTGCGTCGTGTCCAGAACTGCTCCGATGAAAAGGAGCTGTGGAGAAGGAATCAGATGCGACTTTGGCACATTGATGGAGAACCCCAGCGAGTGCAGGAGTTCGGCCGTAGTCTGGAGGTGGGAGACGACTGCCTGGGACGAGCCCGCCTTCAGCAGCCAGTCGTCGAGGTAGGGGAAGACTGAAACCCCTGCCCGGCGCAGATGAGCTGCGACCACCGCCATCACTTTCGTGAACACCCGAGGGGCACTGGTAAGGCCAAAGGGGAGCACGGTGAACTGAAAATGCTCGAGGCCTACCGTGAACCGAAGGTAACGCCGGTGGGCCGGCAGGACGAGGATGTGGAAATAGGCGTCCTGCAAGTCCAACGCTACCAACCAGTCTCCGGGGTCGAGGGCAGTCAAGACCTGAGCTAGGGTGAGCATCTTGAACTTCTCCTACCGGAGGAAGCGATTGACGTTCCGGAGGTCCAAGATAGGACGCATGTCCTCCTTGTCCTTTTTGGGCACCAGAAAGTAGTGGGAGTAGCAACCACGCCCTACTTCTGGGGTCGGAACATGCTCGATGGCCCTCTTGGCCAAGAGGGCCGTGACTTCCTTCTGTAGAAGCACCAAGTGATCCCCTGACATGCGGTGGAATTGAGGTGGCATGGCTGGGGGGTGGACTCGAAGGGGAGGGAGTAGCCCCTTCGGACAATGTCCAAGACCCACTTGTCCGAGGTGATGGGACGCCAGTGGTGAAGGTGATGGCGGACCCTGCCCCCGACTGGCGTGCTGTGCACCTGAAAGGAGGGACTAGGAGGGCTTGGAGGCCGCGGACGGGTTGGAGGTGGTGGCCTGACCCGCACGCTGGTTGCCCGAACCGCCACGGCGGTATCCACGTCCTCGGCCACGCGAAGGCGCTTGCTGCGCGGGCCGTTGGCCGGGCTGTGGACGTGACTGGGCGCCCCTTCCGTGGCCACGAAAGGGGCGAAAAGCAGACGTTTGCGGAGGGCGCACAACAGCAAGGCCCAGGGACTTAGCAGTAGCCCGTGAATCCTTGAAACGCTCCAGCGCATGGTCCGCCTTTGAACCAAAGAGACCGACTCCATCAAAGGGCATGTCCATGAGAGTATTCTGGACATCCCCTGAAAAACCAGTGGTTCTCAGCCAGGCGTGGCGACGCAGCGCCACCGTCGTTGCAAGCGATCTGCCCAGCGAGTCGGCGGTATCAAGGCCACAGCGGATGGTATACTTAGCCGCATCACGCCCTTCCGCAATAGCGCGGGTAAGCAGTGTCTGGACCTCCTCAGAACACTGCGGCAAAACATCAGCCACCGAATCCCACAGGGAGTGGGTGTATCGGCCCAAGAGGCAAGCGGTATTAACAGACCGCAAGCCAGCACTGGAGGAAGAGAAAGCCTTCTTCCCAAAGTGATCCAGGCGCTTGGATTCCCTATCCGGAGGGGCGGTAGGGAAGGCTGTTTGGGAGGCAGAGGCTTGGACAACCAAGCTCTCAGGGGTGGGGTGTTGGGAGAGAAACAGGGGGTCGCCCGGAGCCGGGCGATGGCGTCGGGCCACGTTCCTATCCACAGGAGCCCCTGTGGTGGGTTTGGACCAGGCACCCAAAAGAACGTCAGTGAGTGCATCGTTGAACGGCAGCACAGACTCCGAAGAGGAGGCCGCCGGCTGAAGCACTTCAGTCAGGAGGTTAGTCCTGACGGCCACTGTAGGCAACTGGAGATTTAAGGCTCCAGCAGCTCTACGCAACACCGTTGCAAAATTAGCCCCCTCCTCCGTTGCCACGGGAGGAGACAGCATGCCAGAGTCGGGGGAGGTATCCAGCCCACTGGCATCCCCAAGTTCCTCAACCCAGTCCGGGTCAAACTCGCACTGTTGTGTGAGAGGGTCGTCAGACCCCTCCCAGCTCTCCTGGTCCTCCTCAGGTTGAAAAGATGGAGGAGGAGGGACATAAGGGACCCAAGGCCTCATCGGCGCCGGAACCGGCGTCGGGCGACGCCGGTCCGGCTCCATGTCCGGACCCGGGGAGAACCGGGGAACGACGCCGCCCGGAGCCCCGGACGGCGTCGGAAACGGCACCGGGGACATCGGCGTCGGCGGAGGCGTGGTTAGGTCAACCGGCGTCGATGGAGGTTGCGGCACCACCGGAACCGGGGTCGAGGCCGGGGCCGGAGCCGAGGCCGGGACGAAGGCTGGTGGGACAGGCGACGCCGGGACCGGAGTCGACGGCGACGCCGGAGCAACCCCATCTGGGCCCGCGGGGCCCGAAGGCGCACCGGAGGGACCTTGAGGCCCGAAGAGGCGGGCCATGGCCGACAGGAATTTCTGTACTTCGGCCGGAGTCGCCCCGAACCCGGGAAGGACGGGTAATGCGGGGGCAACTCGACAGGCACGTCCGGGGCCGCGGGGCGGGGACGGTGCCGACAGGGACCTCAGCCGAGTCGCGCGACCGGCGAGGCGAAGTCTTAGAGCGATGACGCCGCTTAGACTTCTTGTGCTTCGACTTACCGGAGGAGCGCGAAGACTTGGATTCCGACGAACGGCGGGGACTCCGCGTCCGGCCCCTCGACCTCTCCCGGGACCGGGGCTTGCTGCGGCGCGGAGCCGACTGCCGGACTTCAAGGAGCTTTCGAGACCGCTCTCGCAAAGCCTTCGGATGAAGTTTCCGGCAGTCAGGGCACGACTTCGTGTCGTGGCCTCGGCCGAGGCAGAAGAGACACTCGAGGTGGGGGTCCGTGATGGACATCATACGACCACATTCCTCGCAGGGCTTAAAGCCGGGCATCCCTACGACACCTTAGGAGTCGTGAAGACTCGTTGAAGAGAACAGTGAAAAATTTCACAAAAAGATAGTCAAAAAGTGACTAGGGCACTGCTCTTCCCGGATCTGCGCTTACTGGCGCGGAAAAAGAAGAACTGACGTCAGCGCGCAGGGGCGGCGCCTAAGTACTGCCCGCGACGTCATCCCGGCGATCACGACGCCGACGACGGACGCGGAGCCGCACGACGCCGCCTACCGACGCGCAAGGGTACTGCTACGCAAAACTTTCCGGATCCAGCCTGACGCCTGGGGATATTCTAAGGTAAGGAATCTATCACTAACGTGTCTCTTTCAGATCCTAGAAATCAGTTCGCAGAACGGGGAGGATGGATGGGCGGTAAGGAATCTGTCACTAACTACTGTCTCTTACAGATATATCGTTACACAAGTTAGTAACTTGTGCATCTGAAAGAGACACGTTAGTGACAGATTCCTTACCTTAGAATAGATACCCCAGCAATACCAACCCCGGTGGTGGGTCTGCGAACAAAGATCAGACAAGGAAGTCTCGGAGAACAGAACGGCCAAAGAAGCCGTCCCTCCGGACTTGGCTGTCAAGGCAGTAATGCTTTGTAAACGTGTGCAGCGAGGCCCACGTAGCTGCCTGACATATATCCTGTAACGGAACCCCGCGTCCTAAAGCTGTGGTAGCAGCCGTTGCCCTGGTGGAATGGGCACGCAGCCCAACAGGAGGCTCCTTCTTAGCCAAAGAATAGCAGGCCTTGATGCACAAGGTAACCCAGCGGGAGATGGTTCGTTTGTGCACCGCCCAACCTTTTTTGGCGCCCACGTAGCCAACAAAGAGCTGGTCATCCACCCGGAAGTGTTTTGTGCGGTCGATATAGAAGGAGAGCGCACGTTTTGGGTCCAGACGGTGGAGCCGCTCTTCCTCTCTGGAAGGATGCGGAGGCGGAAAGAAGGTAGGCAAAGTGATGGTCTGCCCAATGTGGAAGGCAGTAACCACCTTTGGCAAGAAGGACGGAATCGTCCTAAGAACAACCTTGTCTGGATGGACAGACAGAAAGGGAGGTTTGCATGATAGAGCCTGGAGCTCACTCACCCGCCGAGCGGAGGTGATGGCCACCAGAAAGGCAGTCTTCAGAGTCAGAAGACGAAGAGGACAGTTATGTAGAGGCTCAAAGGGAGCGCACATTAAAAAGGTAAGAACCAAGTTCAAGTCCCACTGAGGCATCACAAACGGAACAGGAGGGAAGAGGTGTGTAATGCCTTTTAAGAACCTGTTAACAACAGGGGACTTGAAAAGGGAGGGCTGATCAGGGAGCCTGAGGAAGGCCGAGATAGCACAGAGATAACCCTTGATGGTACCCAGGGCAGAACCCTGTTGGGCCAGAGAAAGAAGGAACAGAAGGACCTCAGAAAGAGGGGCAGAGAGGGGATTCACAGCCTTTGCTGTGCACCATGCCACAAATTTGTTCCACCTGCAGGCGTATACCACCTTAGTGGAGGGACGCCTGGCTGCCAGAATCACATCACAAACTTAGGGAGGCAAGTCGAAAGGAATCAACTGCCGCCGCTCAATCTCCACGCAAGCAGGTGGAGGCTGGACAGGTTCGGGTGGAGGACCGTCCCCTGCTGCTGCGACAGAAGATCCTCCCGAAGAGGCAGACGGATCGGGGGATCTACGCTCATACTGAGTAGCTCGGGATACCAAACTCTTCGAGCCCAGTCCGGAGCCACAAGAATGACTTGGGCCCGGTCGTGCCGAATCTTCTTCAACACTCTGGGTAAAAGTGGTATAGGCGGAAAGGCGTACAACAGACCGCAACTCCACTCGCGACGAAAAGCGTCGCCGAGCGAGTGCCGCCTTGGAAATTCCAACGCGCAGAACTGATGACATTGCGCGTTCTCTTCGGTGGCGAATAGATCTAACCAAGGCTCTCCCCACTGTAGAAAGAGTCCTTGCGCCACTTCCGAGTGAAGACGCCATTCGTGATCCATCATGCACCTGCGGCTGAGTTCATCCGCCCTGGCGTTCAGGGAACCTGCCAGGTGTTGAACCATCAGGAACATGCCCTGATGTTCCAGCCATGTCCAGAGGCGCAGAGCCTCCTGACAAAGGGTCCACGACCCCACCCCGCCTTGTTTGTTGCAGTACCACATGGCGGTGGTGTTGTCTGTGAACACCTGCACTACCTTCCCTTTGACAGAGGGAAGGAATGCCTTGAGTGCAAGTCGGATCGCCCGGAGCTCCAGAAGGTTGATATGGAGCCGGGACTCCGCCGGAGACCGGCCTCTGATCTCCGCCTCTCCCATGTGACCGCCCCATCCCAGAAGGGACGCGTCCGTCACAACTGTGTGCTCTGGCTGGGGAAGGGAGAGGGATCTGCCCATGACCCATTGCCGGTCCGTGAGCCACCACTGCAACTGTTTTGCAGTCCCCTCCGAGATCTGGACGTGATCGGACAGGTTGCCCTGGTGCTGCGCCCACTGGAACTTCAGGTCCCACTGCAGAGCCCGCATATGCCACCTGGCATGATTGACCAGCAGGATGCAGGAGGCCATGAGGCCCAGCAGCCTCAGGGTCATCCGTACCGAAACCCAGGATAAAGGCTGAAAGATCGGAATCATAGCCTGAATATCCCGGACTCGCCGTTCGGGAGGATAGGCCCGAAACTGCGTCGTGTCCAGAACTGCTCCGATGAAAAGGAGCTGTGGAGAAGGAATCAGATTGATGGAGAACCCCAGCGAGTGCAGGAGTTCGGCCGTAGTCTGGAGGTGGGAGACGACTGCCTGGGACGAGCCCGCCTTCAGCAGCCAGTCGTCGAGGTAGGGGAAGACTGAAACCCCAGCTCGGCGCAGATGAGCTGCGACCACCGCCATCAGTTTCATGAACACCCGAGGGGCACTGGTAAGGCCAAAGGGGAGCACGGTGAACTGAAAATGCTCGAGGCCTACCGTGAACCGCAGGTAACGCCGGTGGGCCGGCAGGACGGGGATGTGGAAATAAGCGTCCTGCAAGTCCAACGCTACCAACCAGTCTCCAGGGTCGAGGGCAGTCAAGACCTGAGCTAGAGTGAGCATCTTGAACTTCTCCTTCCGGAGGAAGCGATTGACGTTCCGGAGGTCCAAGATAGGACGCATGTCCTCCTTGTCCTTTTTGGGCACCAGAAAGTAGTGGGAGTAGCAACCACGTCCTACTTCTGGGGTCGGAACATGCTCGACGGCCCTCTTGGCCAAGAGGGCCGTGACTTCCTTCTGTAGAAGCACCAAGTGATCCCCTGACATGCGGTGGAATTGAGGTGGCATGGCTGGGGGGTGGTCTCGAAGGGGAGGGAGTAGCCCCTTCGGACAATGTCCAAGACCCACCTGTCCGAGGTGATGGGACGCCAGTGGTGAAGGTGATGGCGGACCCTGCCCCTACTGGCGTGCCGTGCACCTGAAAGGAGGGACTAGGAGGGCTTGGAGGCCGCGGACGGGTTGGAGGTGGTGGCTTGACCCGCACGCTGGTTGCCCGAACCGCCACGGCGGTATCCACGTCCTGGGCCACGCGAAGGCGCTTGCTGCGCGGGCCGTTGGCCGGGCTGCTGACGTGACTGGGCGCCCCTCCCGTGGCCACGAAAGGGGCGAAAAGCAGATGTGAGCGGAGGGCGCACAACAGCAAGGCCCAGGGACTTTGCAGTAGCCCTCGAGTCCTTGAAACGCTCCAGCGCATGGTCTGCTTTTGATCCAAAAAGACCGACTCCATCAAAGGGCATGTCCATGAGTGTATTCTGGACATCACCCGAAAAACCAGTGGTCCTCAGCCAGGCGTGGCGACGCAGCGCCACCGTCGTTGCAAGCGATCTGCCCAGCGAGTCGGCGGTATCAAGGCCACAACGTATGGTGTATTTAGCCGCATCTCGCCCTTCCGCAATGGCGCGGGTAAGCAGTGTCTGGACCTCCTCAGAACACTGCGGCAAAACAGTCGCCACCGAATCCCACAGAGAGTGGGTATATCGGCCCAAGAGGCAAGCGGTATTAACAGACCGCAAGCCAGCACTGGAGGAAGAGAAAGCCTTCTTCCCAAAGTGATCCAGGCGCTTGGATTCCCTATCCGGAATGGCGGTAGGGAAGGCGGTTTGGGAGGCAGAGGCTTGGACAACCAAGCTCTCAGGGGTGGGGTGTTGGGAGAGAAACAGGGGGTCGCCCGGAGCAGGGCGATGGCGTCGGGCCACGTTCCTATCCACAGGAGCCCCTGTGGTGGGCTTGGACCAGGCACCCAAAAGAACGTCAGTGAGTGCATCATTGAACGGCAGCACAGTCTCCGAAGAGGAGGCCGCCGGCTGAAGCACTTCTGTCAGGAGGTTAGTCCTGACGGCCACCGTAGGCAACTGGAGATTCAAGGCTCCAGCAGCTCTACGCAACACCGTTGCAAAATTAGCCCCCTCCTCCGTAGCCACGGGAGGAGACAGCATGCCAGAGTCAGGGGAGGTGTCCAGACCACTGGCATCCCCAAGTTCCTCAACCCAGTCCGGGTCAAACTCGCACTGTTGTGTGAGAGGGTCCTCAGACCCCTCCCAGCTCTCCTGGTCCTCCTCAGGTTCATAATATGGAGGAGGAGGGACATTAGGGACCCAAGGTCTCATCGGCGCCGGAACCGGCGTCGGGCGGCGTCGGTCCGGCTCCATGTCCGGAGCCGGAGAGAGCCGGGGAACGACGCCGTCCGGAGCCCCGGACGGCGTCAGGAACGGCACCGGGGACATCGGCGTCGGCGGAGGCGTGGTTAGGTCAACCGGCGTCGATGGGGGTTGCGGCACCACCGGAGCCGGGATCGAGGCCGGGGTCGAGGCCGGGATGAAGGCCGGTGGGACAGGCGACGCCGGGACCGGAGTCGACGGCGACGCCGGAGCAACCCCATCAGGGCCCGCGGGGCCCGAAGGCGCACCGGAGGGACCTTGAGGCCCGAAGAGGCGGGCCATGGCCGACAGGAACTCCTGTACTTGGGCCGGAGTCGCCCCCGAACCCGGGAAGGACGGGTAATGCGGGGGTAACTCGACAGGCACGTCCGGGGCCGCGGGGACGGTGCCGACAGGGACCTCAGCCGAGTCGCGAGACCGGCGAGGCGAAGTCTTAGAGCGATGATGCCGCTTAGACTTCTTGTGCTTCGACTTACCGGAGGAGCGCGAAGACTTGGATTCCGACGAACGGCGGGGACTCCGCGTCCGGCCCCTCGACCTCTCCCGGGACCGGGGCTTGGTGCGGCGCGGAGCCGACTGCCGGACCTCGAGGAGCTTTCGAGACCGCTCTCGCAAAGCCTTCGGATTAAGTTTCCGGCAGTCAGGGCACGACTTCGTGTCGTGGTCTCGGCCGAGACAGAAGAGACACTCGAGATGCGGGTCCGTGATCGACATCATGCGACCACATTCCTCGCAGGGCTTAAAGCCGGGCATCCCTACGACACCTTAGGAGTCGTGAAGACTCGTTGAAGAAACAGTGAAAAAATTCACAAAAAAGATAGTCAAAAATTGACTAGGGCACTGCTCTTCCCGGATCTGCGCTTACTGGCGCGGAAAAGAAGAACTGACGTCAGCGCGCAGGGGCGGCGTCTAAGTACTGCCCGCGACGTCATCCCGGCGATCACGACGCCGACGACGGACGCGGAGCCGCACGACGCCGCCTACCGACGCGCAAGGGTACTGCTACGCAGAAAACTTTCCGGATCCAGCCTGACGCCTGGGGATATTCTAAGGTAAGGAATCTGTCACTAACGTGTCTCTTTCAGATCACAGTAATTCGGCATCGGGAACTGATAAGAGCCCCCTCTTTAAGATATATTAAATACAAGAAATTTCACAAGCACAGTAAAATGCACTGTGCAGGCGTAACCTAAAACATAGGAGCTATGCCAAAAAAAAAAAAAGGAGAGACAATCCGCTATGTAAAGAAAAGCACAACACAAGACAAAACAAGGTGGCTTGTTCCACTAAGTTCTCCTTAGAGACATTAAAATAAAACTGTTTAATTGTGACATTTTGCATGTTGTGAAAGATAAGAGCACATCATTTAACAGTTAAAGACAGATTATAAGAAAGACTTTCAATGGAAAAATATGGTGCGGGTAGAATGGAGCAACATCATGAAAGCTCTGTCTTTTTGAAGGCAGTCGTTGCTTTTTTTGCTTTTAGTTAAGGGCAGAGTAGAACTAGGTTATGTTTTGTGGCACGCTTGTGTTTGCCTTTGGAGAACTCAGTCTTACTCTCTCACTCAGTCTCATTTGCATTTTCACTCACATTTACTTACTCTGGCTCAGTCTCACCGACTCACACAGTCTCACTCTGACCTATTCATTCTCACTCAGTCGCACCCATTCTCACTCCTTCAGATTGACTAAATCTCACTGTAACTCCTTAATTTTCACTCAGTCTCGCTCAGACTCACTTATTTCCACTTAGTCTTACTCATTCTCACTTAGTCTTCCTCAGACTCGCTTGTTCTCCCTGATTCACTCAGTCCCACTCATTCCAATTCACACAATCTCATTGTGACTCATTCAAACTAATTTTGGCTCAATCTCCCTCTAACTCACTCATTCTGACTCACTCAATCTCAATCTGACTCACTCAGTCTCACTCATTCATAGTCAGTCTTAGTCAATCTCACTCTGTCACGCCTCACTTATTCTCACTGATTCACTCAGGCCGACTGATTCCGATTCAATCAATATCACTGTCACTCATATTCATTCAGCCTCATTCATTCTGACTCACTCTCACTCTGACTCATTCTGTCTCACTAATTCTCGGACTCGCCAAGACTCACTCAGACTTGACTCACTCAGTCACATACACAGTAACATTCAGTTGCACTCCCTATCATTCTTCTGCACTCTCATTCATTCTCACTTGTACTCTCTCTTCCTATCAATCCTTTGCCCTCACTTTGACTCTCGCTCTCAATTTCCCTCACACATACACATATAGACATACAGACATGCTCACACATAGACGCTCTCTCAAGGGCACACACACACACTCTTTGGTTGAAGACGCTGCGGTGTAGAGCGTACTCGCTGCTACATGAACAACTTTTACAGCAGCAAATAAGAACACTGCAAGACGGGAGACCGTTCCGAATATGGATGCCAGGAACGGTTCGGCTTTAAATCTTGGACATTAAAAATAAAGGATTGATGATTATGTGATGGATTAACTACAGAATACGAATACTGATACACCCTTTTAAGAATTTTGTTCACCTAATATCCGGGACGGAAGTACAACCGGAATTAAGGACTGAACGGACTACCAACATTTCAGTGAAGACAGCCCTGAGGAAGTCGTGGGGAACACCCCATCACGGCGAAACACGTGTTGGCTCTAAGGCTAAAAAGAAGAGAGAAAATAAAAACATAAAAAAGAAGAAACGTTTTGAATACTTGCTTTCATAATATGATATACAGTTTGGCGTGTGCTTGGGGTGTTGATGCAATTTTATTCAAGCGATCAACTGATCACATGATTTATAGGCGGAATGGTGAATCTCCCTACCCTTCATAGCACCACAATCCATTCAAGGATCAGTGGGAACAGGGTGGGATGGTGGGTTAGCGCCAGAAACCCCCACGAATTCAAACCCATCGATTATTACTGTTCATATAGTATTCGCGGCAAGGTAGTGCCTGCAGAAAGGAGAGTAAAAACAAGTAACAGCCCAAAGAAGCAGCTGTACATTGATGTACAATGCGGAAGGCCATGCAGAGAGAGTGATCCTGGAGTTCAAGACGAATGTCTCGTACTCCGGACTGTGGCGCCTCCCTGATAGAAAAATGTATGATAAGGCTACAGTGGTCCCAGCATGATGAAGTGTAAGCATGCATCAGCAGGCATGCGAATGTAAGCACCACGATGCTGCAAAAGCCATTTTATTTTTTTAAATAAATCAATGGCAGACACTCTTTTAAGAATGGTAAATTAAAAAACTAATATAAAAGAGCGCAAAATTGCCCTTTTCAATAAAGGAGCAACCACGCAGCAAATTGCAGCTGCGAAACTACAAAAACGAAAAATAATTTTATAAATAAAAACATGGGGGGGGAGGCAGCAACGATACAATGGATTGGGTAGAGGAGCAAGTAAATGCTACTGAGCAGTGGGAGCACAAAGGACAGGGAGGAGCAGTAGAGAAGCTAGATGGGCGAGGGGGACATAAAAAGCAACAATAAAAAACTATACACGGAAGGCTGGTGGGAGCAACGGATAAACTTGGGGGCAGGGGACATGAAGATCATGGGGGCAGGTACGTGGGGGTGGGACAGAACACGGAGGAGAAAGCAAGAAAACTCATACCTATGAAGTGCTAAAAATAAAAATAAGTTCCCTGATGTGAAACTGTGGAAAGATAAAAGTTATTCAATCAAATATGATGCTAACGAATCTGTGCTTCGGGGAGGCACAAACACAAGAAGAGGAAAGAAAGTTATGGAATAAGAAGGAAGAAAATGAGATGGACAAAAAAAAACTAAACATTGGTAAGGAAATGGGAACCCTAAAGTCAACACTGAATATTGGTATAGTACACAATAGGTAACTGGCTACAATTAAAAGCTGTCTGTAGGCAAGACCTAAAAAAAATGCCTGCTTCCCTTGCCAATAATATAAAATACACAGATATAAATGTTTCTATCGTTAATCAAAGCAAACCTTCGTTACTGCCTCACCCTTAAATACTAGTGGAACATTCATTACAACCCAACTGATTATGTCCGAGGCCAGAATGTTCCTTGGAGACTTCAATTTGCACTGGGGCAATGCTAACAACATATCATTTTTGTAAAATTTTAAAAGCTTCTGTGGTACAGAACGAATGAAAAACTGGGGTAAATGTTTGGGGAACAGAATAATAAGCTCTGCTTATATTAGCAACACAAAAAGTCGTTTTGCATTGATTGCTGGCAGACATGTATCCTTTCTTTCTTATTATTACATCAATAGACCGAGTTATCTGACGTTTCCTATAGAGAAAACCAACTGTCTCACTCAAAAGGAATGCAAATTCCAATAAGATTAAAAAATATTTCTCGAATTGCATTTTATCTCTCTCAAGTTAAGTTATATGTAACATAAAAACATTTAAACGTCAATTGGTCCAGTGAGAAATTATTTTGGAGTTCGGGCTTCCTTTCTTTGGAACATTAAAATAATTATTTTGACAATGGAAAATAATAATAAAGAAACAGCTGCACTAACATTGTCAATCATATTATACTGGTAAGCCAAACACTCAGGAGTGTTTATTTTTTAAGAGTGCTATTGAAAAATGATATAATTAAATACAATTCGCTGCTTTGTTGAGCACGTTTATGTACGCCCTTGCAGAACATAACTGAAAAGAAGCAAAAAGCAAATACTCTCTAAACAACTACTCGCAAAGCCAACAGGTGTCTGCCGTGACGCCTACTGGCCTTGCCCATGCTTTTTTCTCACTTAAGTGGTTGCTGCATATACACGTGCATGCACACCCGCCATCTTGGAATGATTTCTCATTTGAGAAACATTAAAACATTCCTAGATTGTTGCCGCGCCTGCGCACTTTTAGACTGCCATCATGGAATTTAGTAAAAACAATTTAGAGATAGTTTCCCACCAATACAGTGCACGCAGCAGTGACAGCGCGAGAGTGCTGGGGAGCGTAGTGCCACCAATACAGTTCGGCTGAACGGAGGGGTGAGCAGGGAGATGCACACATTGGACCCTAATGCACTGCAAGTCAAATTTATGATATTAGCAGCGGGAGAATAAGACTCATGCACTCGAAACAGATTGAGGCCGAGTTGCCCCTTGGGCGGGACACACAAGAAAGGGAGAAAAGCCACTGAAACAGGAGAAGGGAACTCGGGGAGAAGACCCATTCAATTACGAGCAAGAGGCGGACCCAAAGTCCCCTCCAAGCTTTTACGTAAATTTTTCTTGCCAAACCTTTCAGTAGGTGTGACCTAAAATACAAGAAAGGACATTATACAAAATGCGGTTCCTTTGCATGATACGGCACAATTTGCCCTACAAGGGCAGCTCTTCAAAACTATAAAGAGGACTCCAAAATCAAACACTATAGCCGCGGGCCCAGGAAAAGCAGTATATTTAGTGCGCGTGCCCTCCACCAACAGGGCATCCCTTTGAAAGTGATATGGAGGAGTTCATGGATCGCCTCAGGACACCCCTCGAGCCAGTGCGGTCACAGTACTTTATCCTTTGGTGATTGGGCGTGGTCGGCTCCACAGAACTGCCAGTGCAGTTAGTGCTATGATGTCAGATAGCGTGTGCAAAGTGCGCACTGCACACCAACTCAACTACTAACTACTACCTAAAAGCATCACGTGAGAAACGTATCTGTATATCTCATCGACAAACAAGCAGCGTGGGAAGCCCGTCTTCACTTTGTTGCTGCTCCGTTGCTGACAGTCAGGAAAGGGGGGGCCGCTCGGCCCCCCCACACGTATGGCGGGGCGCCGGCCCCCTCCTTCCCCCTGCACTCTCGGTGGTGGGGCGTGCCCCTCCGCCGCGTCTTGATGACGCGGCGGGCGCGCCCCACCGCCGATTGGTGCTGGCTTCTGCATTGACCCGGAAGCAATCTAATTGCTTCCGGGTCAAAGGGGGGGAGCCAGAGTGGGCGGACCAGTTGTAACTGGTCTGCCCCCAGAGGGGTTAAAAGGCCGGGGGAGCGCGGGAGGCGCCCTCTTGTTCCCGCGCTCCCCAGGCTTGCCCCGCGCCTCTTCAAGGCGCAGAATAATCTTTCGTTTATTTTATAGGTGGAGTGTCCAGCGCGGCTCGTCGTCGGCGGAACCGGCCAGCAGCACTCTGTGGCAGAAGCGGAGCGGCAGGAGCCCAGCGAGGCGGGTGGGGAGAGCGAGAGGCGGTCAGCGGCACCCCTGCTAACTGCACGGGCCGAAGTTGATATACGCGCTAGAGTCAGGTCGGGATCGTGCCCCCCCTTTTCAGTGGTGACACAGTGAATAATCCAGCCGGATCATTTACAGTAAGACACAGGTTCCAAACAGAAGGCGAAGCAGGGTCGGGCATGGTTAGTACGAAGATGGGAGACCGCAGGGGCAGATAAAGTACTGGAAGAAGCTGTGCATACCAGTTAAGTCAATTTTGACAAAACAGTGCAGGAGAGCGTTTTAATAATAACATTATAGATGTGAGGTGGTGGTGGCACTGTTTATTGAGGGGTGATCTGGTAATAAGCACAAGTCTGTGTAGCTAATGTATTTTACGTTGAGGTTGTGGCATTTGCTGCTCATATAAAGGGGCTTTTTGGCAGATTTGGCAGTGCTATACCCTAATTTTCTTTTCACCCTAGGATCTCGTTAAAAGTGACACGGCGGGCTGAGCCAAAGGAGAGTGGCGCGGTGGACAACGCTATCCGGGGACACAGGCAGGCCTGCACTTCACTGCTTCTGTTGGGCCGCCGGGCTAGAGTGCGCTTGCCCAACACCCAGGCTAGCTGGTGTGTCGCGGTCACAGTTGCGTGGTGCTTACGGCCAGTCTGTGTACCTCCAACGTGGTACAGGTAAACACCAGGCAGGCCCTGGTGGGTGCAGGGACACATCGTGCTCATACGATTCGTAAGTGTAGGTGGTTTACCTGTTGCAGGGATGACTAGTGGACGTGGCGCTAGGCGCTCCCACATGGAGCATATGCTGGAGGGCATGATGCGCAAGATGACAGCTATGGACAGGAGATGGGGGAAGGTGGACCAGATAGGCAAGAGCGTGGCAGAGCTCAGACAGAGGTTTGATGAACAGGTTGGGCCATCTGGGAGACCCAAGCGAATAATAGTGCCCCCGCAGCCCAGGGGGGAATTGGATGCTTTGCCCAAGCGGGTCAGGGCCAAGAGGGGTAGCGGTCAGGTCCCCAAGCCACACGGAGAGGGGGGGCCTTCTGGGGTGGTCCCTGAGGGAGGGCTTACACCGCCGGTGGCTCCTATGCCTGCTCCCATAATCCCGACAAGTCTACCGGTGACACCGGCTCCGGCCTCACTGGCGCCAGCATAGTGCCTCAGGTTGTCCCAGCGGTAGTCCCGGTGGTACCCGTGCCTAACCTTGCAGCTATTCCGGTACCCGGCACGGGATCCCCCATGCCAGTTTCAGCACCCCCAGTGGTTGGTCGGGTACCTCCAGAGCTGACAGCGCAGATAGCGGCTGTACTCCCTTGGCTAGGGATAGGTGGGATGTTATCTTCTTCAGTGGGCGCCAGGGAGGTGGGAGAGGACCCCTCGGCGGAGGCCCAAAAAATGGTAGCAAAGATCATGATTGCTCAGGGTGGCGGGGGGGGGGGGGGGGCAAGCGCGCCCATTACTCCACAAGCAACATGTTCGGGCAGCGACTCTGGAAAAGACAAGATTGTTGAACCAACGCGAGCCGCAGAAAGTGGTAAGGAGGTGGCATTACCAGTGCTGGGGGAAGGTACAATACCCTCCAGGAGGGAAAATCTGGCTCAGCATGTGACACAAGAAGTGAAGGATTTGATCTGGGCGGAAAAATATGTCAATATGTTTTCTTTGCTAGTTGATAACAGGGAAATGGAGTATGCTAGGAAACAGAAAGACTGGATGTTGCCTAGCGAATGGCGGGGTGAAATGGCAAGATTCAGGGTGGAGGAGACATTGATCAACTGGATTAGAGCCTTTTCTGTGTTTATGGCAATTACAGCCGAGAGTTTCCCTAATTTGCAGGCGGAGATGGCATGTTACCAGAGTAGGATCACAACTTTCAGTGAGAAATATGGAGGGGATGGGTGGAAGGAGTACGACACTACTTTCAGGAAGGCTAAGGAGTTTGACCACGCATTATCATGGGATAGGGTGGATTCGATTTCATGGTATGGCCAGTTTACAGCCGGGCAACCAGGGAGTGCGGGGCCAAGTTGGAGCAAAAGCTACCCCTCCAATCATCAGCAGCCCTTTCGGCCACCTCAGGGGGGTGGCACAGCCACTAAGACAGGGAGCAGTGGTGGGCGGAAAGGGGTGTGCTGGGATTTTAACAAGCGTACATGCACCAGGACACAAGGCACTTGTAAGTTCAGGCACGCATGTTCCATTTGTAACCATCCTTCCCACCCAGAAACAGCCTGCCGCAATAAAGGTAACGCCTCGGGAAACAGGGGAAGAAAGAAACAGGATTAGGGGGGGGAGGCCGGTTGGTAGCTCATTCACCCATTGACGTTCTGGCTATGACTCCTTGGCTGAACAGGTACCCAGACCATGCCTCGGCGGGGATGTTGCAGGAAGGTTTTTTGCAGGGCTTTAGGATCCCAGCGGTGGGATATACCGGAACACCAGAATGTAGGAATCAACTCTCAGTTAAGCACAACCCAGATGTGGTGGCGGCAAAAATAGCTAAAGAGCTGCGCCTGGGTAGGATAGCGGGTCCTTTTAATGACATCCCTGTACCGAATTTTGTTTGCTCGCCCCTCGGCGTGGTCCCAAAGGAGGAGGGCGAGTACAGGCTCATTCATAACCTGTCAGCACCTAGGGGCGCATCATTAAACGACGCTATAAATGAAGACATTTGTAGTGTTAAGTATGCGTCTTTTGACCAGGCAGTGGATATGTTGAGGACTCTCGGACCGGGAGCCTTGATGGCCAAGTCGGACATTGAATCGGCTTTTCGGCTACTGCCAGTGCATCCCCTAGATCAGCATCTGCTAGGCTTCTCTTTTCAAAACAAATTCTATATGGATATGTGTATGCCCATGGGTTTTTCTGTTTCATGTGCCTACTTTGAGAAATTTAGTTCCTTTCTGGAACGGGCTTTTAGGCAAACATCAGGACACCACCATGTCATGCATTACCTGGATGACTTTCTCTTTCTGGGGTCGGCGGGCTCACAGGAGTGTGGGTGGGCATTGCAGGAATTTTGCGTGCTCATGCGGGCTTTTGGGGTCCCGCTGGCACCCGGAAAGACGGTGGGTCCGGCAACGACATTGGAATTTTTAGGCATAGAATTGGACTCAGTGGAGGGTTGTTTCAGGTTACCCAAAGACAAAATCACAAAATTCAGAGCAGCTCTCCAGCAATGTTTGGTCAAAGAAAGAGTGACGCTCCAGCAGCTACAGCAGATTGTGGGCCAGCTGAATTTCGCACTAAGAGTCATACCCATGGCACGCCCCTTCTCCCGCTCAATCTCGCAGGCAATGACGGGCCTGCGAGAGAAACACCATCGCACTAGATTGCTGGCCGAGGTCCGCCAGGACATGCGTATTTGGATCGCATTTCTGGAGGGCTTCAACGGCAGAGTGGTGTGGTGCGGTCCCCCTACTACGTCTGCAGAGTTAGGTCTATGGACGGATGCTGCGGGCAGTGTGGGGTTTGGCGCCATACTTGGAAACAAGTGGGTGGCCCAACGGTGGCCGGTTTGGTGGGATAAGAGCGGCCTGACAGCTAACATCGGTTTCTTGGAGCTATTTCCAATCTGGGTTGCATTAACAGTTTGGCCTGATCAGTTGTGTAATCGATCTGTAATCTTCTGGTCAGATAACATGACGGTAGTCGAATGTATCAACCAGCAGGCGGCACGATGTAAGTTTATACTCCGCCTACTGAAGGAAATTGTGTTGGTTTGCATGAAACTCAATGTACAGTTTAGGGCCAAACATGTCCCAGGGGTGTTGAATAACGCAGCTGATGCACTCTCTCGCTTTAAGAGGCAGGTATTCAGGGAACACCTACCATCCGCAGAGGCGACGCCTGCACACTTCCCAGCAACACACTGGCAAATTGGTGCCCCCAGCTACAGAACCTCGTGGCAGCTAGCCTAGCGCCCAGGACCAGAGCAGCTTACGAAGGGGCGTTTTTGTCTTATTGCTCCTTTTTGGGACGGGACTGGGCAGAAAAATGGGAGCATGAGGAGAATTTCACTAAGTACCTAGATGCATTACATAAGGAGGGGCGCTCAGCAGCGACAGCTAGCAGACACAGGGCGGCCGTTTCTTTCATTGCACAACTCAGGGGGGCCAGAGATCCCACGAATAGTTTCATCGTGCGGAAGGCACTAAAGGGGTGGCGGCGCCTGCAAGCAACCGCCGCAGATTCCAGGCAACCGATAGGTTTAGAACGGCTGGCATCATTATTGAATGCCTTGTCTGACACCTGCAGTTTGTATGGGGAAGTACTCTTGTTCAGAGCCGCCTTTACTTTGGCCTTTTATGGGGCATTCCGGGTAGGTGAACTGGTGGCTAGCAGCAAGCAGGACATGCTAGGGGTCTTCGGCTGGAACACACAAAAATATTGGGCGATATGCTGTTGATTACCATACGTAAATCAAAAACTGACCAGGAGGCCCGGGGGGACGGGCTGGTACTCCATCGGGCACGGACTAATCCTTGCTGCCCAGTGTTCCACGTAGAAGCCTTTATCAAACAGCGAGCAGGTGCAAAGGAGGGAGCATTGTTAATGCATGCAGACGGTACCCCACTGACCAGGTTCCAATTCCAACGAGTACTGGCAATGACAATGGACAGGGCTGGTTTCAATCCAAAGGATTTTGGGACGCATTCCTTCAGGATAGGTGCGGCCACTGAGGCGACTGCTAGAGGGTTGCATGCGAACAGCGTGAAAAGGATTGGGAGATGGTCTTCCAACTGTTACAAACGTTATGTGCGGATGCACATGTTGTGAGGTGACAAGTAAGTTACGCTGACGCCTGTCTTGTTGTTTGCTTCTATTTCAGTTTCTCGAGCCTGTCACGCAGGGCGGAAACTGTTGCCGGGTCACCAACAGCAAGTATCTTCAGCACGGCGGACACAGGAACAGAGGAAGGAGACACAAGTGGTATGGGTGGTTGGTCACTCATTTGTGAAGCGCGTTAAATCTGTTTTCTTTTCAGGTAGCTATAGACAGAGGACGGAACAAGGAGGTTTCAAAGTTTCCTTTCATGGTAGGGGGGGCCTATGCCTCAGTCAGTTTAGGGGTTCTTTACAGAGTTGCTCAATAGACACACCCCGCCGCCCACAGTAGTTATCTTACATCTGGGTGGCAACGATCTGGTGAAATTGGGCAGGAGGGTCCTGATGGAAGAGATAATTTCGGAAGTAAACTGGCTAGCTAAAACATGCCAAGGCTGCACCATAGTGTGGTCTCAGATGATTCCTAGGCTCAAATGGAGGGGGGACTCTGTCAGGGCGTTGAATCACTCGGTAAAGAGGACCAACAACAAGATAGAGAAATTATTTCGGTCACCTCAACTACAGAATATACCACATGGGTGTATCTGGGGGGAACAGTTCTTCTTGCAAGACGGGGTCCACCTGACTGGGGCAGGTAACAAACTTTTTCTGGAGAACATTTTGGCATGGCTGGGAGGTTTCTAAGTAGGCATGACCTTTCGGAAGAGGAGGATAGATGGGGGCCAGATAGTCGGTCAACTATGCTGGCCTGTGGCGGTAAGGTCATGATCGGTGAGCAGTCAATTTAAGATCCTTGGGGGGCGTCACCATTCTTGAATGGGGTCGCCCAGGGGGAGGGGCAAGTGGTCTCTCCTAGAACTCCAGGGGTGGTACATCCGCTTGGTTGGGTGGGTGCGGGGGAGGGGGGAGTCACGCTTTCTTTGGGCTGGTTAGCCACCCCGCACGTGCACTATGACGTCATTAAACGGCGCAGAGTGCAAGGGGCCCCCCTTTTGGTTAATGGAGTTCATGGAGCGTACGGGGGTAACCGGGAGGGGGGGGGAAGTACCCTCTCGGTAAACGGGCCCTATGCGCATGTGCACTCATACGTGAGGGCGTAGCTGGTTAATAAGGATTTGACACCGGTTCGCGACCTTGCCGTAGGCCCAAAACTAGGATATGCAGAAAAGTCATAAGTATGATGTTAGATTCGGTTAGGAAACACGCTGTATTAGACATTTGTTAAGGTTAGCCATTTGATACCTGTCTACATTGATTGTAATCTAATGTCAAATTTTTCTGCATAAAATGCTTGTGTAAATATTGTTTATTTCAAATTTTAATTTGTTTTCATGTTTTAATAAATACGGCCGGGGGGTCGCGAGACCCCCCGCCTTCCAAAGAAAACTCCTCTCATGTCCAATTGCTTTAATTGTTTAACTGTGGTAGTGCGCAAGACAGGGAGGGGGATAGTCGGTAGTCCCTGACCATATGCCAGGGCCGGGACTCCGAGGCCCACAGTTCTTTGCTGCCTGCCGCCGCCCATGTCAATACCAGCGCAAGGAGGCGCTTTAAAAAGCAGCAGCGTGCCCGGGCCGCGCCCGGGCCAACGGCGGGCCCGTTCACGCCAGTCATCGACCGGAGGAGGCTGGGCCGGGCCACCCTCCTAACGCCTGGTATTTAGACAGCTTACATCGCCCACCTTTAAAGATGGTAAAACGGAAGGCAAAATCAAATGACCCAGGGGCCGAAATCACCAACACGCTAGACTCATTTCTCTTAAGAGCGGCGGATGTTCTTCCAAAAGAGATTGAGATTACAGAATGGCGCCTTTCGCTTGAGGAGGTAAGATCCTGCCCGGGACTATCTGGACCTGGCTCTTTATTAACTAGCCCAACCCCCGCTGTATCTGTTGGGACTATACCTGCCTCTGATATTGCTGTAGAAATCCAATCTCAACCTCAAGGCAGCCCTTCATCTGAACACCCCCGGGCAAAAAGAGGAGGGGGAGGGTGAAGAAGACCACTGCACCTAAGACTGGGAGACCTTTTGATCGAAACTCAGAGTGTCCTCCCCAGCCTAGCCTGAGGGTTGTACCGCAATTAACAGACGATTTATGTGGGAAGTTGGAACGTTCTTTTTCTCTCCTTTTGCAACCTCTTTTAGTAAGACTAGAAAAAATAGAGGAATCTCTGTCTCTGTTGTGTAACAACCTTTCAGTCTCTGTTGTGGGCGGGGGAAGGTGGGACAGGCACATACAACTAGCTCTGATCACTGTAATCCCTCATTGTGTAGCGCAACTCATTTGTCCCCTCCAAATGATTTGACTACGGATCTTGTACCAATACTAGCTATATCAAAGCCATCCTCTGATAGTAATTACCCTGCTAAGAAAACCGATGTTTCTTCGAGGGGGTTGGAGCAGAGGTGTTTTTCCCAGCCTTCACATTCTTTAAATATGCGCTCTCCCCCGCGTCCTACTTCAGCTTTAGGCAACCTGAATTTATTGGGGGCTGCCGCTGTTGATGCTCAATCCTTTGCAAATAATGTTTGCCCAGGCAGCGCTGGTACAGGCACTCATAATAGGGGGTATACTATCAATCAACTGGTTGCTACAGCCAAGGCAGGTGTAATTTTAGATTCTATGCCGACGACGCGGTGATCCTTGCACGCACAGGCAATGCGCTGCGTCGACTCATGGAGGTGTACGCAAAATTCATGAACAACCTGGACCTGAAAATTAACTATTCAACAACCACGAATGTATGTCGAAGGGGTGAAACTAGAGGTTGTAGATTCTATTAACTATCTAGGGATAGTGTTCGATCGAGATACTAATTGGAGAAATATGGTCTCTAACAGGGGAGCATTGATGGAAAAAAATATTGGGGCCCTTTTTAGATTTGTGAAAAAACTTGGCACCAAACCAATTGAAGTGATAAAAAAGGTCTATGAGGCCAAAACTTTATCTGTCGCCTCTTATGGTGCAGCTGTTTGGGGCATCTCTGATGCCTCTAAACTGCAGCACATAGAAGATGCCTTTCTGAAACATCTGGTCTCCCTACCCCAATCGTGTTCTAATTATAACTGCCACTTGGAGTTGAGAGTTCCTTACATTGACAAGATTTGTATTGCACTAATTATGATGTGGCACTCAGTTTGGTGTAAAGAAACCCTCTCACTGACTAGAGATATTGTAAACGACCTCCTCAAATTGGATGGTGCAAGTAAAATAAGATGGCTCAGCTATGTTGAATCCAATCTTCGGGAGGTTGGTCTGCATTATATCTATGAGGATCCAAAGATGTGCCGGTCAATATCCAAGAAGGAACTGAAAAATCATCTACTGGTCCACCTACAGGCAAAGAGACACGATATTAATTTTAAACTTTGTACAGTTAGATTATAATGTGCTGCCCCAAGCATAAGTGTAACTAATATAAACTCCACTTATCTATCGTTCGTCACGAACCTTCAACATAGATACATTTTAATGAGATTTCGTCTAAATTATATCCCCTCATGTTAGGCCATCCGCCCAAAACTTATGCGATTACTGCACTCCCTTTTTGCCCTTGCGACAAGCGATCGCCCCAGAATGATCTCCATTTTTTATTCTTTTGTAAATTTTATAGCGAAGAAAGGAAAAAATTTATTGTTCCCCTTATTCGTAAAATGAATTTTAAACAATGTCGTGTGGCCTTATATTATTTATAGTTACTGTCTGAACCTTTTACCTGTTTCTCTTTGTCCTCCTTTCTCTTATCTGTTTTGAGCAAAAGAAGATCAAACTGTCATTTTGATACGTAATATGCAATTTAAGGCATTGGGTTGTGCAATATTTTTTGTATACTTACGAGCATATGTTTTCCTTTTAGCTTATGATTATTAATTATGTTTGAATACTTGTCATTTTAAATTTTTAATAGTAGCTCTTTTTATTTCTGTATATATATCTGTAGAATACTTTTTATGCCGATGTTGTGTCAGCGAAATAAAGTTATTTCTGACAGACAAGTAAAATCAAAGAAAACACTGAACGTTACAGAGAGAGAGCAATGATTGGAAACAAGAAGTTCACAAAATCTAGGACTGGAATAAATGTATGAATTACACAAAAACATTGCTGTAAGACTCGCCAACGAAGGATCACAAAAATATATGAGCACAGGCCGCAGTGATAGTTCAGCGCTAATAAAAACATTCTCCAGCCAGCATGTTAGAATTGCTACAACAAACTCTCAATCCATTTAGCTGAAAAATTATTCAGTCTGGGTTGGTAAAACTGTAAGTTGCGATCTAATACAATAAACACTACCTTAAGGACATCATTTTAGCTGGAGAATGTTTCTGTAATTTACTGCGCTTTGCTGTGCCCATAGCCCCTTTACCTCTCTTAATAACTCTTCTTAAAGAATGGAATTACTTTCTTTGCACATTTTAAAAGTTAAACAAGTAATTTGCTACCTCAAGGACAAACACATGAAGTACAAAGTGTTTTCAATTTTACGATAAATTTGTAACCCTTTTACAAAACGATATATTATTTGTTAAAAGCTCTAGCCCAAACAATTTAGATTACATTATACTAACTCTCTTGAGAGTGAAAACCCCAAATAAGCAAGGGTTTATGGAGAGGATTACCGAGGCACCACAAGCACTAATGCAACAATTCTTAGCAGGGCAACAGTAGATAAATTATAACTCCAGAACTGCGATTGTAAATAGAAAAATCACCTTTTCCACTCCTGCACACCTTAACGAAGGCCACATTTGGTGGCAGGCATCATTTCGCCTAAATGCCAAACCAAAATGCCCAAACGCAAAAGAAGTCCAATTTGCTCCAAATTCCTTGGCATAAGTTGGCTATTCGATCTTCTTCTCTCTTGTATGAACATGCCAATATTGCAGTTGAGTCACAGAAGTATTATTCTGGCCACACAAATTGTTAGAGCCTGGATATCGGCTGTGGTGTTGAAAGGAACTGTGGGCTAGATATACAAAGCGTTTTTGTGTTCACAAAGGGGCTGCAAATCAGCCCGTCTGCAAAGGGCAAAAATGCTTTTTGAAATGTACAAATATCTATTTGTGATTCGGTAACCTATTACAGATCGCAAATTTGGCCCTTCCGAATACCGAATCGCAGTGATATACAACAATGATTTGCAACTGAAATTCAAGTAGGTGGTAACCCATTCACAAATGGAAAAGGGTCCCCGAGGGACTATTTCCCTTTGTGGATGTTTGTAAAAATATTTTTTTAAGAGCAGGCAGTGGTCCCACGGACAACTACCTGCTCTTCAAAAATAAAAAGTAAACTTTTCATTTTTCTTTTGAAACACATCTTGTTTTCCTTGAAGGAAAACGGGCTGCATTCAAAAAGAAAAAAAAGATTCCTTTATTGAAAAGCAATCACAGGCTGGTGGTCAGCTGACCCCTGCAGGTCACCATCTCTGTGATTTTTGCAATTCCCAATTGGGTGCAAATCAAGATCTACCTCATTAATATTCATGAAGTCGGGTTATTTGCAACCAGTCGTGGCCAGTATGACTCGCGGGTCGGGGGGCGCGCGGGGACGGGGATATCTTAATTAAAAAAAAGAGAGAAAAAAAAAGTTAAGTTAACTTACCTTTGCCGGCCCGTCCTGCTGCGTCGGTCTGCGTCATCCGTCCTCTGTACAACAGGAAGCAGCCGCAGGCAGCCTCCCTCCCCTAAGCCAATCACAACGCTGCAATGGCAGCGTTGTGATTGGCTGGGAGGCCGACCCCACAGGCGTCTATGGGGAGGCCATTTTTTCTATGTAGGCTGCATGCAGCCTACATAGAGAAAATGCAGAGTGCGTATGACTGGTTTGGTCGGCCCTGGGGCTGACCAAACAGTCAGCACCCACAACAGCAGGCAAGCCACTCCTTCCCTGCGCTCCAGCAGACATGCCCACCCGCCCCCAACCAAACCCTGCCTTCTGCTTTCTCGCAGTGCGAGAAGCAGAAACATAAAATGGTATTTAAAATGCAATTTTATGTTTCTGCTTCTCGCACTGTGAGAAAGCTGTGGGGCGACGCTCCTCCGCCCACATGGAGGAGTCGCCCCTGTTTGCAACCCACTGGGAATCACAAAATATGTAATACACACATTTGTACACAGGTGTTTGCGATTACCAAACAACGAATCGCAAAAATTCGCTATTTGGTATTCGCAAACGATTACCTACGTGCATCTGGCCCTATATCAGTATAATACAGGTCACAAATTCTCAAAGTATTTTGCCTGTTGCACCCTTCCTTGTATGTTAATAAAGAACAGAACTGTAACAAAACAGAGCAAAGCCATATAACTTAAATTCAATAAACTGTAAGTGGTAAACTTCGGTGCCCTGGCTGTCTAACGAAGAGATTATTTGCCAACTGAATTATTAATTAATTGCATAGAAATGTACAAGAGTTCACATATTTTATTACGAATGTCAGTGACGGGCTTGACCCCCATCTGAAGCAGTTGTCAAGGAATTGGTAATGATGGTTTTGTCAGCCTTTTAGCACATGTATGTAGTTTTCTCCAAGAGAGGAAACCTTTCTGTAGATACTTACCTCTTCAAGGAGACAAGTGAACGTGTTCGTAAGGAAATGCCTCTTTTTGTATGGTCACTCCCAATTTCTGGACTGATGCTGTTGGTTTTTTGATTCTGATAGTGCACTGATGCCTGCTAACAAGACCCCAGTGCCTGTGCTCTTACCTCTAAATTGGTATGTGGAATTGGATCTTACCCAATTGGGTAAGCTAACTTATCTGTAATTCCCCAGTAAACGGTAACCAGGGTATACGAGTTAGAAGGTCCCCCTATGGATTGCAGCATAAGTTGTGACACCCCGTTTCTGACACGAGTAAACCGAGACTCCCAGCCTGCCATTTGTAGGCTGGAAGAACAGTTTAAGCTGCTAGTCCGACTTTGCCATTTAAAGTAATGGCAAAGCCAGACTTCCCACTGGCATATGTGTATATCACCCCTATGGCAGGCCTATCGAGTTCTTAGGCAAGGGGCAACATATACCACAGGCAGAACCTTATAATTTTACATGTTCTGATAGTAAAAATGGCAAACTGTTGTTTTTAACTGTCGGTGAGTGCAGAGTTACACACTGACCCCCTAAGCTGTGCTAATTCTGAAATGGTGAGATCAAAGTGAATCAACTAAGGTATCAAAGAACTTGTTACACTAAGCCAGACTGGATTCTCAGGTTGGAAATAATGTAAGCAGCTGCAGTGTGCAACTTTAGCAAAGTTGCCTTTAGCCCTGTGCCCATACCGGTTGCACACGGTGTCCTGTCGCCGAGACAGCTTTCTGCCCACTTGGACAGATGTGCTACCGACTCCCAGGAAAGGATACCACAGTGGCATGCTCTGGAAAGAGTTGTCACCTCCCTCCTACAGGAAGCCAAACGGGTTTGGGCCCAAAAGGCGAGCTTCAAAGGAGAAGCCGCCTTTGAAGGGCAAATGGGTAACACTTGGGAGAGGGGCTGCTCCAGTGTTCAAGCAGACAGGCTGGCACTAGGGACCAAACCGGTTTTCCAGGGGTGTGTAGGTCCCTTGGTAGCCACACCTATGGGTTGGGCTAGGGAACTCCACATGCCGGGAGAGGGGTCCTGCCATATTGGAAGTGGGCAGAACAGTGCATCCTGCGATGCCCAGATGCCACACTTTGCAGCAAGTCGTCATCCGGTGGAAGAGAACCTGGCAGGCCATTGGCTACCAACCGTATCCTGCCTTGAGGGCATTTTCTGAGCATAAGTAGGGCACCCTGAACTTAGATCTCGACTGGACTGGAAGAAGAAATGAGGAGGGACTGCCCTGTGGAAGCGGCAAACAGAGGCTGCACCATCGTGGACTGCACCTGGTGGCCAGCAAAGGAGAGGGACTGAGTCTGATGTGTCCTGCTCAATAAGAAATCGTCTCCAGAGCCCAGTCAAAGTCAACAGAGTTCAAGGGCCAGCTGAATGGCCTCCTGTTCAAAGCATAAGGATGTAATGTAATTCACTGGGATGAAATAATTGTTTTAGATAAGATCAGCACAGACAACACGTGTTTCGTCTGAAACTACTTCCTCAGGACTGCTGTCGTGTAGCACCAAAAGTTGCGACCACACGGAATACCTATCAATTGATAAAGATGCACGTAGATAATGTACAGATAAGTCACAGGAAAGTGGAGTCACTGATGTGGTATAGTAATCCACCAATCCAAGATGAAAAAGGTGTCATAGATGGAGACTCGCTCCATATACAAATACAAATTCAGGGTGCAGAGTGATCCTGGGTGACCCACAAATGAAACTGATTTTACCTGCATAGTTTGCTTATCCAGTACTTCTCGCACCAATTCCCCCCACATGCCCGTCCCCGTTTCTTCTTCCCACTCCCACCCGCCTCGGTTTACTCTCCCCCTTCCCAGGTAACAGTAGGAAACAAAGTGCTAAGAAGCAGCCAGTGCTGGCTGCTTCATAGAGATTTTTTGTTTAAATGCTCCGTTATCCACCCCCCGTTACCCACCCCAACCCTTACCGCATTCGGACATGAATAACTGCTGATAAATAGGTGAGTTAATTAAAACTTTTCCAACTTAAATGATTGTTTGGCTGAGTCACTGACTTTACTTATTTAATGAACAGCAGAGGACTACTGCCACATTCCTATACTTGACTGAACTCTGCGGGAATGTGAGCACTCTAAGGGGTCCTCACCACAACCTGTATTTTACATGGGTAAAACGATCTGGGTTTTAGTTCTCCTGATGTAGATGCATGAAAATTTGGCGCAAAGGGAAAACAAATATGACGACCTGATTTCTGAATCAAACAGTCTTACACCAACTTGCAGACAAGAAGAGCTCCAAAGACCAGAAGCAAGAACAACGTTTTAAATAAGGTTTACAGGTGAAACAACGAGTAATCATTTTTTAAAACAGACTTGTAATATTGACCTCCATCTTAGTGGTCATGGTCTAGCACCCTGTAACCACTCACATATTGATTTTGTTAAACATTTAGAAAGTTATTAGCTGACTGGCCACCATGACACAGCGTGCTTAGATACATGACGTATGAAAGAAATATAAATTGAAGCACACAGCAACTATTTTGCTACTGTGGTTGGTTAATTCTAAAAATACAACTGATAGGAAATACATTCTTCATTCAGCTATGCATGGTTAAAAGATAACACCTCTTAAATATGCCACTGAATGATGGACTCAACTAATTAAAAAGACCAAGAAACACAGAGTATTTGACTTGCCGCAAATATATTACTTACCTGTGGATACAGTTTTTAGATTCCAGGTAAGCCATGCCGGCAGCAGCATCCACTGAAAACTTAACTAACTGTTTCGTTTTTAGATCTTCTTTCTTTTTTCTTAGGAAAGTGAGAAAATCTCCACCTAGATAAAAATATAGATGGTCAATGACATTAGATAGTTATGTAGAGAAATCAACAGGCATAATTCACTAAAATTATTCTTGGTGAGTATCACTAGACATTGTTTGTAACAAAAACAAAGTTGAATAGACACAGTCCTAGAATATTACGAGTTGAAAGAAACTGGTATGTGAAAATATTTGTTTTAGATTTCCCGCATTTTCCTTCAAATTAGTAACTTAAGAGCTCACAGAAGACTGGCTTATCTACCAAACTGGTACATGAAAAGGTTATGTATGTAAACTCAAAGTAATTTACAAGGGAAATCCGTGGATTAGCTATTGCAAAATCTTAACTGTGATGGTGAAACTATCGCATATAGACATGCTTCTCTGTTGCGTCAAGACTATCTACAAATTATCTTTGCCTCCTTGGAAAACAGTAGCACTAAACCCTACTCTTTGTCAGAATTACCTGCATTGTCTTTCTAAACAGTAATATAGTGAATTGCAAGCAGGGTTAGGAAGAAACCGAGAGCTGTTAATAAAGAATATTCTGAGAAAAATACCACAGCTTGCCGCCGTCCATGGGGACTCCACACCATAAAGCCTTTGTGCGGACCCTCTGAACTGCATAGGTCTGTCTGCTCTCTTTATTCAATAGTGCCTCCCATCATTTTTGTAACCCTGCTTCATTCCCAATCCTCTGTTTGTTCTGCCCCAGTCTCTTTGGTTTTAATATCGTTAGATATTGTGGGCTCCTTTTGAGGGCCACCGGTAGGGCACCATAACTGTTTTTCCACTTGAGACGGGTGAACACAGAGGGACTGGGACCATTGCAGAGACAGATAAGGCTTCTGGTCCCCAAGATTGAGGATCACCATGAAAACAAAAGGGTGACTTTCAGTATGGTGCTTAAACTGTGAATAAGCTGTGATATGCAACTCCTCCCATGATTTTTTTAATTAATGTTTCGGTAGAGATTTCTATGTATGTGAGACATTTCTCACCTCTGTCATCTATTTGTACCTTTTGTAGAAATTGAATAAGGTCCAAAATAAAAAGAAATATTACGTCATAAGAGCATTATTACGGTCAGTCTTCCTCATCAGTATTAGAAGCAAACATTTAGGCAGTTCATTCAAGAGGCAATAAACTGTCAAAAGCATAACCTTTACAGCCTCTTTGCCAAATCGTTTCAAAAGACGGGGAGGTGAGCATGTTGTTTATGGATTCAGAGAGAATAGCCAAAACAGAAAACTAGAACTACAGGTAGGTAACTTCTCCTTCTCTATCATGGTACCAGCTCTAGTCATAAAGAGTAGAATATTAGAACAAAGTACATTACGCACAAACCTGAAGAAGGGTTCCAAAGGCAAAGGTGAAGAGACAAAGGTGAAGAGACAAAAATATTCCTTGGCAAATAAACTGCACTAGGAAGCCTGGCTTACAAGGGTATTAGTTCTGGAGTCAGAGTTAATACAGTAATGTTTTGGCAAATATGTGCACTTATTTACAGCATGTTGCTCTTCACATTTCTGTAATATGTATATTTCACATCAAGGCAGCAGTAGTTACTTTTCTATGTGTACAATGTGCTTTAGGATTACCCAGAAGAGATCTGTTCATTTTTGGTACCATGTAGTTCTACAGGACACTGACAATTTCGCTATCTGCTTAGATGTAGCCATTACAGTATGGACCGTTCGGTAATTTACAAATAGTTGTTTGGTTTTTCTAATAGTTTAAGTTTTGTCCAAATAGTTTAGAGCCCTCTTCGCATATACGGTGTGGAGTGATCTTTTTGCTGGATATGGAGTGTCTGGAAAGACAGTTGGGAGTGAGAATGACTGATATGAAAATCAGAGATCACACTGTCAAACATTCTTTCACTCATGTATCCATTCATCCATCTACTCATTCTTTGATTGACCTACTTACCCATACAAAATCAAACACACACAGATTAAACAAGAACAAGCAAAAGAAATTAAAATGATAAAGGTAGAAAAAAGAAAACATGTTCTCGCCTACACATGGTGGGCCTATTCCTGCAATAAAAAATAAATGTAAACAGAATTAGGCAGCCGTCTTCCAATGGTACTGTACATAAAGTATAATTGCTTTTAAGTTTCAGCCTGGCTGCCATGTTTAGGAGCAATGTACTGGGAACCTTACACCGGTAAACAATGATAAATTATGGTCAATATCAATCTAAGATGACCACTCAGTAAACATCATACATGGTGGCCATCTTGAAATAATACTGTGAATAGCATATTGTCATACAGATCCAAGATGACTGACATAATACATCTCAGCATGGTGGCTATCACTGCTTTACCCTTAACAGATCCATTGTGAACAATACATTACAAGATATCCACCTCGTTTAGAAGCAGTGACCATATGGGATAGGACACTCGGCTGCTTAAGTGGAAAGCAAGCAATCCAGTAGAAATGTCTGGGAGGTGCAAGGCGCACTACCAAAAAAAAAAAAAGTCAAAAGGAGAAGAAGAAAATGAAAAGGGACATATAAAAGGATAAATGCAAAACTGAAGGACTAGCCCACCATCCCTGGCACTTACAACACACTTATTTTCAGGAGGATGTGCACATGTGAGCAAACACAGTTATGTCACACTCAATGCAATAGAGCCAGTGACTGATGTGGGCTTCCCTAATTCCCCATGCAATATAGTGTCATAGGAATAAGTCGAATGTCAATTACACTCATTAGCGAAATAGGGCTGATCCAAAGACCATCTATGAATATACATGAATGTATGTGCAAATCTCTAATGTATTTGTGCATGACTTTTTGATTACACAGACTGGCAATAACAAAACCTGTCTGGCAAGGTTTAAATCAGTACAAATCATATCTCCCCGGGGTTAGTCACGAGGTAACCAACGCAAAAACCCTTCCCTACTAAGGTGATTTTTAAGATTACATCTAACAAAATACTTGTGTACAGGCTTTAACAAACGTTTAACAGCCCACCCTTAAAGGACAATTGGTTTTAACATATGTGTTTATATTAAGCAATTCAGGTCTATAACTTTTGTTGTAACTTCATAAAACACAGATCAAACCTAGGGCATCTGATAAACTTTTTCCCAGTGAACTTATCAGTCCTACAGTCTTTAATATTGGCTAAGTTAAATTGTGAGATCCCATGTAACAAAATATCTGCTTATAGGCCTTTTGGCTTTAACATATGGTATGTTTTTCATATAAATATGTCAGGCCTAGTACCTTTGTCAAAACCTTTTGTAATAAGCAAGCCAGACCTAGGCCGCCTGACAGATTAGCACACTTTATCAGTCTTATAGCTTTTATCATTGTCTTGTCACCATGACAAGCTCAGTCCTGCTGTAACGTGCTCAAGTGTTCCCTCAAAACAACTATCGAGCATCCTGCCATAAAATTGCAAATGTGTACAGAGCTGGCAAAATAATTTACAAGCTCAACTAAGAGGGGTTAATAAATATTATAGAAGTTTGACATTTTCTACCCCCGGGTTTCGTCAGAGGGGGGGGACCAACAGGAAAATCCTCGACTCCTACAAAAATTCCACGGAACACAATGCCTGTCTGTATGCTTTAACACAGACAGTGTAATCATAATCCACCCTTAACCACCTATTGTCTTTAACATATGTTTTTTCACAGTAAATAAGTGAGGCCTACTGCTTTTGGTTTCATATTTTTTCCAAATACAAAGATAAGGACTTTCTCCGTGAACCAATCAGGCCTACAGCCTTAACACGGACTTGTCACCGTAACTAACTCAGACCCACAACTTTGATCATAATCTTTCCAACAAGGAAACCATCATAGTGTCATAAAATTTAAAATACATAATTGATATGATATATTACCCATTTTAAGATCTCTTAATGATTACCACACTGTAAATCATCTAATGCAAGGGTGTGTCGGAGGGGGTAAGCTAACCCATTACCTGCTATGGTAACCTGCGACATTCCATGTGGCAAAGTAACCAAGGCTTCAAAACTATATAACCCACCTTCAAATGCTTATTGGCCATATCATATGCTTTTCACAATGAGTATGTCAAGCTTTCTGCATTTGTCAAAACTTTTCATAATAAACAGGTCAGACTGAGGTCATCTGAGATGCATTTTCCAATTGAACCGATCAGGCCGGCAACCTTTATCATTGGCTTGTCACCAAAACCAACTGTGTAAACTTTTCCACACAGCAACCATCAGCCATAAAATTCCAAATATGTATGAAATTAAGAGTTGGCAAAACAATATACAACCCCCCAGAGTTTGTAACAAGTGGGTTTCAAACACCAAAACCCTTTCCTCCAACAGTAATCAGTGAGATTCCATCTAACACAATACCTGTCTACATGCTTTAACCCAGTGTAACAACAACCCACCCTTAAATGTACTAGGTGCAGAATCGATTTTGCGGAGTAGATTTGCAGACCAAACCGAGAGAACAGGAACCGACTTATCTTCAAGCTTTGGTGCAGAGTTTGCTTCCTCCAGCCAATCATCTCGTTAAGGGTGGAAAAAATATACTCTTTTTGCACAGAATGTATTTGGAAAACACTATTGGTGCCAACTTCAGGCCAAATTGCAGGATGCGATATTGGTGAAAAAATGTGACCCCACTAAAATTGAAGTTGCTTCTGATGCAATTTGCAGATGAGTGTGCAAACTTACATTTTGTAGGTCTACTGACACCATGCAATCTGGTGAAAATGTGCAAAATGTAACGGTGCAGCAAGCAGAATGTTTCTGTTCTGACCCATTTGTTGGCCTAGTTTAGGTACAGAATCGCCAGATTCTGATTCCTTTTCTAAAGCAGGAAACAGCACAAATATATCCACTTGTTGTTCTGTGACTGGGAGACTGTCTGGATAGCTCTCTTGCAAAGAAAAGTTACGACCTATTGAGCCAGATGTTTCAAGTGTAATTGTCCAGATGGGTATAGAGGAATGGAATCCGATTTTGTAACCAGACTTCATAATAAACAGCACCCAAATGTGTCTAGTAATGCTCTATCAGATGGAAATGGATAGAAATGTTTCAATGCCGTCTGGGTGCTATCTGATATGCAAATGGCTGGGTCCAAACTGGGGTGGCAGGGTGAGCAAAAGAACGATGGATTTAACCCAGATCTCCTGACTGGAGGTGAGTGTTGGAAAAGTTTCAGCACTCCATCCATCCATCATCTTGTTGCGTTTGGTATCCGATGCTGGCAAGATGGAGGAGTCACTGTCTTGCTTATAGAGCTTTTTCTATCACCACAGAAGGATGTTGAATGCTTTTAATCTTTTAAGACTTTTGAATTTTAAAATTTGTTTTAGTTGAATTTGCTGTTCATGCTGCATACATTGTTGCCTTTTCCAAAAGTGATGTGTGTTTTTGCTGTCCACGACATGCAATTTAATTGGACCTTGGAATTTTTTTGCCATTGTGCTAGACTGATGGAGTTCAAAGTTTCCACTATTGGCTTCAGATGTTGGAGTTCCACATCTGAATGTAGTCCAAAGAGGGAGGAGCAGGAGATAGAGTCCAGAATCTTTTGCAGACTTTAAGGTGTCAGTGATGTTAGTTGTAACAATGATATACATCTCAAGGTCAATTCATGGCTAACGTCTTGAGTAGCCAAATAAGCTCAACTCATTACTGCACCAGTATTTTAGACACAGTCATCTTCTTCTAAAATATCTTATCTTTAAATTCTTCTCTATTTTCCCTAGGAAACCCGTCAGAAAAATGCTCTTAGAGAATCCCACAGCTCTATGCTGCAGAGGCCTATAAAAGCAGTGAAACTCGCCATCCATAAGGCAGCAGTCAATGCTGTTCAGACCTCCTTGCCCACTGTATCCATCTTTTTCTGGAGGAGCAGAAGAGGTAGATCCAGGAGTGTTTTATCACTTTTTACCCAGTGACACAATAGAGAATGAGGGGAAATCTCCTTCAAGAATAACGGATCCAAAGTCTGAGCTTCTTCTCTTGTTGTTTATCCATTGGTTTGATAGAGGATGGAGTCAGCAAGGTTCACATTGTAGGCTCTAATAGACCAGGACAAGGAACTACAATCCTCTGGCAATGGAATCAATGTCTCAAAATTATAGAGGTTTCATAGATAGCTGCAGATGCCCCAATATTAAGCTTCCTTACAGTTTTGTTGGTGACCTCCTGGAAGGAAATGTCAGCCACCGGTGAAATAGTAGGAGAAGGTCACTGGAGACTTGTTAGAAAGAGCACTCATGTCCAAAGAAGGGGAAAAACGTCTTCTTGGAGGAGTACATGAGGTGGCTCTTCACGACACAAAGAATTCCTTCCCCCTTAAACGATGAGGATACTGATGCTTTTCTTTTATTTCCTCTCCGGTTCAGATGAATGATGATGGCAAGAGATATCTGCTTTGAGAACCTCCTTGTCATGTCTAAATGGCACAGTAGCGAGGAGAATTGGATAAGAATGTTTTGGAGCCACAGGAGACTGCATGATTGTAAGAAGCAATGACTGAACGAAATTAACCCTTATGATCTCTGGGTTGTTCAGAGTCGTCCTGTGATGGAATAGCTGGGATCTTTGCAGGAGAAGGCTGTGGTCCTGGAAAAAGCGAGACGTAGCATACACCTCCATATTGTGACCTTCTCACTACAGGTCAGTGTGTGGCCTGTTGGGGCAGCAGAGCTAACACAGAACCCCTTGTAGATGTCCATGACGCTCACAAAGACCTTGATAGTGAAGAAATGTTAGAAACCACCGGAGAGGTCCCTGACACCCTCAACAACAAATGCCTTGACATCAAAAGTTTTGACTTCAAATACCTCAAAGTCAAGCACTTGCCATCGACCAAGAGTGCGAATTCCACTGACTTGAGGAAGATACTAAGATGCCTGAAGATGGGGGTCAGACCTGGCCATACTAGGGATGAAATAAAAGGGTGGCGGTACTCTTGCCCCTCTGGAGCTGAAGGACCACTAGGCTGAACGTCCTATTTCTCCCTGCTTGCCCCCAGAAACAAATTTCTTTTCCCTGTCCATGAAACACCTATATTGCACTTTGTGATGGAGTGGCAATCTGGAAGACAGACAACATATAAATGATGTTTAACCATCCTGGACTTCTTTTCGCCACATGAAAGGGCATTTATCAAGACAGCCAGCGTGATAGCTCTCTAGAGCGGTGAGAAACAACTTATAAAAAAGCAGGAAAAAAGTAGATAATTCTGAATAGAAGGGCGACTTAAAAACACAGAATGAAGAGAAAAGAAAAAAAAAAAAAAAGATTTTCTGCCATAATAGGCCTTAAAAAGCCAGCATGTTTGGGGATACTTCTCATGTGAGCAGGAAAAACGAACTACCTCACTGACCGTGCATTTAATGTTGGGAAGGTTAGCAGCCTTAGAATTCAGTGTCAATTAGCTGAGTAAGTGCTCAACCAATTAGAGGCTGCCTTTTCTGTTTTCAAAAAGGTATGATGTGCCCAAATACACTATTATGGTAAATTTGGCTTTTTGGATTTTTTTTCCCCCAAGTAAATTAAAGAAAAATGTGGAAAGTGTTGCCGCTCATAGGCATGCTTTTCAATGTAAAAATATTTTGAACAAAATGGTGTCCCAGGATCCTACCAGTGCATGAAGATATTCTACTATTTGCAGATATGTATGAAGGGATCCCATGACAGAGAACTATTAGTATCAGAATTTGGCCAAGTAAAGTTAAGCTAAAATGCCACATACCTAGGATTATTAAAAACACATTTATCAATCAATCAATCAAGGATATGTAAAGTGCGGAAAATCACCCATGGGGGTCTCAAGGCGCTGGAGCTGCTGCTTGCTTCGTGGTGATCTGTTCATTCGAGCAGCCACATCCTGAGTCCTTTCCTGAACTGCTGGAGCGTTGGGGTGGTCCTGAGTTGCAGGGGAATGTTGTTCCAAGCTTTGGCCAACAGGTGTGAGAAGGAGGGTCCTCCGCTGTTGCATTGCGGGATCCGGGAGGTGTCTACCAGGAAGAGGGAGGCAGATCCTAGGTGTCTGTTTGGTTGGTGGAAGGTCGAGCGTTTGTTGATGTAAGCTGGTCGTCGGCAAAGGAGATGATGTTGAGTCCGTGTGACCTGATGGTGCGGCCAGGGGGGTCATGTGCATGTTGAAGAGGGTGGGGCTGAAGGACGATCCTTGGGGGATGCCACAGATGATCTTCTTGGGTTCTGATGTGAATGGTGGGATACTGGTTCTCTGGGTTCTTCCAGTGAGGTATGAGGCGATCCATTTGAGGGGGTCTCCCTGGATTCCGTTGTGGTGGAGTCTGTTGATCAAGATGTGATGGCAGACGGTGTCGAAGACAGCTGACAGGTTCAGGAGGATGAGGGCTGCCATTTCACCATGGGCCAGGAAGGCCTTTATTTCATCGGTGGCTGCAATCAGGACTGTCTCGGTGCTGTGGTTGGCTCGGAATCTGGGTTGAGAAGGGTCCAGGAGGTTGTTGCGCTCCACGTGCTCGGTGAGTTGCTGGTTGATTGCCTCCTCGAGCACCTTCGCTGGAAAGTGGAGCAGGGGGATGGATCGGCAGTTCTTAGGTTCTGCTGGGTTAGCAGATCGTTTCTTCAGGATGGGTCTTAGTTCATCGTGTTTCCAGTGCTCAGGAAAGGAGGCAGAGGTGATGGACGTGTTCAGGACTTTCTTGAGCTCGTCGTCAATCATCTTGTTCCCGCGGCTGAAGACGTGGTGGGGATAGGGGTCTGTGGGTGCACCCAAGTCCACGGAGTTCATGATGGAGATTGTGGTTTGAGTTGTGAGAGGGTCCTAGTGGGTGATCGGGTGTTCGGGGATTCTGTTAATGAGTGTGAGTAGGCCCATGCTGTTGGCGGCGGTGGGCTGGGGTTTGACGTTTTCTTAGATGACAGAGATCTTGTTGTGGAAGACGTCCGCCAGTGTGTCACACAGTTCTTGGGAAGGGGTGATGCAGTTCCCAGCGGCTGTGGGGTTGGATAACTCCATCACGATGGCAAAGCGCTCCTTGCTGTGGTTGTTGCTGGCTTCTATGAGGTCTGCTAGGTCGCTCTTCTTTGTTTCTTTTTGGAGGCGGTGGTACTGGCTGAATGCTGTCTTGAAGGTGGTATGGTCTTCTGTCTTTTTTCTGGTGCCCCACTTCCTCTCTTGTTGCTGGCAGTTGCATTTGGTGGATTTCAACTCCGCAGTGAACCAGCAGGTCCTTTGGATTTGGCTGGCTTGGCGGGGGCGATTGTGTCGGCGCATTCAGTGATTCACTGGAAGAAGTTCTTCGCAGCCTATTCTACGTTGGATGCTGTATCTGGGAGGTGGGAGCTGAGAGCTTTGTTTCACTGGTCTTCTGATATCTTTTTCCAGTTTTAGCGTGTGGAGCTGGGGGGTAAGGTGCCAGAGTTAGTAGGTCCTGAGATGGTGAAGTGGACGATGTAATGGTCAGTCCAGGTGGTTGTATTTGACTCTGCCGCTGGACATGAAAATGGGGTCGAGCGTGTGTCCTGCGATGTGGGTGTGGTCAGGGACAAGTTGCTTAAGGCCGATGTTGCTCATGCTTTGTGGGTGGTCGGCTGTGTTGGTGTCGCTGGGGCCGTTGAGGTGGAAGTTAAGATCTCCTAGGAAGATGTAGTGCATGGAGGCAATGCCGATCGGGGCGATGAAGTCCAGGATGGCATTGCAGAAGCTGGGGCGTGATCCTGGTGGTATGTAGGCGAGGGTGCCTTGGATGGTGCATTTGTAGGCTATGAGGAGCTGGAAGTTGAGTTGCCCTATTATGGCGGTCGATTCGTCTGAGGAGGTTGTGCAGAGGATGGTGGCCTTGTAGATGATGGCAATTCCACCTTCATGTTTGTTGGTTCGATCCTGGTGTGTTATTTTGTAGTCTTTGGGGGTGGCGATGTCCAGCGCGGAGGCAGGAGTTCAGCCAGGTCTCTGTGAGAAAGATGACTTCCAGAGTGAGGGATGAGATTATGTCCCAGATCTCTGCGGCGTGTTTGCCGAGCGATCGTGCGTTGAGTAGGATGGACTGGAGTTGTACTATGGCGGTTCCAGTCAAAGTGGTGGATGCAGTCGTGTTTGCGGTGTCTCCAGCGTTACTGGTTGCTCCAATGTTGCAGGAGAAGATACAGCGGTGACAGGTGAAAGGTCCTACTGTTGATCTTGGTGATGCGATGCAGCAGTTGTTGCGGCATCCGGGATCCAGGGCTCAGAGCCTTGCGGCAAAGTATCTGTGCTACAAAGGGGCCAAAATGAGCACTGCCTAATCATACAAAGATGAAGGCATATTTGTCTAGCTGGTGTCTGCATTGGGGAAAAAACTGATCACGAGTAGCCCATGACACCGGTCTTCCGATTTCTGACACAGGGACACTTGTGCACTCCTCCTATACAACAGCCAGTAATGCTGGTCGATCAGCCTTCAATTGCTGATGGAAAAGGAACACTCTCCTTCTAATCAGCCATCACAATAGTTTGACTAACCCATCACACAATGTGGACATGGAAAGGTTTTTGTCATTTTGCTTTGAAAATAAAACAAATCTGGGAACAGAAGAATAAAAACACTGCCTTTTCGGACTAAATAGCTACAGCCATATAAACTTACAAGTCCAACTAACTGTTTGTTTTATTCCACCCAGTATCAGGCAAAAGATGTGAATAACTAACTCCTGTGTATGTGGAAACCTGATGAGATCGACAGTAGTACTTGGAATCCTGACTGTCGATGATGCCACCACAAATGCTAACACATTTGTAAAGATGCATAGCGTGGTTGCGTCAGAACCATATTCTTCTTGGGGGACCAGGAGAGAAAGGGAATAAAATCTCCTCAAAGGGACCATGGAGGCGGTGACTCTTCCAGAGGCACCTCCTATATGGTCTCTTTGTTCAACAGGGCAAGAAACTTGGTCCCCAAATTCGAAGCATTTGCTACAGAGCACATCCTGATGGATGGAGGGTAGTCAGAAGAGGAGAAAAGAAAGGGCAATGCATAGCACATATGGATTAGATGGATGATACAACAATCTGATGTGGAAGTCTTCCAATAAGTAGAAAAGTGGGAAACCTATCCTCTACTGGAAGACTGTGGTGTAAGATGAAGTCAGAGGGTATTAAGACAACAGAGTCTGTAATGAAAGGTGATGACTGGACCTGCAGCTGCTGCTGGTTATGATGGCATCCCTTAGATTTACACCTGCCCTGAAACCTGAAAGGAGCTGTACATTTGTTGGGGTGTGTGGATCAGTTGAGAAGGTTGTCTCAGCAGGGACTTTTGTACTCTACAATAGCCTTGAAATTCCCTGTACTGCTGGTGCACATGCCTTGCTCAGGATGCTACAGCCCAGTCAGTGTGCTGTACAGTGATTTAGCTATAGTTATGTTACTCGTGAAGCATTCTAAGGAGGAGACGCCTGAACAGAGGGCTGCTTGGACATGTCCCATGAGAAGCCAGTAGAATTAATTTAAACAAAGCTGTGCAGAGTAATGACTGTGCCCATAGATCGAGTCACGTTGTCTGTAGATTTCAGGCCACACTTCAGAATCTGACTGGTAGAATACAAACTGTTGCTGACTAGATCAGAAAATGTGGCTTATTTAAAGTTCAAATGCCAGAGATACGCGATCAATGCGATCAAGGATAAAAAAGGAACCGTCCATACAAACCCAAACAAAATTGCAGACACATTTAAAGAATGTTATCAAAAACTATATAGCCCCAACCCCGAAGTGAAAACCCACAAGATACAGAAATATCTTGAGGAGGCCTCAATTAGCTCTCTAAGTGACCACGAAAGGGATTCTATCAATGGTACAATTACGATGGAAGAACTTAAGGCAGCTATTAGGAAACTTAAAATAGGTAAAGCTCCGGGCCCTGATGGGTATAATGCATCCTTTTATAAAACATTGGAAGAGCACTTGTGTGATCCACTACTACTCCTCTATCACCAATTCGCATCTTCTGGACAAATAACTGGTACCCCAGCGGAAGCAATAATTACCGTTATCTCAAAAGAGGGCAAAGACGCATCACTGAGAAAGAATTATAGACCAATTTCACTCAAACCTGGACTGCAAAATATATGCCATGATTTTATCCAATCGAATTCAAAAACACATTGCTAAACTCATACATACGTCACAAACAGGATTCCTAAAGCATAGGTTGTCCAGTGACTACACCAGGATTTTTTGCCACGCAATCGAAAAAGCAAAATGACTTAACTCCCCTACTGTTGCCATAACGCTTGACACAGAAAAAGCGTTTGATAAAGTTGATTGGTCATTCCTAAACGCGTAACTCAGGAAATACAATCTAGGAGATAATTTGATCCAGATGATCATGGCACTATATCATAGCCCGAAGGCTAGAGTGAGGGCGGGGGGAGCACTATCTGATTCCTTCCCGTTAAAACAAGGTACCAGGCAAGGTTGCCCACTATCCCATCTCTCTTTCTCTTGGCCATTGAACCATTCCTCCAACATCTATGGGCAAATCAAGATATTCATGGCATAGACTTTGGCAAAAACTCTACAAGGTCGCGGCCTATGCAGACGATATACTGGTGGTATCCAAATAAGCAGCCCTAGCTATCCCGGCCCTTATGAAATCAATTCATGACTATGCAGAAGTATCGGGCTACACACTCAATAAGGATAAGACAGAGGTTAAATTACTTAATTTATGCAGATCCAGGGAGATCCTGGGAGAGTCCGGACTGACATGGCAGCCAGGCACAATTAAAAACCTAGGCTTAGAATTCTCGAGCGATCTTATCTCCACACTTGAGGAAAACGAAACTATTACTTATAAAAAAAACTCGGACCTCTTAGAGGGATGGTCACCCAAATTCTTATCATGGTGGAAGAGAATAGAAACGGTCAAGATGATGATATCGCCTCTCAAACTATCTTGTTAGTATGCTCCCTATGATGCTCTCAGATAATTTCTTAAAGAAGATAGATAAAGCTATCAGTAAATTTTTATGGCAGGGGAAAAAAGCGAGGATTTCTTTAAGTAAGCTTAAACTCGCCAAAAACAATGGAGGGGTAGGCTTACCAAACTTCAGGAACTACCAAATAGCATACCTTGCAAACAAGGGGCAACTTGGTTTATGGACAAACTTGATTACAGACTCCAAAGGCTAGACGTAGAGCTAAATCTCATCAAGGAATTCCCCCTTCCGGCGATTATGGCAATGCAGGTCTCTAAATTGGAGCACTCTAAATATATCATTTTAAACACTAAAAAAGCCTTAGCACGGCCGGACGCATTATCCAAAATAAAAATGGGCACTTCTAATACACTGGAGATCTGGCACAATCCAGCGATAAAAATAAATAAGGAAACAATATTCTGGAAAGAGTGATCCCGTAAAGGTATTAACTTTGTCAAGGACCTTTATAATAATACCTCACCCATCCCCTTCTCTGCTCTTAAAAATGAGAAAGGTTTAGCCGAATTAGACTTTTACGACTTCCTGAAACTTAAAGTACAGATCTCCAAACTAAACTCTAATTCACTCACCCCCTCGCTCCCTTCCAAACTATCCCAATTGGTCAACGCTGGTCACACGGTCTCAAGGATCTATAAGTTACTACTCCCCGCACCGGGTAAGCATCATTTATGTAACGTAGCAAAGTGGGAGACAGAACCGAATAGCAAAACAATTACACTAGACTGGACACGAATACATATGATGCCTTTCAAACACAAAATCTCCCCTACTCTCTCACAAACAAAATTCATGATCATAAATAGGAACTACTGGACCCCTGCCAGACTATTTAAGCTTAAATTAGTCCAGTCCCCACAATGCTGGAACTGCAACTCTCAAACAGGTGACTTATCACACATGCTCCTATTGTGTCCTATGCTACAAAACGTTTGGAACAAAGTCTTCAAATACATCACCTTGACATTCAACATCTCACCAGTTAAAGAATTATCATACATTTTAGCAGGATTCCTAGACCCAGACCTATCGGGAGAGGATGACCGCTTTCTGCTTGACTTAATGCTAACTTTGGCGTGTAAAATAGTCCTGTGTAACTGGAAGAGTTTTGGGAAAATTTCATTCAAAAACTGGCAAGAATGGCTAACCTTTTTTAAGAGGTGCGGACAATATTGCCTTAAATACCTCCCCATAACCTAAACACAGGAAGATATGGAAATCGCTTCACTCTGCATCTATGGTTTTTAAACCCCCTTCAAATATCAGTCCCAAACGTGATTACCACCGTACTAAACCGCAAACCCTTCAGCAAAACACCCCAACTAGGACTGAGTGATGGTTACCTATCAGAATAAGGTTAATTCGATGAGCCATCCAATGCTAGTTTATAGGTGTACCCCTTGACCCCAAGCTTATTCTTACTCTCTTCCTTTACTTTACCTTATTTCATTAGTTGGGATTTAGTATTTATTTAATTACTTTCATCGTTTTCTTTCTCTCGATTCTCTTCACGGTGTAAGGAGGTTAAAGGATATCCACCAGGATTGTTAATGTTATGATACATGCTTTTATTAATGATACATTGGATACTTTTGAACCTCAATCCCATCGATCACTACTTAGACACGTGTAACGGACTTAGGGGCCGATTCCGATTCGGGCCGGAAAAAGCACCGACCGACTCGGATCCGGTAAAAATACCGACCGACACGTACCAGTGGCGCCCGACACGCCAAGTACGATGCAAGCCGCGATAAATCCGACCGACACGTCAGGAAACCAAGCCGACCGACCGAGCCGCTCGGAAAATAGCAATCCGGCCGGAAAAACACGCGAATCCAACCGACCGACACGCACCCGGAACAAATCCGACCGAATCGTACCCGCCAACTCCAACCCGCAAAGTACGATGCAAGGCGCGAAAACACGACCGAGTCGGACGGAGGACAAGCCGTACGACCGACACGCATACAAAACCGAGCCGAAGCAACACAATACACCGCGACCGACGCGTACGCAGCATACAAAACTGCACAAACACAGCGTGAACGAAACGGAAAACACCGTACGAGACCAATGCACGGTCCGACTCGGTCACAAGAACGTTTCCAACATACACAAACAGCACAAAGGAAAAATCAACCAAAAAAGGCCAAACAAGCAATTACCAAGCCAATAAATACTGGGGGGTGGGGACAGAGAACAAAGACACACCCACAACTCCACCTATATAAAGGACACAAATCACTACCATGAGCCTTTGCAAATGCCATTCCACTACCAGCACCCAAGAGAAAGCAACCACACACCCACAGCTCATCCCTCACACAAGCCACACACCAGCAGCACACCAACAAATACCTACCTCACATACACCCAGCACAACACACACCCACACACCCTCACCTGCACACCAACACACACATCACCCACCATCACCAACCATCACCATGCCCCCCAAGAAGAATCCCAAGTTCCTAGATTGTGAATTGGAAGTCCTGGTAGACGAGATCCTCAGGGTGGAGCCACAGCTGTTTGGCACATTGGTCCAACAGACCCCCATGTCGCAGAAAACCAAGATGTGGGAGAGGATCATCAACAGGGTGAACGCCCAATCACCATGTCGGCGCACAAAGACGGACATCCAGAACAGGTGGTATGACGTGCGCAGGAGGGTACGGGACCTGCTGAAGATAGACTACATCAACAGCCAACACACCGGCAGTGGCCCTCCTGCCAAGCCAATATACCTCAGGCCCTGGGAGGAGAAGGTGCGGGCCATCCTTCCGCCAGTGAGCGTATATGGACTAGAGAACATCCCAGAGCCTGGTGAGTACACAACAAATGTACACAATAAACTGCCACAAAACACACACATCACTGTCAAGGGGAGAGTCAAACCATGCACTCATAGCAATTACACAGCAACTAGAACAGAATCATCCCAAAATGTGTATGTCAGTCAGATAAACACAACACATGCCATCAAAAAAGTCACATCCAACTGTGCCAACACATGTACAAACACAACCACAACTACAGCTAGGCAGTGGCACAAATAGAACTAACACACACATCCACACATGTAGCCACCACAACAACACCAACACACAGTGAAGACCACTCAAAGGAAGGAATTCTGTGTATGCTGGCCAAGTCAGTGTAGCCAATAGCATCATGGGAGTCGCAGTCACACATATTGCCCCCCCCCAACTGTCCCATCAACACCACCATGAACCATGCGCACATCACAGGGAGTGGAGAAGGACTCACAAGATGGCTGACACTGGCTACTGCTGTGGGGAGCACAAGGGCATGCTGCCAACTGTGCACCAACAAACAGCAGGACACCACTGACTGACATCCTGAGAGACAACTTACACTCCCTGCAATGCAAGCACGTTCCATGGTGGGATATCTGGCTGGCTGGGTGGGAAGGGGGACTTGCAGCACTGACCATAGTCACCAGCACCTCCCCTCACACCCCCCCAACACAAACTCCACAGTACCCACCTGGTAGAATGCAATGCCCTCCATCCTAACACAAGATCCCACAAAGCACCACCACCCTGGGTTATGTTGTGTGAAGCACAGGGACACTCTTGGGACTCTTAGCCAAACAACTGCCAGGACAACACTCCCAGCCATCCTGTCAGCACAGCCAGCCCACCCCACAGGGAAGCAGAGTCAAAAGGAAGGAAGCATGGGCATGCTGTGAAGGAGGGTGGAGGCAATAGCATGATGGGAGTCGTAGTCACAGACATTGCTCAGCCTCACAACTGGCCCATCAACACCACCCTGAACCATGCTCACATCACAGGGAGTGGAGAAGGACTCACAAGATGGCTGACACTGGCTACTGCTGTGGGGAGCACAAGGGCATGCTGGGAACTGCACACCAACCAACAGCAGGACACCACTGTCAGCCATCTTGCCATTGCCCTCACACCCACACACACTGAACTCCCCACAAAAGCAAGTAAGTATGGGAATGCTGGGAAGTGGGGTGGAGGCAATAGCATGATGGGAGTCACAGTCACAGACATAGCTCACCCCCACAACTGTCCCATCAACACCACCCTGAACCATGCTCACATCACAGGGAGTGGAGAAGGACTCACAAGATGGCTGACACTGGCTACTGCTGTGGGGAGCACAAGGCCCTGCTGCCAACTGTGCACCAACAAACAGCAGGACACCACTGACTGACATCCTGAGAGACAACTTACACTCCCTGCAATGCAAGCACGTTCCATGGTGGGATAACTGACTGGGTGGGTGGGTGGGTGGGAAGGAGGTCTGGCTGTCAACCAAACACAATCAATGCAGACCATGTTCACACCCCAGAGAATACATAGAAATGCCCAAATAATGCAGGACAATGTGCCACACCAATATCAACCCCTGACTGTGACGACTTAGGACAATACAATGTACAGGCCCGCACCCCGAGGCACAGTCACAACTGTCAGGTGTGTCAACCACTGATGCCTGCAGAAACATGACATACATTGTTTGTGTCTCCCAAAAACAGGTGATGATAGGGACACAGCAGCAGACGCTGAGGAGTCCCAGTCCCAGGCTCAAGAGGATGCCGAGCTCACTGGCGTCGTACAGCCTCTGTCCTCCTCGGACGATGAAGAACAACCTGGCACATCCGGTGCAAGTCAACATGCTGCACCAGCAGGACCACCAGCTGCAGCACCAGCAGGTCCACCAGCTGCACCCCCTGCACCCACCCCTCCAACGACTGTCACCACGAATACCATCCCTGCCGACATGGACAGAATAAGGAACAACACCAGCGCAGTGACCCTGGACCAACCTGGGGCCATGGACACCACCACCACCACCAACCCCCAAGGTGGACCAGGGTTATCTGTGCGTGCAACTGCACACACTGCACATGTCAGCAGGGGTGGTGGGAGGGGTGGGAGACAGAGGTCGCTGCTTGCAGACGTTGCTGGTGTGCATGAAGACCCACAACTGGTACGCATAGCTGATGCGTACCAGTCCAGCACCGGAGAGCTCAGCCAGGTAGTGGGGCTCCTCAGAGACATCAAACAGCAGCAGGCTGCCCATCATGCCCGCTTGGACTCCCACATGTCCCACGTGGAGTCACACATGTCACGTGTGGACTCCCACATGTCACGTGTGGACTCCCACATGACCCGCGTGGAGTCCAAGTGGGATGTACTACATGAGATGACGGCGGTGCACAGGGACATTTTACAATGCCTCCGCCAGATGAACAGCAACCAGTCCACACCTCCCTGTGTGCCAACAACATCTGGTACCGAACAAACTGCAACTGCCACAGGGAGGGAGGAGGACTCTGGCGGAGAGTCCCCTGCACCGCAGCAGCCTGCACTAGAGGGCCCCCCCAAGAAGAGGGGTCGTCCGAGGAGGGGAAAGTGAGAGGCTGATGGCCAAGCGCAACTCCCAGGAAGCCTGAACCTGTTCTGGATTTTCGCCTTTGTGCACAGACTGTTCACCCTGTTGATGGCAACACTACTCCCACACATTGCATGGGGAGTACAAGTTGGAACAATGTGTCAGACAACTGTGGCCCCGATACTGGGGATCCTGTCTACCTGGACTTTCTATTCATCTAGGAACTTGGGATTGCAAGATTCATGTACAGCACAATCCATCCTATGCACTATTATCACAATAAACACACTAATACACCATACTTGCCTCTGTCGTGATTCCAACGTGGGTGCTGTTATGGGGATGATGAACTGCAAAATTACACAGTGTATGCGAACTGCAACAGCAAGGACAACACAGGCATGTGAGTACAGGCAACGTGACACATATGAGGGAGACACACCACCAGGGCTACACAACACATACACACCTAGGCCATCTGACTCATTGCCTACACTGATGTTGCCAGGGAAGACGGTGCAATGCACAGACACCACACCCATTCCCAGTTGTAGTCAAGTAGCCCACAGTTGCAGTAAGCAAATGGCAGTCAAATGTGTGACCACAGACAACGCACATCACTAAGTGAAGCACAGGTTTATTACACAGTAGCAACATGCCGTAACCACTACAGATGCAAGGTAACCCCACCTGGTAGCGGGCACACAGTCAACAACTGTAGACAGAAGGAAGTCCATGGGTGTGGCGCACATCACCTGTAGGGACACAACAGCTACCAGCCTGGATGTGCAATCACGTCGTCGGTGGACACAGTTGACCAAACGAATCTGAAAGTACCCTGTGAAGGACAGAAATGACACACAGTCAAAAGCAATGCAGTACAGGACAGAACAGCAAAACTCATGCACAATACATGTTACAAGATACCCACCCAGAACCAAGTTAGCATGTCAACACTGTTGGGGAGTACAGCCCACCTGTCACCACACATCGCAACACACATCCTGTCAAGTAGCCCATGGACACACTCCAACAGCACCAGAGCACCACCCACACATCATGCCAACTCACATCATTCACATGACACCTCAGGATACTCACATTCAGCTAAAGAAGTTGGTGATGAGCTGTGTGCGGACATCACCATCACCATCATCATCATCATCGTCACTGGCATCGTGGTCCAGGCCAGGATCCTCCACAGGTGGCGGATGTTGGTCATCGTCATCCTGGATGAGAGGCAACTCCTTCCGCACTGCCAGGTTGTGGAGCATGCAGCAGACGATGATAATCTTGCACACTTTCGCAGGGGCATATGGGAGGGACCCTCCGGTCTTGTCCAGGCAGCGGAAGCGGCTCTTCAGGAGACCAAAGGTCCGCTCAATCACTCTCCTGGTCCGACCATGTGCCTCATTGTAGCGCATCTGGGCAGGTGTCACAGGGTTCCTGAGGGGTGTCAGCAACCACGGCATGTTGGGGTATCCCGAGTCACCTACGGACAGACAAGTGCACATCAGCTGACTTGGAAAAGTGGGCGGAATACTACAGATCAGATCACACACAATGGCACAAAGTCAGTACACACCGACAAGCCAGGCACGCTGGTTCTGCATCTGTGCCATCAACCTGGGGATGCGACTACTCCTCATCACAAAGGCATCGTGTGCTGAACCAGGGAAACGGGCACACACGTGTGTGATGGTCATGTCTGCAAGACACACCACCAGTGCATTGACCGAGTGGTAGTGCTTGCGGTTCCTGTAGGCCTGCTCCTGGGCCTGTGGTGGTACCAAAGCCACATGTGTCCCATCAATGGAGCCAATGACATGCGGCATCCTCCCCAGGGCATAAAAGTCACTCTTCACGTCAGTGAGTCGTCGCAGTCTAGGGAAATAGATGTACCGGTTCAGGAAGAGCAACATTGCCGCCAAGAAATCGCGGAGCACACGGCTGAACATGGTCTGTGACATCCCACCAGCAGACGCCACAGTATGTTGGAAGGTACCGGTGGCAAAGAAGTGTAGGGCTGCCATCACCTTCACCTTGGGGGTCAGCGCTGTAGGATACGGCCGGCCAGGCTGCAAATGTGGGGACAACTGCACTGCAAAATCCTCAATCAGCTGCCTGGTGAAGCGGTACCGTCGGATGCTGTCCCGTTCCACCATCGTTGCCAGGTCTGGGAATGGCCGATGGACAGCAGGAGCCCTGCAGTGCAGAGGAGAAGTAAGCAAGATCGTCAGTCACCCCACATATGCGGCATTGAACACACTCAAGATCCCAACATACATCATCATGAGGCACAACTACATGAAGTGTGCAGTACCGGAACGACATGTATGGTACATACATGGCCAACATCTGTCAACACGGTCCTACAGGTGGCATCAATTTGGCCCAGGTTGGCCCATTGGATATCATGATGCTGTGTCACAGTCACCCCCAGTGACATGTGAGGACAGATGTGCCCCAGGCACCACAGCTCAACGACAGGCACATTCCCAGGGACCCTGTAATGCCACATGGACACTGGCATCACCTGGAGTATCATGTGTACACCACAACAAAACAAACATGACCCCCACAGGTAGTGGCCACACTTGCCATGGCAGGAGAGCCATGGACGTCTGTGACACACACGCACAACATCAGAGTCCATGCACACACAACGTGGATGTGGAGACTGTCTCCCATTGTGCACATGAAATCAGAGACATTGTAAACACTACATGCACAAAGACTGTGGAGGGCCATCACTATTGTGCCACTGGGACACCCTGGCTCAAACATACCGTCCCACATGGGACTCACGGGGTATGTGACATGACATACACAAACACCACTGTGAAATGTGACCATGGCACATGCACAGATATGAACAGTTGCACATCACAGTGGTCACGTACACGTAACACCCAGGATCCTGTCCCCATGAACACGTGCACAGCCTGGGGGTGGCTGCCCACAGGTGACACCCACAGGACAACATGTACACCAACATACACACAATAGGAAATGCAGCCTTACATGCCTTCATGATAAGGTGTGGACAGGCTGTCGTGATGTAGGTGTGCCCCTCACTCCCTGGGAGCTATCTGTGGCTGGCATATGTCCATCTGAGACAGGCATGCTGACATATGCCAGTCACATGTACAGTGATGCGTTGAACAGCAATGGACCGATCGGTGCCTCCGGCCGGCCCATTGCTTTCAATGTGTGCGGGTACGCGTTGTACCCCTGTGCGCGTTGTACTGCAATGGACCGATCGGTGCCTCCGGCCGGCCCATTGCATTCAATGTGTGCGGGTACGCGTTGTACCCCTGTGCGCGTTGAACAGCAATGGACCGATCGGTGCCTCCGGCCGGCCCATTGCATTCAATGTGTGCGGGTATGCGTTGTACCCCTGTGCGCGTTGAACAGCAATGGACCGATCGGTGCCTCCGGCCGGCCCATTGCTTTCAATGTGTCGGGTACGCGTGGTACCCCTGTGCGCGTTGTACTGCAATGGACCGATCGGTGCCTCCGGCCGGCCCATTGCATTCAATGTGTCGGGTACGCGTTGTACCCCTGTGCGCGTTGTACTGCAATGGACCGATCGGTGCCTCCGGCCGGCCCATTGCATTCAATGTGCGGGTACGCGTTGTACCCCTGTGCGCGTTGAACAGCAATGGACCGATCGGTGCCTCCGGCCGCCCATTGCTTTCAATGTGCGGGTACGCGTTGTACCCCTGTGCGCGTTGTACTGCAATGGACCGATCGGTGCCTCCGGCCGGCCCATTGCATTCAATGTGTGCGGGTACGCGTTGTACCCCTGTGCGCGTTGAACAGCAATGGACCGATCGGTGCCTCCGGCCGGCCCATTGCTTTCAATGTGTGCGGGTACGCGTTGTACCCCTGTGCGCGTTGTACTGCAATGGACCGATCGGTGCCTCCGGCCGGCCCATTGCATTCAATGTGTGCGGGTACGCGTTGTACCCCTGTGCGCGTTGTACTGCAATGGACCGATCGGTGCCTCCGGCCGGCCCATTGCATTCAATGTGTGCGGGTACGCGTTGTACCCCTGTGCGCGTTGTACCTCAATGGACCGATCGGTGCGCACCCATTGACAATGGGCTTGCCTGGCAACGGACGCGTTTTCGAATATTCGAACGAGTCGGTTGCTGGAAAATCAGTTGGTCACCCACAACAATGTTGCAAAATCATGTATGTCATGAAGTTGAAATTTTGAAGGATGCTGTGGGCGTGTTTTGGTGCTGCTATTCCATGGATTGGCCAGATTCAGAAGATGCAAACGACTTGGACCTATCACTTTGGACACAAGGGACAGTATCTGCCTCTCCAGCACATATATATTGCTGCATGTTCCCCTGAGAGCCCACTTGCCTGCACTACATGCTCCAGGACGACATCTGCCACTGCACTGCTGCTGTCTCTGCCCCTCTGGACCCTGCAATGGCACGTACTGTGGAGAGAGCCCCAGCCTTCAGCCTTGAAGAGAACCAGGCCCTGCTGGACAGCCTACTTCCACAGTACAGCAAGCTGTATGGGACACCAGGGGAGCAGGTGAGTGTTCTGTGCACTGCCTTTCTGAATGTGCATTTTGTCTGACTAGCAAGGCTGAGAGTCAGCACACCACTGGCTAGCAGGCTCACTGAGTAGTTGTCACCCCCATAGTGTGTAGTGACTTGCACTGGACAGGTATGGTGCAGTGACAGTGCTTCTGAACAGGGTTTTACTCCCCATGCTATGATACCATGTAGTGACTTCTGGAAAACTGTCCATGGGCAGCCGTGCACTGCCTGGGTACACCATGTGCCCCTGTGATTGCGACATGTATATGCAACTGTGTCATGCACGGATATGTTGCATGTGTAGTAATGTCCTTATCACTTTGTCATCCTGACAGGCTTCTGCCCATCGGAAGCATGAGATCTGGAAGGACATCGTCCGGGCTGTCCGGTCCGTGGGGGTCTACAAGCGCCGGATCCGCAACTGCCAAAAGAGGTGGCAGGACCTTCGGGGCTGGACCCGGAGGATTGCACGGGTCCAGCTGAAGCTGTCGCCTCCTCGCAGGAGGGGCGGAACACGGACCCTGACCCCCACATGCTCAGGATCCTGGCGGTGGTCTTTCCAGACCTGGATGGGCAGCTGAAGGCCAGAGAGCAGCAAGGAGGGGTGAGTCAAAGACTGCACTGTGTACTCTGTCTAACATGTTATGTGCCCTCCTCGGGCCAGGTTGAACTGCCACAGTACAGCAGTCATGTTGTCCAGGAGCCATGTCCCTCTATTGTGCACTGCCCACTCCTCATCTGATACCCAGGTGTGGCCCTTACATGCAGGGAATCCTGTCACTTAGGACTGTGTCCTTGCAGTTTGCTTGACTCAAGGTGGGAGACAGCATCTGTTTCCCTGACTCTGTGGTGGGCATCATGGGTGGGTCCATTGCTTACACAATGCCTGTATTCTGACATGTATTCAGCGTGTTACTTTGATCTGTGGTCCAATTGCTGAGCTGATCCACAACATGTGGCTGGGGTACCTGGCACACACCCATGCTGCGGGTGGGAACAATGTTTGGGCCCCAGGAGTATGTATATGACGTGTGTCACACATACTTAGCCAGCTGCCTACAGTCCAGGGCTCATCCCTCATTAATGTGGGGCTGGACAGTCATGCCTACTCCAGGCCATACAATACACTCTGTACTCCCACTCCCGTGTATCAGTGGACACATTGTGCACAGTGATTTGCCCCTCAGGTGTCTGCCTCTGTGTCAGTGTGCTGTGGATTAGTCGCCAGGACTGCTGTGGAGTTTCTTGGTAGGGGCTCAGCATGCCACTGGAGATGTGACCATAGGAGACGATACTTGTGTGACACATAGGTGTCTGATCAGCTGCCCATGCAGACTGGGGCATGTAAATGTGAAGTTCAGGTAGCTGTTCCCCATGCACAGCAGAGTGTGAGGGGCTCAGGTTCAGAGGGTAGTGTCACAGGTCTCCCATATGTCCAATAGGTATGACCTGGACAGATGAGGGTTAAGAGGATGTGTTGTGGGGGGATGTACATGTGCACTTGTGCAGCTCCAGGACTTGCATTCCCCATGACCTACTATTGTGACACAGTGCAGAGTGTTGTTGTCTGGCTGCAAAGTCATACATCACTGAGACAGTGATGTATGACTTTGCAGTCATGCCTCCGCCATGGCATGTGTCTACTGATTGGTGATCCTGCAGGGGAGTGACATGTGCTACATGCACACCATAGTGGCGCTGGCTATCAGGACATGGGTGCATCATGGTGTCTGTCGCTGGTATGCATCACATGCATTTCCTATTTGACTCTGGGCATCCCTTACATCCGTAAACCTGTACTGACTCAGTGGCAAGAGCTGTGATGTGTCCACACCGTGTCCTCTGCACTGTCCAACTACTGTGTACTTGGTGCATGTGTCAACACTGGGGTGTTGCAATCCAACAGACACCAGACAGATGGGTGCAAGGCCATGTGGGATGTGAGTGCCATGCTTGGCATCAGACTGACAATTGACTTCTCCTGTTCAATTAGTGCACTTTTAGCAATGTACAACTAATGATGCCAGGGCTTGCTCTGTGATGTGCTGTGCTCACAGTGGTGTGTGCGTTATGTGCAGGTGACTGATGTCTGTCTGTTTCCCCATTGTTTGCAGATACATCCACGGCCACGGAAGGGGACAGCTCCACGGACCAGGAGGAGCCGGAGAGCCAGACTGGGTCAGCAGCCGAGGAGTGGTCGGAGGGACCCAGTGGCACGGAGGGCGAGGGGAGCCACACCGAGGAGTCCTCAGCAGCATCCACCTCAGCTGAGGACCAGAGCAACTCGGAGGATGACTCCCTTGTGGAGGCGGGTGTCAGCAGCCACCACACCCCAGCTAGTGTTGCTGTCCCCGCCACCACCAGCACCACCACCGCCCTCCCATCGGCTCCCATTCCCCAGGTCCGTGGAGGCTCCCATGTCCGGGAGCGTGTCTCCTTTGGGCCAGGCACCGCACCCCCTGCCCCTGTGTCCCCTGCTGCCCTGAGTGAGGAGTCTGTGTACCTCCTTCGCCAGCTCCATGTAGGGCAGACAGCCATGCTGAGTGTCCTCCATGCGCACACCGCGCTGTTGACTCAGCTGGTGTCGTTCATGGAGGGCATCTCATCGGGCATGTCTGACCTACAGAGGGGCAATAGGTCCATGGACTCCTCCCTGACGGCAGCAGTGTCCCTCCTCAAACGGTCCCTCACCCCTCCTGCCTCTGCTCCATCCACACTCCCCAGCACCTTACCCATCCCAGGCACACACACACTGGCACACACCAGCACACACACATCCAGCACACTGACACACACGCCAATGACAAAACGCACACGCACGCACATTCAGGGGACTGAAGCCAGACTCACAGGGGATGGGGCCCTGGAACACACACACGCATCCACATGCACTGCGCAGTCCTCAGTTCCCTCTCCTCCAAAGCACCCTCCCTTGCCTCACCTGCAACCCCAAAGTCACAGCAGCTCTTCCTCTGTGACCTCGGCCTCTTCCCCACCGATGAAGCTGCTCCAGCATCCCGGGGAAGAGGAAGCCCACCCACACGGAGCAGAGTGCCCCTCGCCCCCGGACACCCTCCCCCAGGCGCAGACGGACTGAGGCCCCCACCCGCAAGTCCCCCGGAGTGCTAAGAGCAAGACCCCGCCACCGCCCTGCAGCTCAGGCACAAGGTCTCCGTCCTCCATCCCTCAGGCCCCCACTGCACAGGTGCCCCCACCACACCCTGCCCCAGGTTCCCCCACCCACAGATATACCATCCCCAAGATGCTCCGGCCTTCTCCCCCTGCCACTTGCTCTCCCAGCACCACCCCCCCGCTGCGCTTGTCTGTGCCACTGATGTGGTGAGGGTGTCCCCCCTCTGTCCAACCCACCTTGCCTGTTCCCCATTCTCCTCCCCTGGAGGTAGGCACTGCAGTGGAGTCCACTACCGCCCTGTCTGACTTGGGCACTGCAGTGGCGGACCTGTCCACCCCATCTGCAGGGTCCACTGCAGTTGTGCCGGCACCCACGACATCTGTGTCATGTCCCCCAGTTGTGCCGGCACACACCATGTCAGACACCTCCACTGCAGTTGTCAGTGGCTCTCCAGCACCCACCACCCCTTCCCTGACTCCCCCTGGTGAGCCCTGATCCTGTCCCTGCGGTGCCTGGCCTGCCCCCCGGTTGCCCCTCCTAGTGGATTGTCCCTGGTATTGTGCAGGCATGCGTAAGGTGACATCTGCCAGTGTCACCCTGTTTGAACTTTGACAATGGACTGGCCATTGGCCTTTGCTCTTTTTCAGGACTTCGTTTGGCCTCAACACATATGCTGAATAAAGCAACTTTCTTTTCTCTAGTGCTCATGCTTCAGATGTACATGTTGTTGGTGCAGCTAACCATGCCCTTGCTGCAGTGATGGTGATATCTGGTCTCATGATTATGAAGTGTTACTGTGCAGGAACCCATGTGGTCCAGGGGAATGTGTCCTATCATGTGGTGTATCCATGTCATCAATAGCAGCATCTGAGGGTGTCATGTGTTCAGTATTTGGCAATGGGTTTCCTACTTACATTGGCAATTTCATATCTGTGGCTTCCACCCCTGCACATCTGTTGTGCCTGCCATCGTTGCATTTGTCTACTTCCCTGACCGTGTTGCCATCTCCAGTGGACATGCAGGTTTGGGCATCAATGGGGAGGGACTCATCCGTGTAGTCAGTGCAACATTGCTATACAAGTGTGTTGGATCTGTGCTGATGATTCCGTTGGCACATCCATGACCAGGCTGATGTGATGGGAGCCCTCATTTGGTGCTAATTGTTGATTGTGTGACCAAGTGCTCAGCTGACATGATGGGGCCCTACTGAGGCAACATATGGCACAGCTTTCCTCACACAGGAGTGGAGTCCCCTCATGGCAGTGTGTACACGTGTGACATTGCCTGCGCCCAAGGTGTGTGTTGTATGTGCATGTCTGTGTGTTCACTTCCATTCATCTGCGCATGCTGTGATCCCTAGTGTTGTACCTGTTTGTGATGCTTGCTGACTTGAGCTATGTTCCCCAAAGTCTTCTCCCTGTGTTCTCTGTGATGTGGGTGCATGGCACATTACTGGTCATCAGGGTGTCACCCATAGGTGTGTTTGCTGTCAGGGCAGAGTTTGTGTGCTGACGCAGATGGGTCACAGATCAGGTTTCCCTTTGGCACTTGTTGTTTGCCCCTGTCATGTGATTTCCAGTTTGTGTTATCTTTCAGTGATTGTGACACGTTGTGTGTGTGACTGCTGGCACTCCTTAGGGTCCGGGCTGCAATGTTGGTTGTTGTCTATGTGTGTTCTTTGTGGGTGACCTTGGCTTCTTCATTGGTGTGTGACTGTGGCTGGGATCCCATTGGTCGGTGTGGTATTGCCGTCATGTCCATGTACAGCGTAGTGTGCAGTGTGTCAGACATTCAGGAGTCTTGTTGAGTGTCCATGTGTGATGTGTTTCTACACCTTGGTTCCCACCCACCACCCTGGAATAGTCATGGGTGCATGTGCAATGTCACCAGTGCATGTGTACTTCACTGCTGCACATTGTTGGAGGTCGAGGGGTGTGGTCTTGAGTGTGTGCAGATGAGAGTTGTTGCCCGGCTAGTCCCCTGCCTCCATGTTGGCCTTGGCTTACTGGCCATGCTGATTGATTTGTGCTTGTGTAGGTGTGATGGTAGTTAGTTGCTCAGGACACCTGACTGTGGTTCACAGTGTGAACGACATTTAGCTTTGTCATCACAGTGGTATTTTTCTTCAGCCCAGGGTCACCACATTGTGGGGGCCCTGGGGGTGGTGCTGTGGTGTGTCTGTGACTTGCTGTGTCAGTTGTTGTTCCTACGTGCCTGTGTGACATGTGTGTTTTGTGCTCCCTCTCACCTGTCAATGCCTGCTTGCCCACATAGGGGATTTGGATCCATGAGTTACCTTAGTGTGGCAGTGTATGCACATCTGTATGATTGGTATTCAGCTCTCCTCATGTGTTGTGTTGTTGCCTGGGGACACTGGCACCCCCACCCCTCACCTGCTGTGTATGATGACAGTGTTGGTCTGCCTGTTTGTGTTTGTGCATCTGCACCACTGCATTGGCATATCTTGGGTGTGCCATTGGCTGTATGTTGTTTGGTGTGTTTCCCCTGCTGTCCCTGGGACTCCTAGGTCATCGGTCAGCACAGTGATCATGGTTTGTGTGTCCCATTGCTGCCATGGTATGGTATCTGTTCACCTCACATCTGCTGTCTCCACAGGGTATCTGCATTTGTGTGCCCATTGGTGCAAATATGTGGGTCTGCATTCTGATGGTCACTTCTGTCATTGTGTTATTGATGACTGTTGACGGTCTCAGCCCCCATGGGTGTTGTTTGTCTGCACATGGCCAAGGGAATGTTTCATTTGCACTGCAGTATTTGGCTCCCCCAATTTATGTTGCAATGGGACACATACACTACTTTGCCACAGATGAGTTTTTGGTTCTGTGACCAGGAATGATCCATGCAGTTTGGCAGTTGCAGCTCTTTCTTTGTCAACAATTACCTTTTGGTCACTGTGATGATGAGGGTGTAGACCCCATTGCCACAATGGTCAAAATGTGCTTCAGCTATGGACCCCACACTTGCCTTTTGGTCACTGTGATGATGGGGGTTTAGGCCCCATTGCCACAATGGTCATGGGCTGCTTAGCATGTGGGTGCCACACACATATATGTGTGGCACATGTGCTAGGGGGTCACATTGTAT